>NW_019775378.1:81398-232229 GCF_001039355.2 Lingula anatina
GAGGGTAAATCGTGATTTGTTTTTTCAAATTGATTTCCATTTGTCACTTGACGATGCCTTTTTGAACTTATCATTCTGATTTTAAGCGAAATGAGGAGTTTTCAGGACTGTCTTGGCAAGAAAAATGGTACTAGCTGACATCAGTACTAGCGTACATGTAGCAGACATTATTTTCGCGGGAGACATATGGCGAAATATATTAAGCATTGAAGCAACGCTTGTATTTATCAGGTAGAACTGCGGGGTTATTAGGCCCTATTTTACTGTTTCAGTAGCACATAATAGTTTTTAACATCTTCTAGATGCTTCCAGTAACTTTAAATGGACAATTATCCGCAAACACGTGTCTATTGTCGGCCTACTTGATTGTATACATTAACTTTATCGGGTATTGTGTTGTTTTTTATTGCCTATAGCTGCGATCATGTACATGTAGGTTTAATGTTTTGTTATACAGACACCAATATGCCACTTACAAATACAGAGCTACAAAAACACTACAGAGAAAGAAAAAAATCTAATGACCGCGAAGCTTTTCTTGTGAAAGATTTTGAACGGTTTAAATGCATGACATAATTTAGACTATAGAGTTTTACTTAACCTCTGTTACTAAGATAATAAATTAAACTCTTAATCTGGTAAAATATGGAATGCGAATTCTACAGATACATCGATCAACATATTAGCGGTGAAATGTATCCAGTAGCGGTAAATGTATTTATGTAGTCCTTGAAAGAAAGCACAACAACCCGTTGTAACAATTTGCCATTTATTGGTTTGATTAAACATGTTTTATCAAATTTTCTATGTTATAATGTAACGTTTGTCGTATCTGTAATACTACAAATTCCGAATTCAGCCTCTAGAGTCTTCTTTAAGCTAAGAAATATCAATGACCTAACCTCCGTTACGAAATTACTCATTTTTCATTTGAACATTGGATATGTGTGTGCTCATTGATCAATGCTCATATCATAATAGATTGATAGCACTTTGTTCATAAACAAATAGTATGATAAAAAAGCAAGTCTGTCCCCAATGATTAATAAAATATTTAAATTGGAATATCTCAGGCTTTGTATTTATAGAAAACGAGCCACTTATTACCAATGTGTTTGCTCCGCATTTTCTATAATTGAAGAGAAATCTTAAATGGGCAATAAAATTTTGAATACATACAAAATCTTAATAATTGAATCAAATATGGAGCCTGTGACCTTTGGCATGATTGAAATATAACCTAATTTAGATGTTACCTAACCTCCGTAACGAAAAAAATACTGTACCATGTTTACAGGTGCATATTTCTTTAAATACAGTAATGGTGTGGGTTAAAATTCTTCTACTACTCTCTGAATACCTCTTCATCAAAATAATATAAAAAGTTTTCCAGTTTTGCAAAGTTCATATCACTGCATTTCTTATTTTGGAATTGTACCCCTTTTCGTGGAATGGCCGCCCTAATAATACTCCACCTGGTAATGCGGACACGGAGAGAATCGGAAATTGGATATGAATAGATTACGGCATGTCAATGACAGCCAGGAAATAGGAAATAGGAAAACTGCAAAAACACCTGGCCCGATAGGAATATAAACATAAATAAAATAGATGCACACAAAAGAAAAAAATCAAGAATAACATGATGAGGTGACACCTAAACAAAATAGCTAACAACTGTAGTTGCATTACACAACAAATTATAAATGTATTGTTAAGAACACATGAATAAAGGGGAAAAATTGAAGACAATAAAGAAATACTAGCCTGTGTGTGATCCAAGACTTGAAGTCATCCAATAAAAGGAAACAGACGTCGCCGAAANGTGTACAAATAACAGTAAAGAAACGTAAGTAATAATACAGTGTAGCTGCTAAAACTGTGGGTAAATATATCCGCAGCTACAGAGCTGAATGACTTCTCACTGAATGCAGCTCGATGGAATTAGTCTCCAAAACATCTTTCATAGAATATACATGTGTGTGCCTAGATACACAGCAGCTAAGACATTCCTTAACCCTGGACATCTGTTATCACCTTGTCTTGGTCAACTACTTAAGGTCAAAATGTGCAGACACAAGACCCAAACAAAACGTTGATGTATTACCCTAAAAGTTAATAGCACCACTAAAACAAACCATTTGCTACATAAATACAATTAATTATCTTAATTGTAGTTTTTCGCGAAACCGTGCAGATTCAAGACCTCCTCTACGATTTTGTCAAGCTAGAACTTTTGACAAATTTCTAAAATCGTAATCCGCAGGCCGTAGAATTATCGTGGATGGCATTGCACAGTTCCTGTACGGACATTACTCGGTGAACTTGCGGTGATCGTGGTAATGGGTGAGCCAGGTCTTGGTCTCTTTCCCTTTCACCTTTGATGGCTTTAAAGTACATAACATAAGTAAAGATGTTTAAAACTTCAAGGCGTGTGGCAACTGCAGTAGGACTGAAAGGACTCTGAACAGTTACTTTTAAACCGAAAACCGATTTTCCCACATGACCTCAAGATTATGTCGAAGATATGAAACTGCATCCGCACGTAATATAAACGTACTCGCAAGAACCCGTAGCTACATACGATGTCAAAAAAATCGCACGGAAAATCGTATACGATTACATCGCACATGTACATGTACGGTGCCCGTGGCAAATGTAAACATGTTGAAACATAATTGTCAATCAAATCATAAGAAAATTTACTTTTGCTTTTTCGTTACTGTTTCAATTTTTCAGAAACATCTACTCTCCCAAGTCTAACCACAGCACCAAAATTGTCCTCCAAGACAAACAATTCACTCACCATAACGTGGCAAAAGTGGTCGTCGCTGGGCGACTTAAGGGGTGGTAGTGCTCACAGCTACGTCATTAGAGCTTGGCGGCAGGATGGCCAACCCAGTAGCGTAAATGTAACAGTATCATCAGAAAATCATACAGCCACTATCGAAAATCTTTATCAGTACACAGAGTATGATATCACTGTAACAATAAAGAATAATGCAGGATATCATGGTCTTCCTAGTCCACCAACCGCTGCAAGGACATGTGGAGGTAATTAAGATATTTTCACGGGGATTTGCCTTATTTGGTTTTATAATCTGAATCAAGTACACATGCACTTCAAAATCCCATTATAATATTATCATTGTTTGATGTCCAGTTTTTTTTTTTTTTTTTTTTTTGCTGTTGAAGTGATTAAGCATTCTTTCAGTTCCCGCGGCACCACTGAAACCAAACGTCACTTCCCTTCTTGTGCCATCAAAGAGGAATGCTTACATAGAACTTAATACTACGGTGCGTAGGTCTAGATTATGACTTTCTACATATTCTTTAATCCCTGAAATAACATTGCTGGTATTTCTGGTATTGCATATAGCTACAGGTATTTTTAGAGTATTTAAGTCACAAAGTATCTCAGTTCTACCTTTTCTTGAAAAAACGTTTGTATGAGACCAGACATATACTGTCTCAATTCTTCAGTTCGTTTCGCAATATTGACTCTTTCAATATTGAAATAACTGTGTTGTTAAAGAAAATGTTACCAGGTGTGATTGGATTCGGACCAGTAGCTGTGTATCAAAATGAATAGAATGCAAATTGATTTTTTTTAAATAAAATACATATAAATTACATGTTTGAGCCACATTAATTCAGGTACTCGTAACCATTAATTAATTAATTAAATAATTTAAGGGGATGAACCAAGCGATCCATAGATGTGATGGATTTGAAAAATTGACTGTTCGATATGAAGGAGAATTCAACAATGATACCACAGACGTGCTACATGTCAAGGAAACACAGCTGATTACAATTACCAACCTCACAACATATAGTAAATACACCATCTACCTGACAGCAGTTAACAACTTACATTTGGAAGGACCACCAGTGACAGTGACTCATAAAACACCTGAAGGGGGTAATGATTTTATTCAAATACATTTTGAAATCCTACTTACTCAGTATCTGGTATAATTTTAATCCATTGCCTATGTAATTAATTATTTCTGTTTGTGTGAAAAGAAGTGGTACAGTTATTCTTGACACAGGATTACTGTGAACTTTTGACTGGACTATTATTTAAAATAACTACTGTATGATTGGAATTTTCTACGAAACACTGTTATTGTATGAAAACAGTTCCACCAAAGATGGCGGTACCAGAAGTGGCATCTACAGGAGACAGCTTCATAGAGTTAACATGGAGTGTGCCGTCCCCTCCAGGTGGCGTTATCGTCAGTTACGAGATATCGTACACTCAACAGTCCAGTCTGTGGGATGAAACGGTGGCTGATGCTGACAGTTCTAGTACAATTATTGGCAACTTGCAAATCAATACGACCTACATGATTCGAGTAAGTAATTATCATTTCACTCATAATGTCCGTCATTTTAATGAACAAAACGAAACTTTTATGTTTTATGAAAAAAACAAACAAACAAACAAGTTGTTACAGTATTTCACCGAAGTTCTACATGTACTACAGTGTATTAATTTATTACTATATTTCCCAGCGTGAACGTTATTATCCTTATAGATCCGTGCCAGTACTGCCGTCGGCTACGGCGAATATAGCGATCCAATTCAGGAAACAACTCAACCAAAGAGAGGTAACCCAATACTGCCAAAAATAATGGCTTCCCTGAGCAATTTTGTGTAGCAATTGTTTGCTGGCATCACATATTTTTATACATGTGCATGCATGATGACTGCAAACATCATATCGTGCTATATAAAGTTTGCAGAACAATATGTATATGTTTCACGCTCAAGTGCCTTTTTCTTACATCATGGTTCAAGGTATTTATCTAAATGGTAAAATATTCAAGGATCTTAACCTAATAGTGCTATTTTCTTCCTAGAGTCTTCAGCCCATGTCACAGGTATAAATGGTGGTGGTGTAGCAGGAGGTGTGTTGGGGGTTCTGGTACTGGTGGCAGTAGTTTTGGCTGTAGTTGTCATATACAAAAGGTAAATTTAAATAGACCTAGGAATCAAGTTAAATGAGTAAAATAATGTATGTATACATGCATATACAGTATATAAAATGCGCACGCGTTTATTTAAAGAAATGAATTTTACTGAGTTGCCTAATACAACATCTATTTATTCACAAATCATACAGCGTTCACATGCAATTAACAGGTATATGCAAATGCCTTTATTATTTCACTTTGTTTCTCTGTATGAGAGTCTTATTCATGTCCAAATTTTACACTGATAACTGTGTACTTGTATTGCAGAAGTCGTCGCCCAGACGAGTCTGATAGAGTTAATGTCTTTTCTGAAATGCAAGGAGGACAAGGTAATATAATTTTGTTGATTTACATATCTGTAGCATTTACAGCTTTAAGTATATTCCTTTTTCAATGGAAACCCAATGTATTTGTTTCCCTGTGGTCCCTTTTATAACTTCAGATGAGCTTGTACATGTAGATGGATTACAGACAGAAAGTGTGTGCGAAGACACGGAAGACGAGCACCTCTACGGCAATATAGATCAAAACACAAAAATCCCTGTAGATGACATTTTTGAGGTCATGAAATGGAAAAGCAGAGATGTTCTTAAGGCTGAATATCAGGTATGTGTGTGTCTGCGCAATGAAAAAATATTAACAGGAAATCTCCCAAGTGGAAAAAAAGCTAGTGTTTACATTGGTGTGGTGTACTCCTGATCGGTGTACACGTGCCTGGCTTACATAACTGTCACTGAAAAAAAATGTGAATTTATAAAATGAAATCTACACAATCCGCCATTGTATGCTTAATTAAAGTGAAATGCATGTGAACAAACGAATGTAAAACAAAACCATTTTCAACTATTTTCAGAAATTCCCCACCACATTCATTTGTCCTTGTGAAGCCGGCCAAATACGAGAAAACAGACTAAAGAACAGGTTTCAGAACATTATGCCATGTAAGTCATCAAATTTTGAAGTTCGAATAAAGCGATTTTTTTAATGGCTTCATGACCTAGTTATGGGGTAGGGACTTGTGCTACGTTATAACAACGAACTTTCAAATTTGAACATGTTGGTATTTTAATACTTAAAAGTTTAATTTATTTAATAATGGATAATTTATTTTCCATCAGACGACCATAGCCGAGTTGTATTGGATCTTTTGTCGGGTGATCCCAATTCTGATTACATCAACGCAAACTTCATTGATGTAAGTTGTTTTAACAAACCTTAACTTATTTCTTTTATTAAACATCACCATGCTTTTTAAGGCTTCTTTCAAATACCCAAATAACACACGACACTAACAACAAAAACGCCCCTTATTGAATCCAATGGGCCTTGATTTTATTATTACATTTCCTTAAATACATCCATGTACCGGTCATGAGTATTATTATTATTATATGTAGAATAGAGCATGGTACTGGTCAAAAGCCAGAATTCTACAAGAGGTATAATAATTATGTTGACAACTGAACCTGAAGCTTAATGTGCACTCTCCAATTTCAGGGCTATAAGAGACCACGTGCATTTATCGCCGCACAAGGTAAATTTTGTATTTTGATAGATAAATCATACAAACACATACGAACACAGACAAGAAAGGGCACGGACTCACAAACACACTTTAATGTGTTACTTTCCTAATTCCTGACGTTTGAAGGCAAATATGAAACGTACTGAATGGCCTCATTATTAAATGTTCACAAAAAACTGCACTTTTTCCGGTTTACATGTAGGTCCAAAATCGAATACCGCGAAGGACTTTTGGCGGATGATATGGCAAGTGAACTCACCACAAATTGTAATGGTGACGAAAACTGTGGAAATGGGCAAGGTATGCCAGTCGCCAAAGAATTATTATTATTATAAGTTAGAGGAAATGGTGCATTTAGAAGTGCCTGCTAGATATAAAGTACAGTGTACTTGGTACATGTTAAAATACAATTGCGAGGGTCGAACTTACCAAACGCTTCAAAGTTACGCGGTTAAGAATGACATTCTCCATTTATTGCATACCTTGAGCTATCATTTTGGGCGAAAACCTAGAACATATGTAAATAATAGTGCTTTTTCAATTTAGCAAAAATGTGAACAGTACTGGGCAGACGAAGGAGTGAAACAGTTCGGTGAAATAGAAGTGACTATGCAGGATGAAGTTCATGGACAGGACTATTTTGTCCGAAATCTGAAGTATTGTAAGGTAAGCAAGATTACTGTAACTCACCCACATGTCATATTAAACCACCAAAAGCTGTTATGCCTCACGTGTTTTATCTATAGTTTAATTGAAAATTTGCCTAAAGGGTAATAATGTGAATACTCCTCTGATTTTCCCGTAAATCTATCAAAGCCTTGATGTTTTCTTGAAGGTTGGAGAACTAGAAGTACGTACTGTTAAACAGTTCCATTTTACCGGTTGGCCTGATCATGGTGTGCCTATTGATTCAACAGCGTTGATAAAATTCCGAGAGGAAGTTAAGAAATACCAAAATCAGGTCCATGACCAAGGACCTATCATTGTACACTGCAGGTAAAACAGGACTTTCTTAATTTCACTCGCACAGATTAATGTTAATCAACAAGAATCTTTAACTTTGTATTTGGTTTATTTTTACAACATTCTACAAGAGATTTTACATCATTGTATTCTTCACGACAGCTGAGACTATAATGGGTGTCGGGTTGTCCAGTTATTCTTACGTAGCAATTAACAAATCAATATTGAATTACTGATCGAAATGTGTCTCCGTTACATTTAAGTGCTGGGGTTGGTAGGACCGGAACCTTCATTGCACTGGACTACCTGTTTGATCAATCGCATGCTGAAGGAAAGATCGACATTTATCAACTCATCCAAGGAATGCGAGCATCGCGACCGAAGATGGTGCAGACAACGGTATAGAGCTACATCGTAGAATGCTAGTGTGCGAATTAAAAATCTCAAAACCTTGAACAGGGGTTAAACAATGGGTTACCTATATCAGTTGGACTTTTGGTCGTCTTAAATGTGTTATGTGTAACGATAATATATAAGGCGAGGCTAGGGTCCAACATTGGTTAGTGCAATTAATAAATGAATAATAGAGAGGCTTGAAAGACTGCATTCATTGGTAAAAAATGAGAGTCAATCATCATTTGTATATATATTGTATTTGAATGGTGTTTTTGTTACAGGAGCAATATTACTTCATCCATGACGTGATGTTGGAAGAACTGCATTGTGGTTTAACCTCTATACCAGTGCAAGACTTTGCCACTCGTCTGCGGAAACTGAGACAAAGAAATAAGTCGGGACTGACCAAAATGGAAGAAGAGTTTGAGGTAGGCCGTGAACAAAATTTATTTTCGTTGTATGTTACCTCCGCCAAGGTCATGATTTCATCACCGTTTGTCTAATTGTCTGTTCGTCACTAGTGTAACCCCCCCCCCCCCCAAAAATAGTAGATGGGTTTTGATGAAAAAATCAGGAAAGGTCACAAGTAGACCAACTTAAAAATGATAAGATTTTGGTGTTGATCCTTATCACCATCCACCCTACGTGTATTTTTTTAAAGTAAAATGCAGCGTTGCACAAGCTTCGTATTTTTGTCCATCCGTCCTGTCATGCATGCGCAATTAGCTCCACCCCTTTGACTTCTTATGAATATGAAATACTTAGTCGAGACTGATGCAACGTGTGTAATTTACTACTATCCCATTTTTACTACTTCTGCCCACTGTATCGAACAACTAGCACAATCAATAACAGTGCCACCTGTACTATTTCATCCTTGTTATCGGTATGCCACTGATGCAATCAAATAAGTTGACTCTATATCTATGATTTTATTATTAATTAATAAAGAGTAATGGGAATCTACACGTAGTTGCCTTGATGGGGGGCAGCGCTCGGTGATCGTTTAAATAATTTTTCAATGCTTTCAAAAGTTTTAAATACATGCGATGTTTTTATACATTGAGCCACCACCTAGGAGACATCATTAACCATTCATGACCCAAATACATATTATTATTATTGCAATTATTATTGTTATTGTTTTTGTAGTAGCTGTTGTTGTTGTCATTAATAATTATCATTATTAATGTGTGCCTAATTATTTTTTTCTGCCGAGCAGATACTGAACCTTATGTTGCCTGAAATAGAAGAAAGCTCCATCAAGACGGCCTTGGAACCCATCAACATTGAGAAGAATAGAATGAGGAATATTGTAGCAGGTAGCATATTCACAAAACCCCTTCAGTTGTACTTTCACACATTTTCTCAATTATCCTGTTATTTGCATACTCGTTTACTTATTTTTAAAGAAGGTATAGTATGTTTGGTCATGTCTTTTACCCTTTACCCTTCAGATTCTGCAACGTGTGTGTGTGTGCTATTTTTAATCACTAGTCTTAGTAAGAAACTAATTAAAGCTTTCGTGAGATAGTGTTCTATGTGAACAGGAAAATAATGTATACTGTGTTTTTTAGGTAACCACTGCAGACCGTACCTTGTATCACACGCCAAGGAGAGCACCGACTACATTAATGCGGTGTTCATAGACGTAAGTTTTAAGATTTATTAAGGAAATGATAATCGTTTAATGTTTACTCATGTAATTATATTTCATTTACTCATGACACACTATACAGTGTAACTCTTCCTCACAAGATTTGGTGACGTATATGTGAGTATTGTTTCTTTTCGATTGTCAAGATCGATTCATACTGTGTTTTTTAATTTGTCTGTTTTAAAGGTAACAAAAATATGTTGGTGTCATTATTGTACAGTAAGATATTGTTTTTAAACTTGGACACATTAATTTTATGATCATTTTATTGAACCTTTCAAGTATGAAATAAATCTACATTTTGTAGGGTTACGAACGCCGAGATGCCTATATCGTGACTCAGATGCCTCTGCCTGATACGATCGTTGACTTCTGGAGTATGTTGTATGACCAGCAATGTGCGACTATAGTTATGCTGAATGAAGCGAACGAAGATAGCAAGGTAAGAAAAAATAAATAATCGCACGAATTTAGATATCGGTGTATTCTACTCAACAGTAAATTTTTTGCTAAAGTTGATTTTAGATCGTTTAGATCCAATTATGGCTCTTTTGAGACAAACCGTCTATTAGTAGTAGGTACGTTTATTGAGACATGGCAACCAAAATGGAGTAAGAATAAAATTTACTAATTTACAAATTAAAATATTGATATATAATATAGGATATGCGAATAGAACTTAATGAGATTTAAAAAAAGGATAAAATAAAATAAATAAATAAAATAAATTTTTGCACAGGCACCTGAAAGTTAGAGTAAAAGAGAAAGTCTGTTTTATACTTTACACATTTATTCCCCACTGCCCGATAACATACATGACAGCTACATTGGCGTTTTCTTCAGAAAAATGCCGTTTACTGGCCGACGGAAGAGATGACTTCTCACGAGCATTTCACCGTGGAAGTGATTTCTATACGTCAGATTGGGGAATCTATCACCATCAGGGAGTTGAAGTTGGTTAATTCAAAGAGAGTAAGTGCCTTTTTTCATAACCCTTAGCAAAATTTGAGGCTTCTTGCAAACAGTGTCCGCAAAATTTTGGAAGAAGGAATTTTAGCATTCAGAAGAGATATACTGTACTAGAGGTGTTTTAAATTTGAAAGGATATGGAGACGTTTGCATACTTGCCGTTAACTTAAGATGCTCTTGCTAATTTGAAGCAACAATGTTTTCTGCAACAATTTGCAAACAGTTTCGTGCAAATTTTCTAGTTTTCAGCAAATCTGTGGCAAATTTGATGCAAACTTTTCATTTTGTTAAGGAAAAATGTACGATCGGATTTTATGCTTGTTGATCCTGGTTGCGTTCTCAATACATTTTTTACAATTAATTAATCAATAAATTAATATTTTATTATATTATATTTGGATGTATTTTTGGATAATCAAGCAAAATGTGTCATATGATCAGTAACTTATCCTTATTTGAACAGTCATTAAAAAAATGATCGGTAAACAGAATAAACCATTCACTTACAATAATACTGTGATTATTATTTAAGTTTTTTAAATTTCTAGCACTCGGATCCTTCAAGAACCGTCTGCCAATTCCAGTTTCATGACTGGATGACATCGGAATCAGTGCCGCCATCACCGCGTGCGTTTCTTGAGCTGTTTGACGCAGTTCAACAATGGCAAAAGAAAAGTGGAAACACTTCCATAACTGTTCACTGCATGTAAGTTGAACATACGCACAGACGGCTAGTCAATATTTGTACAGGGTTCCCAATTCTATAAAAATTGAGAACACTGTTACATTCAGACTTCCAAATTTTTTCAGAAGGAAGTTCATTTATATACCTTAATTGTGGTATAAGTCACTGAAGTCAGCAGTAATTATTTTCACAGTAAATTTACCGCTTTCCTCTAACTTACACCTGTCTATTTGCTTTTCACTGCTTGTTTTTTTTTGAAACCGGAAGCCGTATTTTATAATTAAATGTAAATTGATTGAATATGGACAATTACAAATATGTTCCTTCATTGCCATCTGTTCTTCTTTTGAAAAAACTTACAACATCTATTGATATTTATTTTCTAATCTACTGATCTACTGTAATGCACGATCATACCAAAAGTCATATCTTTTTCTACATTAAAGGAACGGAGCCCACCAGAGCGGGTTATTCTGTGCCGTGGCTCGCATACTGGACAAGCTGAAGGTGGAGCAGGAAGTGGATGTCTTCCACGCGGTGAAGGCTGTCAGACAAAACAGACCACATCTGGTCGATAGCAAGGTAACATGCATACACAGCGTTAGAACAGTGCAATATTTGTACACGTATATCTGTCTGGGTTGATATTCACTAAAAGTTGAGACCGTGTGTACCACCCGTAGTGTTAGAAAAGGAATAGTCTTGTTGGAATAATATATAATGTTTATTCTCCTCTCTGTCTTTACCAGTTATATAATACTTGTCAATCAACGACGGTTTAAACTGAATAAATAAATAAATAAATAAAATACTTAACTGCTTTAATGCAATAATTACAATTGTAATAATCTAGAATGCTGTAATTGAGAAATTTGCACTAGCACAATACAGCACAATTTATGCACCCAACATCTTTGAGACAACTAGCACAATTTGTGTATCATGAGACAGCAGAGAAAGCATGAAGCGCATTACTCCTTCAGACTAATTGATTGAACCTTAAACATGTTTTTCTGATAAAAATTCTACTGCACACGTCAAGGTTTGTCATAAATATCCTTAAATTCCACAGCAAAGAACTAGTACAGTGTAGATAAATCAATTAAAATCATTGCGAGTCAAACTGCTGCTCAGTAAGCGTTGAATTAAAAATTAAGCCAAAAACAACAATGCACTTAACTAAGCGCATCTTAAATTCTCTCTAGTTACACAAAATGGCATTAAAAACAATTTTACTCACATTCCTGGTTGGACAGGGTTCTCAAAAGATATACACTAAGCTTGAACAACTTCTGGGATCATCAAAACACGTTTTCTTCTTTACAAGAACTGAACAAAGGAATGTGCTGTGCTCTCTGGCTAGGAAATTTAAACCCCCTCAAGGAATCTCATTAAAAAAGAACCAGAAGAAAATCATATGCTTCTTAATACTTCCTATCAGCAATAGGGGGCAGCACCTTACGGTCTACTCCTATTAGCCATTGGCAATACAGGGCAGAACTTAATAGTTTGATTAAATGTTCAGCTATGTAGAAATTTGCCAGGTGTTACACCATATTTAGATGACGTCCCGATAATTACGTACTTGACTATATATACACAACACTTTGAATTAACGTATTTACTCCCAGCATTTTTATATTCGCATACACTGTATAAATGATGTCAATATACAGTACAGGTACATGAATTATATTTATCTTGTAGGAGCAATACTTCTTTTGCTATGAAGTGGTTGAAGAATACGCCCACAGGTTCGACACGTACACCAACTTCCAGATGTAGGATTGAAGACGTAACCTTTACGGCCTTCATCGAGATGGAAAGCAAAGACTGTTATATGATAAAAGTACATTATTTGTTTCTGCCATCAGTGTCTTTTATCAAGGGTTTAATAAGACGTTTCTGACCCCCCTGGCCTTTGCCTGTGTGCCTGCTACTTTATAGGGAGGGGAGGCGGGAAATCACTGACTCACATAAAATATTGTCATAGTATTTGTTCCCCGATAACAGCGTAATATGTATAACTTTTATAACGATTTTATTTCCCTGTTTTAAAAGCTTTTGATAAAATCACATCAATATAGTCAATTAATCCATTAGGTATTTTATAATGGTATGACATATTTTAAAACTATGCAGAATTGACAATTATTATAGCACAATTTATTCAAGAGCGTATGAATGTGGAATTACGTAGATCGAAAATACATAAATACATGTATATGATGATGGTTCTACATGTATAAGCATGATCATATTTTAAAATATTCCAGTGTCAAAACAATCGGCTCCTTACTGGTGTTAAGTTGCTTATGCCTGGAGACCACAATGATCTATTAATGCAAACAATGTGCTTGTTAGTTTAATTTAGGTAACGTTACAATAGTATCATGAGTGGTTTCATTTTTTTCTCTTAAAGGGCAGCCTGCACTTTAAACGTGCCCATAAAGCTCACAATTACATGTATAGTTCATGTCGGGGGTTGTTATGTTAATAGACTATTCCAGTTACAGTGTTCACGATGAAACTTTTGCAGAAATTCAGACACACTTGTTCTCAGGCTAGCCATATATAAACTTAGTGAAAATGGAAATAAAGTAAATGGAAACAGAACACATTTACATAGTTACCCAAGGAGTGATTATAGTTGGAAGATTAAAGTAATTAATGCAGTTAATGCAGTTACACCCTACTAAAAACCAGTATTCCGACAGATATTCTGAGAAATAACCATGTAAACATATATTTGTATTAACCAAGGATGCGTATACCTTCTTGTTAGTTATATATACACACATTTTTAAGATCTTAAGAAATTCTTTAGAACGCATTCATTTTTACGAATGTTATGACATTTTCTCAGGCTTCCTGCTTTTCTTTATTATTATTATTATTATTATTATTATTATTATTATTATTACAAATTAACGTTTCATACTTTCGCAGGTATTTCTACAGCATAAAAATGATAGATGGTAATGCCTTGACAATAACAATCCAGATTTGTTATGAGAATAAATAATAATGATCAAATTGAGTTTTGCTTTACTTTTATAATAACGAATTAAGTTCTTAATGGTTGAAATGTGTGTGTGTGTGGGGGGGGGGGGGGAGATGGGGGATGAACATGAGGAGGGGAAATGGGTCCCCGGGGTCTTCCTTTGTTGTTTGAAACATTAATTTTCATTTCATTGAATTTTTCAGAAACCAGTGTCGTTTAAAAAAACGATTCTGGCAACCAGAAAATAGTTTCGTTTTTCAAAAACGATTCTGGGAAGCCAGAAATGTTTTTACTGAGGGAAACAGAAGTGGACAGACGGAGAGAAGACTGGTGATTAGCAGGTAACCTTCACCGCGGAAGCTGTGCTGAATATTACGGTCTCTCTCTCCGCCGTGCGGTGACGGCCGCCGATCGATAAAATATCCTATGTAATAAATTAATAATAACTCGAACAGATTTTTACACAACATATTGTAGATTTTCTTCATGGATTTCGCTCAGTTAGTTTTATGCTTTGAACGGTGAGTGAAAGTGATTTAATGAAACAATGCGCCGAGCATTTTTTTCGGAATTTTCTAAACAAGAGAAAATTGACATAATACAAATATGGGCCAATTCTTTAAGTTAATTTGCTCAGTTTAAAAAGTTGTGTTTTATTTGTGCATAAATAATTAATTATGTAGAATTTATTTATGGAAAATAACCTATGGCTTTACACAAGGCGATTCAAGTGTGAAACTTGAGCGCTTTCTTTAAAAGTGTCCATTTGTGTTTCAAAAAGTAAGAAGAAAAAAAGAAGAAATATCATCAACCTTACGGTTACGCGTAAGATTGGATGAAAATTATGTCATTTCTATCACAATCCAGCCCCAGTTCGTTCATTTAACCCATGAAAGCGGATTTATGTCCAGTCACGCAATATCAAGTACTCGGTATGGAGGCTTTGAAAATTTATTTATATTTTATAAATTAAAATTAATTTTGTCGTGTGTGTGTGTGTGTGTGTTTGTAATTTTCACTTAACCAACACCTTATCCTCTTTTTGAGACGGATAGGCCTACTTATTGTTCCTTCTCATCAACCAGATGATAATTCAAACCGAAGCATTCGCACGGAAAGTAGGTGACCTCTTCATTATTATGTAAATCAGGTGAGCGTTTAGGTGAGAGGTACTCAGATAGGACCAAGGTCAGTAGAAGATGGAGAAGAAGGATGTCCCATGCCATATTCCTGATATTGCCACATGTTGACCGAAAAGATGGCACTGAAACCGGCAGCAGTACCTCGTAAGTTCCGTATAGATGATAGAAAATGTAAGGTAACATTTCTTAGTTTTGCATTGACGATATTTTCCCAAAATGGTGCACTCTAGGCATAATGCCCAACTGACGAGAAGGATACTTTCTCCTAACTTTCCTTCAGTGCCTTTTGGGCACCCTTTTGTTTCTGATACCATTAACTGTCCATGAGGGTTCAATATGAAGATATATTTAGATATATATACACTGTATATTATATTTGTATAATTTAAAAGCTTAATTGCGATTTATTAATTATAACGCAAAATATGCTGACACGAACTGCTGTAATGAGCATGTAATGCTTTATCAGATCTTTAGACATTGTTTTATGTATACGGATTTATTCCTTTAATTCCAGTGACTCCAAGTACCGTTTTCGAAGGTACCAGAAGCGTCCTACTCAAAGACACGTTTCGTGTTCAGCATATACAGCCCCACGCCCATGCCAAGATAGCCTCCTATGCCGACGTTTGTCTGCTCGTTTATATGCAGGGACGACATTTAGTACGGAATTTTATGTTTGCTTTTGCTTGTAACATTCTGCTCCAAAACGTATATTAAACTAAAAAAGCACTCAGAGATCGCAGACCTCCGCCAAGGCAGCAAAGTCTCCATTAAATGCCGTGTCACCCCTAAATTTTCGATATTTTTGATTATTGATTGATTATTTATCCGGATCACCACCAAAAATTAATCATCTGTTCCTTGGCCCACTTCTGACAGTTCCTGAATATTTCATCAAAATCGGTCCATAACTTAGTTTTTTGATTATTGATTATTGATTTATCATTGATCCGGATCACCACCAAAAACTAATCATCTCTTCCTTGGTCCACTTCTGACAGTTTCTGAAAATTTCATCACAATCGGTCCATAACTTTCCATAATGTTGATGACAGACAGACAGATAGACAGACAAACAAACAAACTGGGGTGAAAACATAACCTCCTTGGCGGAGGAAATTAAAAGACGAATAAAATGAGCTTTCTTTTTATGAAACTTCTCATAGAAATTAAATCCATACTAAGCGTCTGACCTGCATGATGCTCGGTTGTTTCTTTTGGTAATTGTATGATACTATGTCGTAGTACAGTGCTCTATCTGATCATGGTGTTATAAGGGTAATTTACATGCTTTTGGGTAGGGGTTGATACCTGTTTTTTTTTCAAACCACCTGAAATGTTAGATTTAAACTCCTCATTTAACAGAAATAATGTGTGTATAAAATGATAAAGTGATTGATTTAAAAACATCATAGATTAATTTCCAAGAAGAGAATGTTTTCTGTTTGTCACTGAAAATGTGCGTGTGGACAAATCTGCAATTTGACACCTCGCTGTGAACTTGAAGTTGTACTCTTATTCATTTTAAATTAATTATGTTGACCTCTGGGAAGGAAACACATTGCAACCGCATTACGTAAAATGCATACAGGGTATAGGAAAATTTTAATTACATTTATCGTGTGTTCAGTTGAAAAAGAGGAAGGGATGTTAATCTACAAAAGACACTGTTAATAAAACGTATAACGCCTTAGAAATCCCAACATTGTGTAAAAGGCAAATGTGGCCACGTAATTTCAGAATTGTCTACATGTACAATATCGATCTTTTAACATGTATGAATATGGCTGTGTGACTGTGAATAAACTTCCTCTGGTTCTCGGTGTTTTCAGTACTGGGCGGGGACCAAATGTCCGTTTCCAGAAACAAAGTTAAACCATGGGGTGGGGTAAAAATTGTCATCCAAAATAAATACCAATTTAATATTGCATTAGTAGAATGGAGATAAGAAAAGTGTTCCTATAGTTGGCTACAAAAATTTCCCAGGATTGGGATGATTTATATGCCGTTTAGGATTTATATTACAAAACAAAAGTGTCGAAAAACAACGGGGGCATAGACTTCATTTAGATACCGTTTGTCCATTAAAATGTTTCTGTAGGACTGACATTAATCATAGCCTTTTGCTTTCCATATTTTCAAAATCACTTGAGCTGTGGCAAAGACCAATTTTTGGGAGATAATGAATATTCTGAAAGGTTTCTATGAATTTTTTGACCGCCAACTTTTGTCAATTTTGCTCAAAAAGAGTGAACAATTAATAATTCTTAAACAAAATTATAGATTTTTTAAAATTAGATAATATGATTTACTATTTTATCTGTTACACTTCAGTCCATTCTAACAGTTTGGTCAGTTATTTATTTAAGAATTTTACGGAATTATCACCTAAAATGTTATTTCAAAGTATTTTGTTCTTCTAAATGGCAAATTCGATATTCTACCAAAGTGAATGTAAAGCTTAATACTTTCTTTGGTTTTAATTTTTAAAGTGAAAAACATGCCTAAAATCTTTCACAGGAGCGTTCTAATTACAGTTGTTCTGTGTTCTTATTCATTTTAATTTTATTCGGGAGCAAGGGGTTACTGAGCAAGACCGGCTAGGTTAGATATCAGTCCTGCATGTCCATGTTGTGTTATTTTTGCTTAGTATCATCATTGAACGCCGAGAACCAGAGTCGGTTTTAAGTGGATGTGAAAAGTCACTTCAATACAATTATTTTTTAGTAAACTTTTAAGTTTTGTTTGTATATTATTCTGAATTTGGCTAAGACTTGGATAATCTTGTAAGCCGTCCATGCCTTTATGTCGTTTCTTATTTCCATGCTTTGCCAATGTAAATTTTCATCCACAGTTACGCCATGTATGATATTTATTTTCGGACTTAGTGCAAAGAAAACAAAATTTGAAAAAAAACATCGATTGGCAAAGCAACCAAGAATCTTACAACATGAAGAAATTTTGGCTTCTGTTCGATTGGGTGTGCAAATATCAACGAGACGACATAGGACAAAGTCTGCTTACATGCGTGTGTGTGTGTGTGTGTGTGTGTGTGTGTGTTAGTGCACGAATAACGTTTACAGAAGATTATTTGCATTTTTAAAATTGTTACAACCTCTGAATTTGGACAGATATGTTTTTGATGGAATTCGATGAAGATAAGGCACTAATGACAAGGCATAAAAAGTTGCCAGGTAAAATTTGTTTGAAAAGTCAATTTTGTCTATTATCAGTTATGATCTTAAACTTATTTTCTCAAAAGTCAAAGGATTCTGTCTTTTCGTAACAATGTTCAAAATGCATACAATCTTCGACTTGTTTTACTTGCAGATTTAATGCATTTTTTGTTTGTTAAATTTTAATTTATATTAATTTAGAACACAAAATGTTATATCTTCATAATTGTTATAAAAATTTTAGTGCTGTAAATAATTCATTTTGACAGTAATAAACATACAAATGCTTTACTTCGTTCAAAATTTGCAAAAAGAATCTCTTTTTCCCTAGCTCACCTCGATCCCTACTTCTCCTGCTTACTATTCTGCCGCGTTATCCACTGAGCCACCACCTCAGCTTAACATTTCTAGTTCGTAGGACACTCTTATCGCAAGTTAAATTACTCATTTTGATTTTTTTTGCNGTAAATAATTCATCTTGAGAAAAATAAATTCGCAAATGTTTTACTTTGTTCAAAGCTTGCAAAATTATTTTAATTTTCCCTAACTCAGCTCGAACCCTTCTTCTCTTGTGTACTGTTCTGTCGTCTTACCTATTGCGCCACATCCTCGACTTCTCTTCCAAAGGTTGCAGGACACTCTTGTCGCGGTTTAAACTACTTATTTTTATTTTTATTCTTTTTTGCTGGGACATAGATGCCCCAGGTTTCGGACCCAGCGTCCCCACCCACCCACCCCTGGTAGACTTTCCTTTTATAGTAACTAAGGAGAAATTTTAAAAGGCCTTCTAGAAAATAAAGTTCCCAGATACCCGAATCGAAACACCACCCTTACAGTTCGCCGAGCCAATGAAAACGATAAGCCATTTGGAATGTAATTGTAAAGTACTTTATTTCGAGCAAAATAAAACTACCATTGATGTATTCTCATACTTTCAAACATCCACTTTGTTGAAGATTATTAAAACATAAAAATCACAATAAGTTTTGCATATTCAGAATTATAAAAACAAAAATATTGATATCTGCATAAGACTCGATTGAGTTTTATTTGACAAATACACTATCTAATGAACTACTTGACTAATGTTTGATCTTGTTATAATATTAAACATTATTTCAGGTAAAAATGGCAATCCGTTTTTTTAATATCATTTTTAACAAAAACAACGGCAGATCTAGTAGCTGTTTCACCCCACACCACCGCAGGAAAATTCGAAAGAAACTCACTCTGATATCACAATTTTAAAAGTCACAAAAAATACTCCGAATTGCCAAGAATTTGAAAATATTACACCCTTTCAAAACTCCATGTATCTGCCATTATTTTTGTTTCATTTTAATCAGAAGGTGCTATGAACTTTTTCATGGTATGGCTTTTTCTACATTTGATACGACATAGAATTCCGACGGTTACTGCTTAGAGGAAAAAACACATTTTTGCTATGTTTTGAAAAAAATTGTTACAAGCCGTTTGTGAAATAAATTCTGACATTTTACAGCGACCGATACATTCAAATATACTACATTACTAAATGGGGAATGTGAAAAAAAAACAATTCCCGAGAGACAATAACTATTGAAAAAAAACATTTTAGCAATTGCAACGTGTAATTATTAAACCTAGGAAGAATGGAGGGACAAATCATGGTGTTGCTTATACCACCTTTCATTTATATTGTAAAGTCCAAAAATTTGTAACAAATGGTTTCCAACTTTCTGACCGTAAATAATATTCTTATATGAGAAAATAAACACCATTTCTGCATCGATATACTGAAAATGACATAGAATTGCTAAAAAGCAGCAGTTTTGAAAATGGGAAACTTTGGATCACATGACTGTTCCCTCCATCTTTATGCAAGAGTGAGATCTGTTCAACAAATTAATGCCACAAATGCAAGTCATAATTAACAAAAAAATTACAAAAAAATATTGTACATACTATTCACCTTAACTTTAGAAAAATCAGTGATATTAACATTACAATCCAGATGAGCAAACTTAGATAAATAACAAACATCGTTTAATATATCCATAGTATTTTTATGCAGAGTTTAACTTGGTACACTTGGCTTAACCAAATCACTTTACAACTGCATGTTATTTTTTATCAGATTAAGCCTTAAATGTGTGAACTTAATATACTCCATTACTCAAACAAATTGATCGATAGTTGTCCGTAAAAATGACACTTTTTCCTCAACAAGACAGCAAGTTTTCAAGCTTCAAAACATTATACAGGTAAGAGTTTTAAGTAACTAGATTTTAAGTCACCTTCGATATGGAAATAAAGACTTGTGAATTTTACACGTGGCTATAGAATTATAAAAATTTGTAACCCCAAAATGGGGTTTTCAGATCGTAGTTTTGGAAACGGTTTTTGGATAAAGTAAATCTAAAGAGAAATTTGCTGAAATTTCTTTTTTTAAGCTTTATTAAAGGTCCAAGCCACATTGCACACCTTCAAAATTAAGAATTTAATTCTAGTAGTTCGAAGCAAGTGTAAGAATTGTAAATGCCAAGTTCCGAGTGCCGAGTGAAATTGCTTGTTTAGAAAATAAAGAATATGAAATTTTTAGTCTTTAAATAGAATTTTGTCAACTAAGCATTAAACAATTTTAGAAATGGATTAAATTGATTATGTATTATTTTTAAGATCAATAACATAAGACAGCTTCAGTATAATTTATTTCTTTGCAAAGCAATTTAAAAGGACGTGAATAAGTAACACAAGTCACAAAATGTACAAAATTACATGAACAGTTTTCAGGGGGATCTTTTTTTTCGTCTTTTGATGAAAAGGTCAAACTGAGCTTCCCTTGTGAGTTTTTTTGGACCAGAAAAGTAAATTTTCCGTATTTTTGAGCATTATATTTGCATTGAAATAAACGTCAAGTCACAACTTGCTGCCTTGCTGAAGAATACCGCAAATAGTATTACAAACGTCATGGAGGCAAACTCAGACAGACTATGTAACGTAAAACATGTTTAAAGGCATAAGAGGCGGTTTCATTCTTTGGCGAAATAAAACAAGCTTTTTTTACTAATGACTACGCAATGTTTAATATTCTGCATTTTAATTTTTTACAAAAGGCTTTAAAACTTGAAGGTAAAAAACACGGTAAATTGCTTTGGGCAGAACTGTTTGACTAGACAACGTGATATTGAAATGAGCCATAATTAAGAAATATTAAAATTACGTTCAAGCATTACTTGCGAATTGGCCCTAGCAATCGCCCCCTATGCCTTGAAAATCATGCTTTCATAATCAGTCACGCAGAAAGCAGTACAACTATTTACTAGGTCACATACTTCAATGGTATTATTTGTGAAAACATGCCAAAATTAGAAGTGGAAGTATATCACTTAACCAAAATCACGTTCTTTAATTTTCAACTGTGACCATTTTGCTGTACTATAATTATGACACAATTGTATTAAAAACCACTCATTAAATTTCAACAGCCAAAATTTAAAAGAGCCATTCCACAGAATTTTCCCCATCTTGACTATTTCGCATGTAAAACTTTACTGCCACTACTAATTCTGCCGATGTAGTTTAAAACCCTGTGTAGTTAACATGAGGCACAACTGCAAATTTCACTGTCATCAGGTACGTGATGAAATAAAGGAGGCATGAAGGACACAAAATATCACGTGGGGAAAATACTGGTGGATGGTAAAACCCAGTGTTCAACATGCAGGCGTCAAAGACATTTTTTAAATACATCAAATATAAGTTACCAACAAATACCTAAAACCACTGTCTTATAACGTTTCGTTGAATCGGTTAAAACTGAAATATCTACATATATATACTTAGTATCCTGGCCGCCTTGCATCCACACCCTGGTCACTCAGAACTGAAGAAGTGACATCTCTTCCAAGGGTTCAGGTTTCAAATGATCTATCGGGGTAGGAGGCAGGTATAACCGCCCTTTCTATTTATCATTTACCATATGTTGACTGGCAGATTTTGATAAGCAATGTACTAAAATAGTAATGTGCAGGAAGCTTTTGTTTCCCGCATATTTCAAATTACACTAGATTAAATTAATTAAATTAAGCTTCAGACCCTTACACCCCCAAACTAAAATGGCATAATGTAGGTCACTGGACATCCTTATATGGTCTACTGCGTGCTGCAATCTGAGCAGTTTTTGCCAGGTTTGGCAAACTATACCGGTCTATAGCGCCGTCTGGAGGGGAACACAAATTATCTTCTCTGCTGCAATCGGTAGCTCAGCATATTGTTTTAGTGTGTGTGTGTGTGTGTGTGTGTGTGTGTGCGTGTGTGCACGTGCTTGTGCGTGCTTAATCTTCATCACCAGAGAAATGGCGATAATAATGAAATTTGAACCGGCACATATACAGATAAAGTAATAGTAATGAAAATAACACCAACGGTTCATGTTATCTACAAACTGTACGGGCATCATCTCTGCTCACAGTCAGCTGTCATTTTTATCTGTTAATTACCGGTATATGAATCCAAAAACCGTGTAAAATGACCTTAACATACTACACCAGTTTACCATAATGTAAAAACGTAATGATAAAATACAACTGAATGGATGGAAAGTGCATAGATAAACTATCAAAATCGACCAAGTATTTTAACCGAATTGAAAAAAAACATGCATGCACGGTGCTGATATATTTCATTATGTAAACTTCAGATAATGAAACAAAACCCCGACTTTTTTATTTTATTTATTTATTTCATTTATTTTAAATATATATTTTCAAGCTATATATATATAGCTTGAAAATGCCAAAATGTAAACAAGAGACAACTACTGAAATGAGTTTATTTCCAATTTCAATACTTTTTGCATAATGCAAAATAGCCCATTTACTTTCATTTTAATATGATCAACTAACGTATTTGTTAAGATATGAAAATATCAATAAAACAATTCTAAGTGTCCAATTTGCTCCATTTTGAGATTCTGAACATAGACGCAAATCGCCTTCCGCCTCTTCCTCCGTCCACTCTTGTCTCCCACCTCCAAATCGATTTTGGTTTTCTTTTTAAAAGGAAACTAGTTTCTAGTTGCAAGGTTCGTTTTTCGTAACAGGACACCGGTTTCTGTTTTCCAGAATTTTTTAACGACACTTTTTTCTTAAAATTTTATTTGGAAAAATTGAATAAAATTAAAATTTATAATCCAAACAACAAAGGGAGACCCCATGGTAACCCGGCCTCTCCTCTCCCTCCCTATAAAACACACAATCTATCGACCCTATCAACTAAGTGTGTAAGAATCTTTTTTGAAAAACAACACTAGTCTCTAATTGTCCCAATTGTTTATTTTTATTAAATAAAATCAAAGTTAGTCAGCCACTCAACAAAGCGAGACGCCCAGGGGCCGACCTGTAGAAATCGATCGGCGCTCATCTCGTCCTCCCTCTCGCACGTCGAGGAGAGACCGTAACACCCTGCCCAGCTTCCACGGTGAGGGTTACCTGATCGCAATAGACGCTCCTTCCTCCATCCAATCTGGTCTCTGGTTTCTCGGCGTCAGAATCGGATCTGAAAAACGACACTAGTTTCTGGTTGCCAGAATCGTTTTTGAAAAAAAAATCCAAAATTGGTCCACCCTACAGTATGACAAGAAACCCAGGGGCCTCAAATCTCTCCCCTGGGCTGGGATATTTAATCACAGACAACGATCAGTGGCCATTTCTGCCTCCCCGCAAGGTGGAGAGACCGTTATATTCAGCATGGCTTCCGCGGTGATGGCTACCTGTCCCCGTAGCCGCTGATCGGCGGTCGTCTCGGCCTCCCCTCCGGGCGGGGAGAGACTGAAGTATTCAACACAGCTTCCGCGGTGAAGGCAACCTGTGCGAGGTAGACATCGATGGGCGGTCTTCTCGGTCTCGGCATAAGACGGGGAGAGACCGTAACACGGTGCACGGGTCCCACGGGGAAGATTACCTGTTTGCAGTAGACGCTAATCGCCTTACGCCTCTTCCTTCGTTCAGTCTTGCAAAACGAGGATAAAAGAAAAGGCTTGACGCGTATGTTCGTGATATGTACTTCTCGAATTACCTCGCAGTATACGTGTGGATCTTATTGCAAAACGTGATCGACGCATTAGCACAGTATATATAGTTTCCTAATATAAACTTCACCTAGCAAACAGATCGCTTAGTGTGTATAAAGATACCCCTTGCCCTCTGAACACTGCCTCTTATTCAACACGTAAAGTTTACAGTTCTCCAAAGGCATATCACATCCATGTCCACAATACATTTTTTAAACATGAATTTCTTGTATTGTAATATTGAGAAACGTCTTGCATATGTCACCCTTACTTTTTTAAGAAAGAAAATAACAATGTGACACCTTTTTATGAGTGGTGATTTTATTGATTATAAAATGTATTGAAATTTAATCACCTCGGACTTACACCAAAAGGGAGCAAAACACAAACACACCGTATATGAATTTTGTATCCTTATGATACCAAATTATAGGCCTAATATCATGATCCTTACAGATACCGAACTAAAATTGCGTCAGAAATGACAGAGAAAGGTGTGTCCGTATCAATTATCCTGGAAGGACTCGTTCTAGTATTTCGTCTGATTACAATGTGATTATTAGCAAAAACTTATCGTGGACTGGATTAGTAAATTGGATCAAAATATCAAATATAACTCCCTAGCATATCCCAGTATAACGTGCCAGCTGTCCAAAACATCGCAATAGACGAGAATAAAGTGTAAACGTCAAATGTGAAACATAAAGTGGTAACAAGAGGCATTTCTCTTATGACAGATCGGAAAAAATTCAGTTAAAACAACGTAGATAAAGAATGTCATCCTCACTGGCCAGATTCTAACATCTCATGTAACTCCTTTTCCAGTTGTTTCTCCATCAAGCAGGCCATAAACGATCCATCCTCTGAAACAAAAATGGAAGCAGTTTCTTACTCTCTGAATTTATCTTTTAAGTTATACAATGTGCATCAGGCTTTTATACAACAAAAATGTACTTTTGTCTGGGAATTTTGACGTTTCCCTCAATAACCAAAGAATATCATGTGCCAAATTTGCCAAAAATAACGATCCATTTCCGAGTTCTAAATAAATTTTCATTGAAATTCACCGGTTTCCATTTCTATGACGAGAAATTAAAGACCCAAATGACAGAAACTTAAAACGGGTTTAAAGAACGTAATTCTGTCAACTATTTTTATACATAGTGTCTTGGTGATTAAGGGAAAAGCTATGAAATATTCAGGAAAATCAATTTTGCCACATGAAATTAAGTCTTGGACTCCCTGTGTTTCTTAAAACGGTTTTAGGGACCATTCTAAAGTATATCCGCAAGGAACGCGGAAGTTAACATTAAGGCTGATACCGCGGAGACTCTTCTTAACCTTACTTAAAAGGAGTGTGGGTTTTGAAGACAATGCGTGTCTTTTTGTGTATATTTTTCTTATCAAGTGATGTTTTATTACTACATTTTCAAGAAACCACGGAAATATGTAAGGCAAATAGAAATAGGAAAATGCCACTGCTGCTTCGATTGTCTTCATGAAAAGTTGAAGTTGTGGTTTCAGCTTTGATTGCTTTGGTGTGGGCGCTTGGATTCTGAACAAAATCAAGGTGCACTTAAATAAAACGGAACTAATTGAACTACAGGCTTGTGTGTGGATAACTTATACAATTCCTAAAACTGTAAGAAAGACTTGTATATACACGAAAAACACATCATATGGTCAGGAGTGTGGTAAGAGAACAGTTTCCTCTCACTACAACTGAATACTGTCATCTGACAGAAGAAGTACATCCAGCAAAGCGAAATGGAGCAATTCTCCCAAAATGGAAAACTCCCTTATTCAGGTTTTCTCATGCAAGATAATTAAAACTAACTCAATATAAAAACGACTAATGTAAAGTATTAGTTAAATCAATTGGACAATAACTGACTGATAAATTTAGTGAATACGCCATGGGATGTTTTAATTAAGCTTCCCTGTGATATTTACATAATTTTTTACCTTTATATCTTAAAAATGTTAAAAATTCACGTAAATCCTGTAGCTGTGAAGATGAAGTTTCTCCCGGGGAAACAGCTGGTCGGAGCACGCTGCCAATGCTGGGTTTTAGTGGTCTTGACAAAGCAGGCGGCTGGTTTTGGTTTCGTAAAAGAAAACCTAACGGGAGCGCTCTTTTAAAACGGTGTCTACTTCCATCTGATGATGAGGCATGCTGCTGTAAGAAGCAAAAAATACTGGTTACATGTTATAAGAGATGGTATATATGAATGATATGTATGACAAAAAAGTTACAGGAAATTAGCAGTTTGATAAAGGACGAGGTACTGAGGCAGTTGGAGTTTTGAAAGACGAAAGGAACATATATCTTTCAGAAACCATTAATATTGAGTTTGGAATTAACTTGTTTTTTTTTTCAATATCAATTCATTTAGAATTTATCATAAAGCTGGGTCAGACCGATTCTTCCTTTGAGTATAGTTGACGGAAATACTACCATGGTTTTGTCCAGCGTGGGATTTAGAGTGGAGCCTGATAAGCAAGCACTGTCTTTCCGGAGATCTTTCAATCCATGTTTGGCAAAACTTTGATGTGTAACATACATTGTTAATGTCGATCAGGCTGCAGTGAGGTGTGAAATCGAAGGAAACTAATATAATATCGGTCTTTATTAAGCGCTTTGATTTGTTCACCGTTCTGCAAAATCATTTTTCCAGTGTAAATTCCAGCGTGGGGATCACACACTCCGACTAGTTCCGCTATCTTATGGACCGTGACCGAGCACTTCCACTACTGGCTATTTTGATAAGACACGAGACTAAAAACCGTTTGAACAGGGAATTAACACTGCACGCTCTACCTTAAAGCGAATCAATCAAACGTATTAAGTGGTGTCATCCCTTGAGAATCGAGACAAATCACATCGTTGAGCCGCGAACAACTAATTAAATGACATTAAAACACCGGATTAAAGGGAAACGTGATACCTTCAGTTTATATTGAATACGTGAACAATGGGGCGTTTTTTTATAGAGAAAATAGAGCACAGTCTGAACATTATCTGCGTCACACATCCATGTACGCTGCTTTCAAAATGACCGATTATCCATTAAAGGCTAACTTGTCTTTTAGGCAAATATAAGTGCATGAGAGTGCGTAGTATACTAGAAAACCATCAAAGCTTGCTTCCTTTGGAAGTTTGTGCGGAACATTGATATTTCTGAGCAGTTTTTGTCCTGTCTTTAGGCTAGTATTGGGGAAAATCACTTGTAGTGATTAAGTAATTGTAAATTTAGTGTTTAAAGCAGACCCGATGTCCGATCGTGAATTAAAAATATCCGATTCTGGAGTCTCGCCGCGAGCTGCTTCAGAAGGTCGACACGCACACTATCTAGAAAACAGTTGGACTGATAATATCACCATTTCCAGATACGTTAAACACGATTGGCTTCCAAAACCAATGGATTAAAACTTGAATCAAACCTCCATATTTTCAAAATAATGCCACCACGCCAAGCTCAGTTCGACATGTGTACTCAACGGATGGCGCTGAAATGACGCACCTTTTTCATTTTATTTACATCCTTTTCGGCCAGTTTGACCATGTATGGATATATGTAGCAGTATAAAGCATTGTTCGGTTTAATGACCTACACTGTTTTTAAACTGACATGTGACTAACTTAAAATGCGCTTGGAACATTTCTAACATAGGTTATTTTACTTTCAATGCAGTAAGTACCAGCTTGATTGCCATGTACTCTCTGGTTTAAGTAGCCAGCCAAATTAACATTAGTGGGATCATACAGCGGTCTTGCTCAGCTTGTTTAATGGTCAAGCATGCATCTTATATCTGGGATCAACCGGGTTTGTTTGGTTCTTTCCTGAGCGCAGACTTCCTCACTAAATCAGAGTTTGCAATTGATGAAATTAAGTGCCTCGAATACCACTTGAAGGATATGCTTGAATTTAACATTAAACGATAAACGAGCGACAACGTCTAATGGGACTTCAAGTTATTGCCGTTAGAAAAGTCCCTTTCAGATAAATTAAAATCAATGAACAGGCACCCATCAGCACTGTATTATAGTATTCATCACCATATTCACCATATTTGTTCTGTCCGTCAGATTGTACGTATGTTTTGCTTTGCCATGTTCTATGCACCCATCCGTTGTTATTGAGCACCTTATTGCTTTTTCCAACTTATCTGTTAAATAGTGCAAAGTGGCATTATTTGAAGTAATGGCAAACAGCAACTAATAAAAGAAACAAACAGTTTTGATTACTCGGATAACTATATGTGTGGGCACGTAGTTATTGCGTTTAGAATAAATATGAATTAGTGTCAGTGATGCAAGGAAAGGCGTATGACAAGCACTTCAATTACTTTTCATTACTGTGTAGGATAATTTATCATCCAGTCCTATGTACTGGTATATCTATTTCGAAACTGAAATTGTACTAAGCTTTATTTTTATGATATATACATATATCTGATTTATGTTTACCTTGACCAAAGATAAATCAACAGTACACCACCCGAATTTGCTTTGTTTTCAAAATAAAAAGGATATAAGCAAAACTGTTCATTAGATTGGTAGTTGGATCACACTTGAAAATTATAAAACACAAGCCTAAAAATTTCCGTACCGTTAGCTCACGGCCAACCTGGCTGATGACTGATGAAGGCCTTCGACCAGGTTTGCCGTAAGCTAACGGTACGGAAATTTTTAGGCTTGTCTTTAAAAAAGGATATGATATTGTTTAGACCTATACCGGTAGTTACTTTATTATATTGTAAAACATGCACTACATACGTCATGCATTTAGCAAAACGACGTTTTATATAACATCTATCCCTGTTCTTGGTGAGACTCACATAAAAGTTGAGACCAGCTTTCAGTCTTATTTTAATCACAACCAGTATCATAACGCGGCACCGTGAGTATGTATTGTGAGTCCTATCCAAAGTTGTAAAATGGCTGCCAATTACAATATGGTTGTCTGGTAAAATCCATATCAACTCAGCAAAATATTTTATGGTTAAAAAAAACACACAGCTGACGATATATGGGTGCTGTGTCAATGATATGGTATGTAAATCACTGACAAAGCACCCGCCCATATATCATCAGCTGTGTCAGTGATTTACTATGTAATTCTTTACACCCAAAAGTAAATTGACAGAATCTCGACTTTGACCAGTGTACCTTGTGATATAGGCTTAAAGTAACAAAAGTCAAGAGACAAAATTTCACACTTTATCAATTAATCAACAAGTTAACAGGTTAACCAGCAAGTATTCACATTGTTTTAGATGTCCTGGAAGTTTGTTTGTCTGTATCTCTGAAAATGGTAGATATGGCCACCAATTTTGGAACACAAAATAAACGTCTAAAGTGATCTTAGATGCACTCTATAAAGATTTGGCCCTCTAATGGTGCGTTTGAATGGTTTTGCGAATAGGTTACTCTTATATTTATTTCAATGTCACAGAGATCATATTCAGAAATCTCAACGTGACGATATTTCTTGGAAATTTGTTCCATGGAAATAGTTTACAAAAAAGACACGCGATTAGCAGGTGGACTCGTCCTGCGATGACAGATAGTACTATTTTAACCGAAATCAGAGACGCTTAATTAGCCTTAATGGGTTTTCTGGATATACGCAAATATGTTGTCAAAAATGACTGAGGTGATTTTCAGCGTTGCGATGAAATTATAGAGTTTAACTGGGGTTGGTCACCGTGGAAGTTGTCAATATCTTACAAAATCGATAAAATAATCAGTCCGAATCATCCCATAGTCTTACGTGCATCAACTCATCAATTTGCCACCACGTAATGTGCGCGCGCGCGCGCGTGTGTGTGTGCGTGCGTGCGCGTTTCATTTACTTCTACAGTTGTAGATGTTTTGTATTGATTGTTTGGAACAACTGAAATTATATGTTCCGAATTATGATGGACGAAGAGAACAATTGCTTCGATACAAATGCTAAGAATGGTTCCACTGTGAGACGACTATTTGTTTCAGGCACATATATATATATATCACATTGCAATACATGCGCTCCAAATATGTATGCATTTTAAATGTTGTATCAGTCAACGGGTGAAAACGTTTTTACACCCAGTTTAACGTATATTTCTCTTTAAAAAGTGTACTAAGGAATGGCTTCTCTCTCAACAATACGAAAATCTTCCCAAAGTTTGCCCTTTTTAATATCTAAGTTACGATATGAACATAATCAAAAATAAACAGAATTGTTTAAAATTTAAGATTAAATATACCGTACTTTATAGACCAAATATTTTACATAAAAATTTAACTTGAATTGATGCGGGGTAATTAAGGGGGTGTTGTAATATGAATACGTCTCCAATAAGTGGGTGAACCACCTTATTTTGAAACTGTTCATTAACACGAAATTGCTCTCATCTCTCCGTAATTACCTATTTGGCAACACTAACTTACCGAACTATAGGCTAATGATGGTATGAGAACACAGGACACAAAGACAGCGCAAAAAAGCCTTGATACGGTTGCATTCATTTTCAGATTCTTAATCATCTCCTGCAAACGAAAAAATGAAAGAATAATGCAGACAATATGTGGACGTTTATTTGTATTAACTCACAAACTAGCCTTTTCCCCGTCAATTCTACACAAATGATGATTATTTGACCAAAATGTTTTTGGAAATAGTGAGAACAGGTTCTCCAACACTTACTAATTTTAACTTTTACAATTCACTTTATCGATAAGATATCCATTAACGGCTGCTGCACTCGACTGTTTGCTGTGTCAATTTAAGCCTTTCCTTTTTGGAATTGTACTAACTACAAACCAGCAATAACATGGTAAAATGCATGATTGTAAGCATTCTTGCCATCTTTGTGTTTTAAAAAGGCCAAAATAAATGACCTAAGAAAAAGAAATGATTTACCAAACAATAATTATTCAATTGTAAAAGTAAAATTGGTTGAGTAAAATGTCAACAAAAAAAGAAATAAAAAATAAAAAACAAAAAATAAAAAAGACCGCTGCATTGCAAATTTCGAAGCACAAAGTCTTACCTTAATTGTTTTTGCGCAACTCCGAACCTCTTGCAATCTAAGCGCTCTTCTTGGTATTGTTCGTCACTACTGAATGTACTTCACTACTGCAAACTTGTCCGTTTTATAAATGGGTGTTTGTGCGTTCAAACAGCAGGCGTGTTGGACCTATTTTCCAATCGATGGCTTCTCCGAGATCAATGACGAACTTAATCGCGGCTTCAGCAAAATTAAGGCTAAGGTTTGAGGTCACTGTCCATTTGTCCGGAATTATTAGACAACAGAGAGTCTATTGACGCAGGCGCAATGTATTTGAACAGAAAGAGACAAAATACACACCTACCGATTCCAGCAATTGAAGCCGATTCCCGTAATTTAAGTCACTGACGTGATCGTGTGCTCAAGCTTACATGGAGTGTTCATGGTAGGAATTTGCGCAAGTGAGGGACCATCTCATAACATTTACGTTGTTTTACTTAACTTATAGGGTCCTTTTGCTTTTAGTAAGTTATTTAATTGTTATGCAAAACGTTGGACCTAAACCGATTGTGTATCCAGCTTAATAAAATGCCAAATATGTCAGCTATTATAAAAGCAATTGTCGAACAACCAGTATTCTTTATTCCCTTCTCTCTTGTTGTGAATGGGATTATGAAAGTTTGTGGTGCATTGGGATGGAGGAGACATAAAGAGTATGTGATTCGAACCATCTGCAGCTTTGTTTATTAGTCGTTCATTTTAAAGAAATCCTTTTTATAAAACATATTCACAATTTCCCCTTTCTCTCCTAAAGAATTATGTCTTTCCAAGTAATCAGCCTACGACAGTGAATGTCTCCTCTGTTTGAAATTCCATCAGTTCCAAGTTAATTGAAGGTTATGCTTGACCCCCGGTAAAGTTAACTAGATAATGTGTGTTGTGGTGGTTCTTAGTGGTGGGTCTGCATTGGATTTTTCTCGCATTTTATTAATTTGATATCTTAAGAGAATCTTAATATTCGCCAGGGGGAATCATCACGGGGAGTCCCCAGGGATCTATGAGTTTTAACCAGTAATCTACGCAATTTTCACCACAAGGACATTATGAGTTTATTTCCCATGGGGATACACAATGATGTAATCACTTGTAGCTCTTATGTTTATATAATTGGATGTTTAGCCAATAAAATCTAAATTTTAAAATTTAAAAATACACAAATTTGACAGCAAATTAAGGTACATATATGAATTATATGTCGTATCAACTTAGTTTCTCAATAAAGAAAGGCTATTTTCATATCTTTGAGTGAAAGCGCAGAGTAATTTTAATAGTCTGAAAAAGGAATAAAAAAAGAATAACTTGTGTATCTTTTTATGTTATCAGCAATCATCAGTTTGCATTAAACATTGAACCAATTAAAGCTTAATAGCCTGCTTATGCCATATATCTTTAGTTATATTTTATGTTGCAAAGGTTATTTTTCGGCGGCAACATCCCCAAGTTATTGATGGGTTTCAAATGGAACTTCAATGTCCAAGCTTTATTACACAATAAATATTGAAATATTCATGTTTTCATCAAGTGATTAATTGGGACAAAAAAGGCTGGGACCAATTCAGACAGATATACCCACGGGATATTCTGTCACTGCCGGACAGTGTAAAATCTTTGCGTCTCCCTCTTCCCAAGTTTTTGCCCGCTGTGCACTTCGTACCATTAGAACGCTACATACCTGTCTTGATCGTTGCGCACCTACTAGCATTGACAAACAGCTGCAACTTTCAGATGCAACTTCTGTGTCTTTATTTAGAATCGGCATCATACTTGTGACTAGATTACATCTATAATCATCAGCTACTTAGGAATGCACATGTAAACATCTTCGATAAACCACGTTTTTATCGCTGTGAAATCAGACACACGCATATTAAGTGCTCTGTTCAGGATTTGATTAAATGACTAATCACTAGAAAAAACCTGCTTCATGTAATTGGCACCTAGCTCATAAGCGACAAGTCTATGATTACATCCCGTGGCGCAGAGGGAATTAACAGAGTAATGTTATCAACGACACTGTGTACTGATTCTTTGACAGCATATAAACAAACCCATCTTTGTACCATGCAGCAACCCCATTCCCCAAGTATCAGCCTTACGAGAAGAAATCACCAAACCTTTGTCTTGTACGTTGAATGGCATGCTGGTTATTTATAGACAACCACATCATTCACTGAAACGAGGATCAAGATTGTAAACAAAAGCCCTTAGTTTGGGAGACAATTCCAATTTGCTCACAGTGGAACCTATTATTGGACTTAAGATTTATGGCTAGTAGTAAACCAAGAAGTTTCAATGCAAGCAAAAAGCAGTCCAGCTAAAATTCAATATGCAATTTGGACAGAAATGTCGTTAAACAATTTAAGCCCGTTTGGTCTGCAATAACCATGGTTGTCAGAACCGCAAGATGTATGGCAGTTGCAGACGATACTGTATTATTAGACAATTTGAACTCTACCGTGAAATAGTATGGTGGGATACAGGACGGCTGGAATACTGACATAACATTTACCATAACAGTTGCAGCGTGTTCATACTGCATTTTCTAGACAATCTGGAAATGCTTGTTACATGTAGTACACTGTTATATTTCTAGCACTGCATAAATGCAATTTGCTTGTAATTGCACAACGCGTTAGTCAAACGATCGCTCGCTAAAATCTTTGCCAATGAGCAAATTTTCTGTCTCTCTGGTTTCAGGAAAGGTAGCATGTGAAACTGGCCTAAAATTTTGCAGTGTTAATGACAGATGCTGTCAAAACTAATTTTCTCCCATTGATGATCACGTATTAGGGGTAAATAACTGCAGTCAACCATTCTCATTTGGGGTATCTTGATTGGAGCACGCAACACATCTTCTTCTACAGCATAAAGAAACCGATGTTTCGTACATCAGGGAGTCCATCCTCCATTTGATTCATACAATCTATGGAAAGCGGTACAAATCATTGGGAACTGGGCACTGTCTCACAGTCAGACAAAAAGACAAACTATAATTTTGTTAATTACTACCTTTAATTTTGCCGATCTTTATACATTTGACAACATTTTTTTTTTCATTATGATGAATATAATCAATAATTAGAATCAGTCGATAGAACTTGCGTTTTGCAGTTACTGATATATTAGGCTGTGCTTTATTACTTAGTGACTAAATTTCAGCATCAGCGGAAATAACATGGTGGCAAAAACGCCCAGGCATTAATAAATTGAAAACACTTTATTCTGAATGTGATTTTCTTCTGTTGTGTATATTTTGCAGTTCCCATGTATGACGCAATTCAGATCTTTGACATTCTTTTCACAAGTGAAATACACAATTTTCAGTTCTCATTGTGGGCAATTTTGTTTTATTATTCAGTAAGGAATGTTTTTGAAGTAAAAACGTTTCGCACTTTATATATGCATGTTTCTGAAACTTCACACTACAGTTTACAAAAGTTCACTTCTTATCACTCCATGATTTTGCCTCTGGCACACTTAAGTTCTGACTTAATTGTTTTCGTGACATCCCCGTGGCCTTCGATACAAATATATTTATCTAAAGACGCAATCCTGAAATAACCCGGTAAAAGTCTCTTGAATGATGGAACATTCTCTGTCCGCTGGATAATTAAATTTCCAATCAAGAGGGGACACGAAGACCACATAAGAACGGGTTCTCAGATTTCTAATATCTTTGACTGTTTGTAATCCAGCACTGCGTCATTATAACCAAAGTAATATCGTGTGTCACTGAAGGTAGATATAGTGGTCATATATCATTACTTTGGAAGTGTGGGGAGATGAACCCATAAAAGGGGTCAAGACAGATATTGTTACTTATAGGAAACAAGACAAAACAACGTTTTTAAGAAATCACTGTTGCCACTCCAAAACACTAAATATCGTTTTTGAATTATTTTTATTTGATTGAGCGCCGCAGGGATGATAGAAAAGCTATCAAAAGTCAAAACAACAGACAGAGGCAATACCATGCGACTGTACAAGATGAAATTCCACTGAATTATACAGCTGTTTTGGGGGTTTATTAAAACAAACACTTGGTGAGATTTACCACTCAGCTTATATTTTGTAAAATGTTTAATTCCAAGTCAAAATAATGTCAACTGACAATCCAAATCTCCATTTGATTAATAGTGCATGTATTAAGCAATCTATACATGTATGCTTTTTCACTGTGTGAAATGCGTATATTGCAAAAAACCCATATCTGGCTCATTCTTTCGCCGTTTGTTAGGCATTGAATACAATCACCATTAACTGTACGTCAAGGTATCATACAGCAGGTAAAATGTCTCATGCTTTATTAGCAATGCATCCCATCAGCGCCAACGCGTTTATATCTTGTCTTTGAAGGTGGCTCGAAAACAAAGGCTAAATATTGAGCTGGGATATACGTAAAAATGCAAGCCTCCGTGTGATAAGACTCGACGTTAACCCCAGTACAGGCGTCGGAGTTATTATCGGCGGCGCATGATGACCTTGTATATGGGAAGATAGTATACCTAGAAAATATGAAAAAAAATATTGGTGCTTTTAAACCTGCACACCCAACACCTCAAAGGAATTTTATTTTGGTTCATGATTTTAAGTAAAAACTGACACAACACCATATGTTGATAAGATATAACCCCGCCACAGATACAAAATAAGAAATATTTGAGATAATGACACTATGTTACATCATGTACAAATATGCAATTAAACATGGTAATCAATGCATCAAGTAAAAGCTACAGTTCCATGTATGTTATTGCAGGATACAATGTTAAAGGAAACGAATGGGGTCTGGAAACTGATATAAAGCGGATTAATATCGCCAACGATGTTAACCCACAAGAGGGCGCTTACATCTACTTGCCGCCTGTCCTTGGCATGTGGCCTGTTGTCCATCATGTCGTCTGCAGGGTCTGTTTCCAGTTCCATTTCCATTCCCCTCTCCCCTTCCTCTTCCTCATCCCCCGTTTTCCAAACAGGTAACCTTCTCCTGAAATAAAATGAAACGAGGTCACCACTTGAATCAAATAAAAGAGAACATCGTTTCAACAGCATACAGCAGGGAGCACATTATTTTTGTTCTTTTCATCTCGAGAAAAATACTTTTATTATGAAATTATGGAAGGCAGAATGCATTTACCACCGGAAACCTAACATAGGAAACATCTTGTTATATGTAACACACACACACACACACACACTCAAAAAACCTTAAGGTCTGTTCCCCTTGTTAATTGCATACTGCATGAACGCTGTAATGAATTACTTGAATGGGTGTTAATGTCGATCAATACGCCGTGAAGAAGCAGACTCGCCAACGCATATTACATATTACCGTGTGAAGGCGTTACCTAATCTCACCCCTATTAGCAAAATATCAGACCTGCCGCATACTCCCTCGCAAATTTGCTCCAAATTTGCAAGAATATGAATATTTTCTTGCAAACTTACTGCAAACGTTTATGCTTGTTGCAAATTTGCAGCAAATAAGCAGCAAAGTTTTCTTGAACTCATGCAAATGTCTTGCCGCAAACGTTTAGCTTTGTTAAGGGAAGCTAAGATACCTCGCACAGACGAGCGCTGCAATATGACCTTTCGCTCACATGCGCACGTACGAACACGTACACGTTCGCGCACACTCACCCTAATTGCCTATAAAGGTTTGCATATGATCCTAATGTGTTTTCTAAATGTGAGTTGTCTGAGATGCTGTAGTCCCTTTTAGCGTAGATTCCTCGGCATGACGGATGGAAGATGATTTTTCTGAAAGTAGAAAGGGGGAAAATATCTCAATGTTTTAATCTTGCTTTTAGTTACCAAGTGATGGGATTTGTAATCTATTAGTTCATGCATCATGTAACGTATATGAAGCCATCGCGAAACACAATTTATATAATATTGCAGTAATGCATAATGCTATAAACCGATATGCCTTTAACGATTGTAAAGAAAAGTATGTTTTGTCATCTTAGACAAAATAGGGGCAGGCATTAAAAAGAAAAAAATGTACGCTGATAGAAAGGTGTCTAGAGAAGGCAACATTAAAGCCGCTGTCATCAATTGCTTTTGTTGAGCAGTATCGCGTTGCGTTTGCTCAGATGCGCTACCAGTTTCTGCAACGCGAATGAACCGATTGCGTTTTCACAACACAATCTCGTCCTTCAACCACAATACCGTTAAATGACACAGAGAAGACGGGGCCCAGTCAACCATTTGGGGCCATGCATTAAAACGAAGACTTCCAGCACGGCTTTAAGGTGCCTTTAAGACCAAAAACTTTTACATGGGTGGTAGGCTATGAGACGGCGCGGCAAGTTAGTTTACTGGCCCGCACACACAATTATTAAACAGCGAGTGAAACAGCACAGCCAGGTCGAAATCTCATGAATATATATTACGTATTGCCGGTTTCAGAGGATTATACGTGTTACCATGTCACAAATATTAACCTTTAAAATTTGACGCACGGAAGTGACAGACGCAGACAGCAACATAACACGTTGATCATTTTGTCAACTGTCATATCTAACAGCATTTGTTTAATGGACACTTCAAAAATCTCAGGACTGATTTATTTGCTTTTCAAAACTTCTTATCTTATTTTCCTGATAGACAATCTCAACGCTTGTTGATCACATCAATAATTGGGTAGTTTTGCTTTAAAACGCTGTGGGACTGCTTCAGCGTCCACTGTGTATATTTTGGTATTTTTGTGATAAATGTTAACGTTATCTACAGCGTTGGCTGTTAAATCATAGACGCCATAAAGGTGCACAGATGATAAGCATACGAAACTATTACACTAAAATCATGTGAATGATGATAGTTTTGTGTATCCGTTCTTTCGTTCAATTTCAAAGTCATCCATGCTCTATGCATATTGCGTATAATATATAATAAACCAAGCTATGTAGGTGCATAATACTACAACAATCGTAAAGATATAAATCATTGTGTTACTCAATACCATTTTCTCTGTAACATTGTTGTACAGCAATACGCTGCTGTTAATACCAGACTGCATCGCAGTGATTTAACAGTGTAGGCAAATTTTATTTTGAGAAAAAAAGGAAATATCTGTTATTCATTTAAATCCGCACAAACACGGATGCGTGCGTCCCACAAACATCCGTAAACTCTCTCTCTACACACACACACACACACACACACTTCATGGGCTTAAAAGTATTGCTATCAGAATCACACTGAAGTGAACTTGCAAAGTTGACTGACAAGGGGTAACTAATAGTGGTTTGATTTAGTCTCTACATTAAGAGGATAACTATCCCCTTAAGTCCTCAAAAGGTCACTGTGCTAAAGTCATCAATATCAGTGAGTAAATGCTGGTAAATGTGAAAGGTCTTTACCGTGCCTCTTATGTGTCTTGCATTCGGGGGCATCAATCGAACATTTAAGCAGGACAAAATAAGATTTATTTGCTGAAAATCCAAAATCGGAGACCTTATCAAATTAAGTTTGGTATTGGTTTATTGCGTGTCATTCAGTTACGCTGATTTCACTTAGCGAGTGCCCACCAGGGTTGGGTCAATCCATGTAAAGACCCGTCACTGGGTGGGATGTAATTAAAGATTGCGTCCAAATATTGCGATATACATAACTTTATATATATTTTATTCTACAGCCTCATTGTTCATTCAACTGAAATATGTTTATCGTAAACCACTCACAGACGTATTGTACCTGCGTCCTCGACCACTTCTTTCTTCAGTTGTTTGTCAAAATCAAAGCCATCCAATTAACAGTTTGCAAAATCACTACACTAATAATCCAGAGTCTACATTAACGACTCTAATGACTTTCCCCTTAGCATTCAATGACAGTCTGACAGCATTTACGTGTCTTACTGATATACCCATCAACATTTGCCATGAGAGTATATACATGTGGTAACACTGAAAGTAGTGAAACTTCATTTTTGATGTTAAAAACGTAGGCAAAATATCATATGTCTAGCTCACAGCCCTGTGCATACTCCGCGGGAAACACGTAGAAAAATATACGCGTAACTAACAATGCAAACTGACCAATCTTATTTATTTAATCTTTGTTCTAAATGAAGGTGTAAGGTCATTTCAAATGTCAAATGTATCGGAGTGAGACTTAATAACGTCTGCTCAATAGGAAACAACGCTGACAGTATATTTGACTGCTGTGCATTTATCTGCTAGGGTATTTTGGTGAAGTTTGTTTCACTAAAGATATGTTAATAGGGTTGAAATTTGAGAACAATTGGGGAACGGCAGCTCACGTTTGTTAGTCAAACTGGAGGAAGAAGTTACAGAAACTAAATGATAACAAATGTTTTACTCGTGCATAAAGGTAAAAAAGGTGTACATGTACGAAAAACTACCGCGGTATTCAACAAACTTTACACTTATCAGAATACTGGATTTTACTTAAATAAGGTACGTAGAGTCGATGGATTTGCTAAGACCAAATTATAGGGCTGAATTTTCTTACATAACACGTCTAAGCAAACTACTCGCTTTGGGCTCCCCAACCACACGTTTGTTTGAATTGATTTATGATTCCATCAGTTACATTATGGGCCTACAATTATTTGAACGGCATCTCAATTGATCGAGCTTGATTGTTCCTGTTGGTTCGGAACCCTTCCATATATCAAACACAGTAAAATCAGTTTCTCTGTTACTAACGCTTGTCAGAGCGTCAGATTTTTTACGGTGATTTGGGAAACATATTGAGTAGACTTACTGAACCTCATAACTGGGAGATATATTGAACGGTAGCTCATTTCATAATCCCCTCATGTTAAGGTGGAAGAGCCAATTGCTTATCACAACAATTGTACTGCCTCTCGCTCAATAATGACTAAATGTGCATAAAATTTAGCCAGCTGGGCCCAGTTTCATAAAGGACGTTTAGCACTAACCAGTGTATAAGCCTAACCAGTGGAGAAATTCTCTAAAAACCCGTTAACTAAATGAGGGTTAAAATTGTGTTTCATAAATAGTGTTTAAACAGCCGGTTAGTTAACCCCATAGCGCCGGGAACCGCACATATGCGGTTCGTTTTAAAAAGTCCTCAGTGCCGGGAACCGCATATACGCGGTTTCTGTGTTTACATGCTTGTACTGTCCCTTGTCTTTTGTAACAATTCATGCTTCTATCACAAGACTAACTTAATGTTAGTTTTTTGTTTACTACCGGCTTTTGAAAGACGTGTAGCGAGAAATAGATAATGAAAAAGCGGTTTATTTCAACCATTGTCGAGGCGCTATGAAGTCATCATGGCGGCGAGAAGTCAGCAGAAGTTATGGGTTGAGAAATGTTTTAGATTTGTTAGAAAATTCAGACTTCGGGGAAGAGTTCTTGATAGATTTTGATACTCCGGTTACTTCGAAGATGATGTACCTTTGCCTAGTATAAGTTGTCAGAGAGCAGATTCCGTCGTGGGGCTTGATTTATGAAAAACGCTGATGATACTAACGGCAGTAACCAAGCAGACGACAATAGTAATTGGAATTGCTATATCGCTGATAAAATGACTGTAACCGTGGCAAGTCAGGCTAAACGTTGCCTTGTGTGCTGCATCAACATGCATTTTCCTGCTTGTGCATAAATACAAATGTCATATGTTACGTTGTACTGCATCAACATGTCTTTTCCTGCTTATGTCTCAGTACAAATGACATATGTTTACTTGTGTGTTACATCAACACATGTCTTTTCCTGCTTGTGTATAAATACAGATGTAATATGTTTACTAGTGCGCTGTATCAACATATCTTTTCCTGCTTGTGTATTAGTACAAATGCCACGTTTACTTGTATTTTTATGATGCAATTTTTATTCACGAAAGTGTAATGTTTGCTCATGATAATGTATGTATTCTTGTATATGGTTTGAGTGCTAAACAAAATTTTATGAGTATCGTGGTTCAGTTGATTAAAAAAAAAACTATGGAAAACTTTCGTAAAAAGCACTAAATTTACAATATTTTTGTAATTATAAAAGTAATTAGGTGGAAGTCTTCTAGTCAGCTAGCCTGTCTGTATATTGTGCAACTCTGACGTGATACAGGTTTTTAGGTACAGCACGCATCCCAGAAAATTTATTATATCTCAAAAACTAAATAAGATATCTTTCTGAAATTTTCTGACATTGTTTAAGACATATTTCGGATGTTTAAGAGAAAATTTCAACAAATTATCTGGTAAAGTGAAAAATAATGTGCATGCTGAAATTAAAGTTTTTGTTTTTTACTTCTCTTCGAGAAAAACAAGTCTCATATTTAAACTCCTGCTATTACTACCTTAGTTAACAAATGTGAATAAAACTGATATGACTTTAAAGCTTACATTCTTGGCTTTTTAAAAATGTACAGTTTTTAGGTGTTTTCTAGACAAGTAAATATATTATCATTGATTAAATGAGACCGCCAGTAAAATTGAGTGCATCTGGGTAGAGGGCTCAGGATCAAGGGCACTTTCTAGGTCAGATGCTGCCAGGCTCTATGGGGTTAACCGACGTTTAAATATTTCATCCAGCGTTTAGTTGCTATATATGAACAACTTAACTAGACCATATTTGGGAATGAAATTACCCAGAATGCAAGGGGTTTCTATAAACAAAATAAAAGACCCATAATCCATTGTTTGTTTTTGTTGTCTGCTAACTTTATCCATTGTCACATTGTCGAAACATGTCGCAGAAACAAAAAAGGGCAAAAAATCGTAGTGCCAGTAATATTTGCTCTCTGATACTCAGAGAATAATTCCTCTCCGTCTCTGGAACTTGCTGTTTATCTTTGAGTAAATTTTCTTGGTATATGATGGAATTTCTGCTCAATCTTAATCGCTCAATCAGTTCTTGATCAGTCCCATCTTCAAAATTGAAATAATCTCTACGAACATTCCCCCGTTTACGTGCCCTAAATGGCATATACCTATTGGGATTTCTGGCAAACCGCAGTTGGTTTGCCATTTTTATCCACTGTTTAAGAAATTTAAACTACCTTCTTTGGAGCGTATAAATTTAACCAGCCGTTGAGGAGATTTAATCGGTATTAATGAAATCCGGTTAAACGTCCTTTAATTTAAACGCTTGATTTAATCGGCGGTTAGTGCTATACGGTCTTTATGAAACTTGGCCCTGGTGTTTGGGTGAATTTTTGTCATACCTTATTTTTCCACGATGATATATACATATACTTGCGGTGCAAATAAGTTTCACCTTACATGAGTAAACTTTTGGGGCTAAAGGTCTCTACTAGCATCCAAACTCATTTTTTGCGTCCTGATTTCATCCAAGTTTAAAGAGTAAGGCCATACAAATATTCTAACCAAATGCGTGTGACTTCAACAAGAAAATGATTTGTGTTCGCAACCCTGATGGCACAATCTAAGGGATCGCTCTTTCTGGGCTTCCTTAACTGTAATAAAGCAAAGCATGGTAATCGCTGCCAATTTTCACTTAACGCGCAAAGGGGCACTGGCACAGTATTTTCGAATATTAGGAAGTAAATTCCCTGGCAGAGGCGAAGGATCGTATTGTCATTTTGAAAAATGTTCTGAGAGTATTTTACAAGGAAACCAGACGGCCGATTAATCACGGTCACTAAGAAAGAGATTAAGAGGTTGAGATATCAAAATGCTGATCAGTTCCAGCATTGCACTTTTGTACTACGATTTATTGAGCGCCACGGTGTGCATATAAAGACGTACTATACAGAAGTATTGGCTCAAGACCTTTACGCGACAGGGGGGGTCTAACAAACCGGCCATAAACGAAATAACAAATGTAATGGGCATTTATTGAGAATTTGGAAGTACAAGTATTGTTTTAAAAAAGTATTGTTTATTCATGGTATGAATCTTTAGATCGTCTAGAAAATAAACTCTCAACAAGTAAAATAAATGGGGTACCAATCTATTGTATGCGAAGGACTTGTGTATTGTAATATTGACGACGACAAGTTGGATTTTTCAAACGTTAATCACTTATTACCGATTGTTCATACAAATTTAATAGTACTTATACCCTATTTCTCCGTACCGATCATGCATTTACATGTTTTCTTGTCTTTTGCGTGATTACCGGGAATTTACTCGTGTGGGTGTGTGTGGGGGGGGAGACAAAAAACGCATTGTTTTCATTGTGTGCCTTTGTATTTATTGAAGGCACAAACAAACTGGTAAAAGCTGGTAGTAACGCCCTTCACGAAAGACAATTAATGACCAATTAAAAATGCTGTGCAGAAAAGGCGTTGGATAGATGACAGCTATTCCTCTTTATCTAGAATAAAAGGAAACTCATTTATCTATTTGATGTGCTTAGATATGATCACATTTAGTTCTGTTCAGTTACATATGCTAAGATCACAAACATCATCAATAACCAAAAGATATACACATCACCCGCGCAATTAATCATAATCTAAACTCTCTTTGATCATTTAATTAATTCCACCCTACGTGTCTACTGGATGCCAACGAGGTTATCAATATTGATATCTAACTTAATTTTGTTTTCAGTATCGCCTTAACGCATTTTAGAATAAGTGATGGGAATAATTTCAAATAGATATCACATATAAAAAACAAACTTTAAATCAAAGGGGTGCTAATGACAAAAGCGTTTATAAAACGAAAAAACCGTTACGTGTCTTCAAAAAACCAAAGCTCTACATCTCTTTAGTACTTGTGTCAAATCACTTAAGTCAGAGCACTGAAGGCCTCTTGGATGCTAGTAAGATAGACGGTACTTTGATATCCGAAAAATAAAAAATAATAATAATATTTTGTGGGTTAATGATCTACACAATTTACCGTTGGACCAGAATACCTTTACGTGATCGTCTGCTTCGCTCAAACAGGATTTTCTTGTCTGTGCGTGAAATAACACATCAGATTGCAGTTGTGTTGATAAAGAATCCGTGATCATTCTAACGTGCATGTTTCAAAACAAGGTTAATAAGACAAGACAGAGGGTGTACGCCAAACTATGCATTTTAGTCAGATGACAAGTAACAGGTGTTTTCAACCTCGTCTGCACATGTATTCGCATTATTTTGGATATACATGTGTATGTATGCACCTGCGTGACATGGGTTATAACGTTTCCCGTGGCAATAAATGCATATTAAAATACGGCCTTTGCGTGAACCATTTTGCCACCTGCTATTTGCACATAATCTTTATTTATCGGTGAAAAACAGAAGATTTCTCAGAGTGCGGCTGAATATTGATAATAATTCACTCCAAGATAACAGCACTTTATATGGTGCATGTTTTAAGAATATGTAAATGGCTTGTCTCAGATAATGTTCATAAGCATAGTTTCTTGTATTTCAATTGTATAATATCAATAAAAATGGAAATGCCCACACCCTATCAATAACCTACAGAGAAGATTATGCAAACGTAGCAATGCATTGCTAATGGACGCCGCTTATTCATTTCCTTTAAAGACACGGTGGTAAATTGAAGAACGGTTCTAGTTAGCTTGTAAGGCTTCCTCCAGTTTTTTCGCGAATGCCAATGTTTAATAATCTTAAAGCACGCTTGCTTATCGGAAATCGACATGATTGTTGTTTTGGTTGGTTTTGTAAGACCTGTTTATTAAAAGACTTGTTTATGTTATGTGCCCTCGTGAAATTTTCATTTGGGTCACGGACTGAATGTACAAAAGCTCCAGGTANGGGGGGAGGTCAAACAAACCGGCCATAAACGAAATAGCAAATGTAATGGGCATTTATTGAGAATTTGGAAGTACAAGTATTGTTTTAAAAAAAGTATTGTTTATTCATGGTATGAAGCTTTAGATCGTCTAGAAAATAAACTCTCAACAAGTAAAATAAATGGGGTTTCAATTTATTGTTTGCGAAGGACTTGTGTATTGTAATATTGACGACGACAAGTTGGAGTTTTCAAACGTTTATCACTTATTACCGATTGTTCATACAAATTATATAGTACTTATACCCTATTTCTCCGTACCGATCATGCATTTACTTGTTTTCTTGTCTTTTGCGTGATTACCAGGAATTTACTCGTGTGGGTGTGTGTGTGGGGGGGGGGGGGAGACAAAAAACGCATTGTTTTCATTGTGTGCCTTTGTATTTATTGAAGGCACAAACAAACTAGTAACGCCCTTCACGAAAGACAATTAATGACCAATTAAAAATGCTGTGCAGAAAAGGCGTTGGATAGATGACAGCTATTTCTCTTTATCTAGAATAAAAGGAAACTCATTTATCTATTTGATGTGCTTAGATATGATCACATTTAGTTCTGTTCAGTTACATATGCTAAGATCACAAACATCATCAATAACCAAAAGATATACACATCACCCGCGCAATTAATCATAATCTAAACTCTCTTTGATCATTTAATTAATTCCACCCTACGTGTCTACTGGATGCCAACTAGGTTATCAATATTGATATCTAACTTAATTTTCTTTTCGGTATCGCCTCAACGTATTTCAGAATCAGTATTGGGAATAATTTCAAATAGATATCACATATAAAAAACAAACTTTAAATCAAAGGGGTGTTGATGACGAATGCGTTTATAAAACGAAAAAATTGTTACGTGTCTTCAAAAAGCCAGAGCTATACATCTCTTCAGTCCTTGTGTCAAATCACTAAAGGCAGAGCACCGATGGCCTCTTGGATGTTAGTTAGCATGTTACCGACGCTTTGATATTCGAAAAAAAAAATTAAAAATAAAATATTTTGTGGGTTAATGATAGAGCGTTTGCCAAATTAATGATATATCACAATTTACTATTGGACCAGAGCGCTTTTACGTGATCGTCTGCTTCGCTCAAACAGGATTTACTTGTCTGTGCGTTAAAAAACTCATCGGATTGCTGTTGTGTTAATAAAGGAACCGTGATAATTCTAACGTGCATGTTTCAAAACAAGGTTAATAAGGCAAGGCAGACAGTGTATGCCAAACTATTAATTTTAGTCAGATGACAAGTAACGGGTGTTTTCAACCTCGTTCGCACATGTATTCGCATTATTTCAGATATACATGTGCACGTATGCTCCTGCGTGAAATGGGTTATAACGTTTTCCGTGGCAATAAATGCATATTAAAATACGCCCTTTGCGTGAACCATTTTGCCACCTGCTATTTGCACATAATCTTTATTTATCGGTGAAAAACAGAAGATTTCTCAGAGTGCGGCTGAATATTGATAATAATTCACTCCAAGATAACAGCACTTTATATGGTGCATGTTTTAAGAATATGTAAATGGCTTGTCTCAGATAATGTTCATAAGCATAGTTTCTTGTATTTCAATTGTATAATATCAATAAAAATGGAAATGCCCACACCCTATCAATAACCTACAGAGAAGATTATGCAAACGTAGCAATGCATTGCTAATGGACGCCGCTTATTCATTTCCTTTAAAGACACGGTGGTAAATTGAAGAACGGTTCTAGTTAGCTTGTAAGGCTTCCTCCAGTTTTTTCGCGAATGCCAATGTTTAATAATCTTAAAGCACGCTTGCTTATCGGAAATCGACATGATTGTTGTTTTGGTTGGTTTTGTAAGACCTGTTTATTAAAAGACTTGTTTATGTTATGTGCCCTCGTGAAATTTTCATTTGGGTCACGGACTGAATGTACAAAAGCTCCAGGTAATAAAATCCGATACATAAGGATGCGAAACCTTATCAAAACAGTCACCCCGGGTGTGCTAATTAAAGAAACGCGAAGACATAGGGTTGTTATATCGATTGTAAAACAAAGTCATTGTCGTCAAGAATAAATTTGAAAAAAAAAAACATACGCGAAAAGAAAGAAAGCTGGTCCTCTGATTCCAAATTTCCAGTTGGGGTAAAAGTGGTGTTATATTAAAATATTTTCCGCTAAATGAGTCAATTATAGTTTTAGAAGCATGTATTGAATATCCAGGCATATAACATACATAATGCATAGTGTAATTAAAATCAATGCTGCTACAACATGGTGGCTGTCAGTATTATTTCTTTAAGCATAATATTATTGAATTAATCAACTGATATTATTAGTAAAGACCTCATAATACACTGCATTCACTAAATTCGCATAACACTAGCTGTTTATCCGGTGCAGACACATTCCACAACAGACATGCTCCATCGCGGTGAACTACTGCTAAGCTGACGACAGTCAAATTGTCTTCAAGTAATCTGTTACATTTATTCCTTGACAATTGCGTTATCTTTGGCCAACACGCGTGGTTGTGTCATAATTTAACTACCGAACCCCTACGCCGCGTGCTGACTACCAATGTGGGGTGTATTCCAATACAAGAAGTACAGTATCTGGTATAAAATGAAACCGTAGATAATGGCACCCAAGTGATTTTACATGTATGCGCGTCTCCTGTCAGTTTGCGATCCCCTAGCTATATCAGGTACCGCCGATGCGTCTGTAGATTGAGAAAAGCTCCCCTCATTGGAGGCAACGTATTGAATAAACTTGCAACATTAGCACCCGATGCGACTAAACTGTGGAATAAACGCAGGGGGATTAACACGAAACGTTTTTTGTTCTGCTCAGATGTCACTATAATGTACTTTTAATGGTTTTAGATGGGATTCAAATTTATAGGATAGTGTCTAGAATCACGGTGGCTCCAGAGAAAACACTGGGTCTTTAGAAACCTAAGCAATAACTTACTCGTAACTAGTTTATCGTTTTCCCGTCAATTGTGCGCCGCGAAATGCTTAACGAGAATGTGATTTCCTTTGGATCTTAAAATCAGTACCATACAAAAAACAGTTTGTTACAGAAAGTATATCATTATTCTAATTAAAGCATGGTTATACCCATCTTCAGCTAAATCCATAAGCATATATACTGTATATACGTGTCGGCAAATGCACGTACATATTTTCTTGCTTTTCAATGAACTATGGATTAAGCATGTCGCTCTCTTTTAGCGCATCAGGATCAAAAATATAACTTCTCAGCACAGAATCACTCCATTATAATCATCACCCTAGAAACATCCAAAAACTCTAGAAGCCTGGGTCGATTTAATTTTAGCACCTGGGGTGAGGGAAAATATTTGTAGCTGAGAACAAATATACCGGTTCAATTTCTTATGCACGCTCTTAGTGAGCACGGATTATGAAATGTCTCCATTCCTCCGGTACCGGGGATAAGTAAATGTCAACCCTTTCATGGCTTGTTTGAAGACAAGAAGTAAGCGAAACCAAAAGCAGAGCTATTACCGGGGGTATAAATTCGCGTGACCTAATGCCATAAAACAAATGGTGTGGGTGACCTGCTCTGATTTTTCCGGGAGAGGGCTCTCAGACTCCATAAAGTATTTTAATGCTTGTCTAACAGAGAGGCTGACAGGTTTACGGGCTTACATCTTGTTCTAACCATTTAGCTCCATCGTCCGTTAACTTATGGGACTCTGGCATTGCGTGTATAGGTCCAGCCGTTTCTTTAAATGTACATGCATGTTACTCGTTCATTTCTGCATTGCAAAAGTATCCAACCATTAACTATATACTATATACATGAGCTTAACTATTAGGCATGTAGATTAGAACACAGCCATGAAATGTACTTATCGGGATTGAAGGATCGATTCTGCCCTTTACGAAAGGTCTGCTTGTCGTGTGTTCTGAAGAAAGTGGTGGCGCGATAGTCAGCAGTTTACCTGTCGGCGTTGACAAGCACCCACGCGCATAGGCACGCGAAGATTCGTGTCCATTTAAAGGTTAACTCACGCGTGCATTTACATGTTAAACTAAAACGAGTCGCTTAAAATAATACAAAACACATTAATAGCGAGTTATACTTAAATGCCTAACAGGTTAAATAATGAGTTATACCTAAACGCTTAACTTCAAAATTTAACAAAAAAAAAACCCCATAATGTCCCATATTTCTCAAATGTCCGCTGAACATTCGCCTTTAACAATACTTCAAAACCAATATCCATAACCAAAAGAAAAAACGTCCAATACAAATGAATCTAACATATGATTATTGAACCAAACCGTCTAGTCACATTGATCAAAATTAAGGGATTAATCATGGATGTCTTTTTCTGAAAGTCAACTTCATTAATTCCCTATATGCTGTCATTAATAGTATTTCTATGCGTAGGCTAATTCTTTATCGATAAATACAAAAGCGGCATTAACTTTAATTGTATTACTTCGCGTCAAAACTCAAAGAACTTTCAGATATTAAAAAGCTGAAATTAACCTTTGGATAGACACTTCGACACTGATATACAAATTGGTTGAATAAGCTCTATTTATTTTGACTTAGTCAGTTCTGCAAATGGTTCTCTTTGAAGTTTTTGGCAAAGTAAGGTTCTAGGTATTGTGTTAAAGCAGTAGCGTTAGAATCAAATAGCTCTTCCCTGCATATCTCTTCATCTCTTCTTATTACATTAAGCACACATATCATACATCATTAATAACGTTCGAAATGATATAAAAACTATTGGTCTTATGGGAAATTTCCTGGTGCAAACAAACAGACTTGCTTGGTGGTGAAAAGTTATTTATCATAGCAAAAGTATATCTAAAGATATCTTGAAAAGATTGAAAAGAAATGAAACAAGCTACTGTGTAAACTTCTATGGCAATAACACATGAAACACGTTGACAGAAATGAATTGTTAGGCGTATTTGTTCCCAATTAAGCAGTAATTTGACCAATACTTTCAGCTGTGTGAAAGTGCCCAAAAATTGTGAAATAATACATTCAGAAACATACATACCTACTACCAAAACNCACATTTATTCCTTGACAATTGCGTTATCTTTGGCCAACACGCGTGGTTGTGTCATAATTTAACTACCGAACCCCTACGCCGCGTGCTGACTACCAATGTGGGGTGTATTCCAATACAAGAAGTACAGTATCTGGTATAAAACGAAACCGCAGATAATGGCACCCAAGTGATTTTACATGTATGCGCGTCTCATGTCAGTTTGCGATCTCCTAGCTGTATCAGGTACCGCCGATGCGTCTGTAGATTGAGAAAAGCTCCCCTCATTGGAGGCAACGTATTGAATAAACTTGCAACATTAGTACCCGATGCGACTAAACTGTGGAATAAACGCAGGGGGATTAACACGAAACGTTTTTTGTTCTGCTCAGATGTCACTATAATGTACTTTTAATGGTTTTAGATGGGATTCAAATTTATAGGATAGTGTCTAGAATCACGGTGGCTCCAGAGAAAACACTGGGTCTTTAGAAACCTAAGCAATAACTTACTCGTAACTAGTTTATCGTTTTCCCGTCAATTGTGCGCCGCGAAATGCTTAACGAGAATGTGATTTCCTTTGGATCTTAAAATCAGTACCATACAAAAAACAGTTTGTTACAGAAAGTATATCATTATTCTAATTAAAGCATGGTTATACCCATCTTCAGCTAAATCCATAAGCATATATACTGTATATACGTGTCGGCAAATGCACGTACATATTATCTTGCTTTTCAATGAACTATGGATTAAGCATGTCGCTCTCTTTTAGCGCATCAGGATAAAAAATATAACTTCTCAGCACAGAATCACTCCATTATAATCATCACCCTAGAAACATCCAAAAACTCTAGAAGCCTGGGTCGATTTAATTTTAGCACCTGGGGTGAGGGAAAATATTTGTAGCTGAGAACAAATATACCGGTTCAATTTCTTATGCACGCTCTTAGTGAGCACGGATTATGAAATGTCTCCATTCCTCCGGTACCGGGGATAAGTAAATGTCAACCCTTTCATGGCTTGTTTGAAGACAAGAAGTAAGCGAAACCAAAAGCAGAGCTATTACCGGGGGTATAAATTCGCGTGACCTAATGCCATAAAACAAATGGTGTGGGTGACCTGCTCTGATTTTTTCCGGGAGAGGGCTCTCAGACTCCATAAAGTCTTTTAATTCTTGTCTAACAGAGAGGCTGACAGGTTTACGGGCTTACATCTTGTTCCAACCATTTATCTCCATCGTCCGTTTACTTGTGGGACTCTGGTATTGCGTGTATAGGTCCAGCCGTTTCTTTAAATGTACATGCATGTTACTCGTTCATTTCTGCATTGCAAAAGTATCTAACCATTAACTATACACTATATACATGAGCTTAACTATTAGGCATGTAGATTAGAACACAGCCATGAAATGTACTTATCGGGATTGAAGGATCGATTCTGCCCTTTACGAAAGGTCTGCTTGTCGTGTGTTCTGAAGAAAGTGGTGGCGCGATAGTCAGCAGTTTACCTGTCGGCGTTGACAAGCACCCACGCGCAGAGGCACGCGAAGATTCGTGTCCATTTAAATGTTAACTCACGCGTGCATTTACATGTTTAACTAAAACGAGTCGCTTAAAATAATACAAAACACATTAATAGCGAGTTATACTTAAATGCCTAACATGTTAAATAATGAGTTATACCTAAACGCTTAACTTCAAAATTTAACAACAACAAAAAAAAACCATAATGTCCCATATTTCTCAAATGTCCGCTGAACATTCGCCTTTAACAATACTTCAAAACCAATATCCATAACCAAAAGAAAAAACGTCCAATAGAAATGAATCTAACATATGATTATTGAACCAAACCGTCTAGTCACATTGATCAAAATTAAGGGATTAATCATGGATGTCTTTTTCTGAAAGTCAACTTCATTAATTCCCTATATGCTGTCATTAATAGTATTTCTATGCGTAGGCTAATTCTTTATCGATAAATACAAAAGCGGCATTAACTTTAATTGTATTACTTCGCGTCAAAACTCAAAGAACTTTCAGATATTAAAAAGCTGAAATTAACCTTTGGATAGACACATCGACACTGATATACAAATTGGTTGAATAAGCTCTATTTATTTTGACTTATTCAGTTCTGCAAATGGTTCTCTTTGAAGTTTTTGGCAAAGTAAGGTTCTAGGTATTGTGTTAAAGCAGTAGCGTTAGAACCAATAGCTCTTCCCTGCATATCTCTTCATCTCTTCTTATTACATTAAGCACACATATCATACATCATTAATAACGTTCGAAATGATATAAAAACTATTGGTCTTATGGGAAATTTCCTGGTGCAAACAAACAGACTTGCTTGGTGGTGAAAAGTTATTTATCATAGCAAAAGTATATCTAAAGATATCTTGAAAAGATTGAAAAGAAATGAAACAAGCTACTGTGTAAACTTCTATGGCAATAACACATGAAACACGTTGACAGAAATGAATTGTTAGGCGTATTTGTTCCCAATTAAGCAGTAATTTGACCAATACTTTCAGCTGTGTGAAAGTGCCCAAAAATTGTGAAATAATACATTCAGAAACATACATACCTACTACCAAAAAAAATATTTTAATTGGTTGCTGAGATACATCCATGTTTTACCGAAAATTATATGATGCAGGTGGAATATCTTCTATAGCGCGATGATTGCCCCCCCCCCCATTTTCTCTCTCTCTCTCTCTCTCTCTCTTTCTTCTCTCTCTCTCTCTCTCTCTCTCTCTCTCTCTCTCTCTCTCTCATTAATAAGGAATATCGTGATTAACTTACCTGCAATCCACGCTGCCGGTGCCTTTACTCAATAATAAAACCAGGAATAATGTCGTTAAGATGAGGTTCGCTATCCGATGCATACCTGGAATGTAGAACATACAGTGCAAGGCATTACAATAAATGGAATATTTCTTTTAACAATGCCAATAATGAATATCGGTAGTCTAGCAATTATCCCTGCAAATGATCATTAAACAAAGAAAAACACCAAGAAGCCATCCTAAACGTTTCTGCTTTACGAAATAAGGCATCGCCATGCTTTGATATACGTCAGATTTTGAAAAGCCAACAAACTTATTTGGAAGATCTAATTCCAGAGACGCTTAAAACTCGGCAAAAGCGGAAAGGCACGGTTTGTTGCCAAAGACATATCACCCAAAACAAAATGTTACACACAGTTTTCAGTACTCTTCAGATATTCCAACAGAGAATATATATACGACATCTTGTCAGAAGCATAGATAACGTCGAAGTGTTTGTTGCCGTCCGTTCTGAACTGTATTGAGAGCAGAACCGCAGACAGACCTAAATGTCAACAACAACTGAATCCTTTGTGTGCCGAAAGGCCTGGATGCAATTACGAAGCATTGTGAAACCTCCAAAAAGCGGTGACCAATCTTTTGTTGATTGGATACAAATACGAGGCGCACTGACTCCACATGTGAATGCCAGAACTGTTTTAATTGCTTGTTCTCGTCTTACAAACTTCTGTAATTTCAAAGCAACTTATGTAGGGTTCGATGACGTTGCCCTTCACTCATTAAGGGCTTCGCATTTGTCAATAAATATATCAAATTCAATAAAGCCATTATTCTAAGGACATTAAGTTTTACGGGGTGTATACAAACTGTCTATGGCACATCAATTGGTATAAAACAATCATCAATCAGACATTTTGAACCAATGCCAAAAAAGGCATAAACATCCACCTTGAAATTACTAGACTGGAAAATATACTTCATGTTGTACTTTTCGCCTGCACAGATTACCTGTTCGCTTCCTCTGAGATCTAGGTTTATGGTCAATTTTTACTGCTTGATCATTCACACTCAGAATAGCTGTTTATTTTTTCGCTGTTCTTATATTTAACGCTTGCCCACTCGCAGGATGGAGATGTCACTATAAAAAGAGGCATCGGCATTAAGTCCAACAATAACTTAAAGTGCCTATATATTTTAGATAAACAAGGGATCTATAAATCACCCCCATGGGACAGCTCAGATACATTAAATTTGATCAAGCAATCACCAAAAGGAGAATACGAATAGGCGGGACACAATATCCACAAAGACAATATATTATATGATTCATCTGGCTTTAAAAAATAATTAAGACAAGTCTTAACAATGCAGTAATCCCGAAATACAATCCTCTAAGAACGATGACACATCAACAGGAGAAGTCGCAAACACGCAAAACTCATAGGGAAACTTTCGGGTTTTTTGACACATCGCACATCTCAAAAACAATCAGAATTTTATTATCAAACACTCTTCAAATGTTGACTTCGGGGAAAACACTCAGAATCGAATATATCTCATCGACAGTTCACTTCTATAAGGGAAGGAACCAGCAATAAAGTCAACGTACAATGTACGACAAAATCAGAAAGCCGTGTAAGTATGTAAGAAGGCCAGATATAGAAAACTGAAGTCATCATTATCACTTCTTGGTTAACTAGAAATGTTTTTTTTTTTTTTTTTTTTGAAAATGAAAAACATCCCTAAATCCATACATCAGAAAGTGCAGGGTGGGCAAAAGCCGTGACATATGGCTAGTATGTACACACTTCGCTCCGCACAGCTTTCATTTGACAATTCAAAATCCAAAGAATTCACATATCTACCTGCTCCATGTAAAATGATTAATGGGAAACCTAAAAGTGAAATAGCCTATCGCTTACAATAACCTTAATGAACACAATAAATACCTGTCTTCAATTACTTAACCAGGCAGACGTTAGTTTGCGTGACTCCGGGCAGTGCACCTCTGACACGGTTTCCGTTATTAATCACTCATCCGTAAGAATACCCCTGTCAGCCTAATCAAACAGAGCAGCTGGTTTCGATTTAAGTGTTTCCTCCGGGAAACTCTCAAAGGACTTTCTTGCACGCTCAACAAATTACAAACGAACATGATGAATGGCGAGGACAGTTGCACGGCGAAAAAGTTTGTTCGGCGAAATGTGCTGAAAGGTGTTGTTATGGTTGTTGAATGTTATTGCATTTCGCTCTCTGGAGACTTTGTGGGAGACATGCCGTAAGAGACACTTACTAGCTCGGCGGAAGTCCGAATTGAGTGGCTAGAATTACTGATGCAAACTCTGCTCTGGAAATTCTGTATTTATAGCAGCGCGTCTTTTTTTAAGAGCTACTTCTATTCACTTCTGTTCGTTTCTGTTACTCCATCCATTTTATGTAATATAATCAGAGACGCGCATTATCTGTTGCTTTGAAGTTTGACTCCTTGGTGTTAAACAAGAGAAAAACACTGACTTAGAATAGAAGTATTCTGTATTTGCCATCTTTTTATCACAGCGGTGACTTCACACACACATAAATACATTCATACATACATTCCTGGCGTAACCCGTTTAGTTACAAGGGCAACAGATCCTTCCTCAGAATACAGGCTAGTATTTACGTCTTAGATTTACACAGAAAAGAACTTTTCAAACACGTGGCACATTACACATGTCCCAAAAGTTTCGTGCAGATTCATTTCTTTTTAAAGTGATTACACGAGCAGGACGTTCAAGGTGTTAACAAGAGAACAATGACCTCTTAATTTAGACATTTACATGCGTGCATGAGATCATTATTTCTAGAAGCATTAAACACTTTTTAGTAGAGTGAAATCTAGATATCTTTTGGGAATCCTCAAACATGTTTTGTATATTTTATGATTGGATGACTTTTTCATTCGATTGCAACTTTCTGTGATTTAAATTGTGATAAGCATACACAAGACATTATTATTATTATTATTATTATTATTATTATTATTATTACCAAACTTGCAACCCGAGGGTTGGATAATTACAATCATTGCATCATAGTTGAATAAAACCAATAGTGAGTAAGAATAAAGGGATATTAAAAGGCATATGCAAACAAATTTAAAACAAAAATAACTAAAAAATATACTAATATACTATATTATCCAGTCGCTGGATAAATTGAGCTCTCAAAAAAGGACAAAGATGTATACCATTGATATCACCGCCATACACTGCAGGCAAAGCGTTAACAGAAAAAAATACGAGTTGAAAATACCTGTACTAGAACAAATATATTAATTTCTATTGATATCTTTAGGAATCCTCTCACAATTTTAAAGATTTCACGATAACTAGATGTTTTCATGGGATTTCAATCCCCCTTTAATAAGTGGCTTTTGACATACTTTATATCTCATACAACCGTTAAACTGATATCCCTGTAGCTTGACATAGGGCATCTGTAAGTAGCTTTTTCAAAACAGAATAAAACAATGGCGATGGTATCACCATAAAGTGTTGTTCAGATATTAATGCCAAATATTTTTCAATAGTGGCTAGTGTCACGTGCGGAGTTCATGCATGTAAAACACTGTATAGAATCAATTTCAGATTAAATTGCATTAGACCACATTTTGATTTAAAGCCCAACCCGGATATAAGACATTTGACTGTTTTGCAAAGTCCCAGTTTACAGTTAATCAGGAAATGAAGATTTGAAAGGTGTGACTGTATTTTCTGTGTCTCACTCATCACCTACTCGAGCACGCATTGCCACACTACTAGCGGGTTGGTCTTCCTAATTCACAGCTGCAGTGTTACCTCAAACTTATTCCGGCAGGCCTTCCAATAAAACCGCCGGCACTGGGGTACAGGCCTTCTTTTTGAAGCGCCATTACATAAACAGTGCACTATCATAATAAAACCATTTAAAGCCCAACCCGGATTTAAGACATGTGACTGTCTTGCAAAGTCCCAGTTTACATTTTATCAGGAAATGAAGATTTAAAAGGTGTGACTGTACTCATCACCTCCTCGAGCACACAATGCCACACTACTGACGGGTTGGTCTTCCTGATTCACAGCTGCAGTGTTACCTCAAACTTATTCCGGCAGGCTTTCCAATAAAACTGCAGTCACTGGGGTACAGGCTTCCTTTCTGAAGCGCTATTACACAAACAGTGCACTATCATAATAAAACCATCGCCTTCTTTAATTAACACTAACCTCCCCATGCGCTTATCGCAACACATAAATGACGTTTGTTAATCTTCCGATACCGTGCTGGTGATGGCACTGATATAATCCTAGCACGGTGCCTATGGTGCGCCAATCAAAGAGACTTAAGCTTTCCCCAGTGGTAAACTGTTTCAGGGATGGGTAATACTGGTGATACACGCAAACCCTCAACCGAAGAAAAAAAGTTATCCCAGTACTGTGCTGAATTTCATACTGGGGCATAATAAAAAAAAAGTTATGTTGATAGCATTGTNTATCATAATAAAACCATCGCCTTCTTTAATTAACACTAACCTCCCCATGCGCTTATCGCAACACATAAATGACGTTTGTTAATCTTCCGATACCGTGCTGGTGATGGCACTGATGTAATCCTAGCACGGTGCCTATGGTGCGCCAATCAAAGAGACTTAAGCTTTCCCCAGTGGTAAACTGTTTCAGGGATGGGTAATACTGGTGATACACGCAAACCCTCAACCGAAGAAAAAAAGTTATCCCAGTACTGTGCTGAATTTCATACTGGGGCATAATAAAAAAAAAAGATTATGTTGATAGCATTGTAACAGCACTGAAAATGATAATATGTCCCACAAAAAATACTCAAAATAGTTTGAATTCCATTTCTAATTTAGCAGACAATTTACAATCTAGATGATAATGCACCTATTCTACATCGGTTTCTGGTACGACAGGAATGGTAGTCCGCTAGGAATCGTAGTCCACTCCGCATAACTTTGCACAGGTGACATTCGTCCCATATACTAACCCAATACTCCAACTAACCCTAACCTGTATTTATCATATGGCACCCCAGACGTCCATTCCTAGGACTACCATTCCTGTCACACCGGCATCGTTATGTATCCATTATCTTACGACCTTTATTTGCAATAACTTATGTTTTATCTTATTTTTGGCTGTTTTTGTAATATGTACAGTTAAACACATTCACTAGGCTTTTCTGAATTACGTCAACATGCTTACGTTTCGTTTTGGTTCTTTAGAGTTTATTTTATAGACCATTGGTTCAAAACAGATGACCTCTGATTTTCATTCTGTTTAATTCATGTAACTCAAATACCTTGAAATGGTAATTGCACTTGAGGCCAAGTACACCACCAATATAAAATAAACAAACTAAACACAATATCTGTCTGGGTTGAAAGTGAAGAAATGATATGTAATAAATATACAGTATATAAAGACCTATTACACTTGATACAATGATTTTCTCTGAACTAATTTTAAAAATAACAGTCAAATCCTGAGATTGCATAACGTCGGAATGGCCACGAAGCGACTGTTTTAGTAACCCCATGTTTCATCACGGCATACTAGTTTTCAACTACCTTATACTAGCCCTCGATCCTGTGCGATGTTGCTAACTTAAATTAGATATAAACACATATTCTGTTCATCACCAAGATGTAACGATTTTGCTATTTATTCATGGGACGAGACCTAGACAAATGATGTAATAGATCACTACTGATACACCCCAACAATGATCTCTTAATGATCTCAACAATGAATTCTCAAACCAGACTAACAATCATCTTTACAATAGAGCCAAGGAAATAAGAACAAAAGCACATTGTTCCCAATAAATCTAAAAGAAATGTATCTACCTGGATGCCAATTCTCCACCATACATGGCTGTTGATCCATCTTTATAAGCTCTGTTGTTCCTTTGAGTCTCGAAATATAATCTAGAGATAATATCCAATCGGTAAATCAGGAAATATCTCCAAGTGTTCGAACGTTAATGATATACGGTGGTTAGATCACGGAAAGGGGACTTGAGTCCTTTTTTTCTTCAAACACATATCACGCAAATCGAAAGAAAATCCAAGAATTTTCCGCAAATATACACTTCTTTTGCACAACAGAGAGAAAACAAGTATCAAGTTCAAGAATAAGGTTACCGTTTCAACCTTAATTCAGTTAAGCGACAAGACTTGTGGTGCGTTGGCGTAGGGGCTGTACAGTACTGCTTCTAGTTTGTTGTACTCCCCCAATGGCGATCGCTGGGAATATGCATGCGCACACATTCGATTTTCAAAAGTTATATCAATACCCTATTGTTACTTTATCCTAACAGCCCGTAATTGAGGATAGCTATCCAGTAAACTGTGAAAGCGACAACTGGGACATGAATACCGATGGTGAAACTCATTACAATTCCGAATGGTTTGTTTCGATAAATAACCATCCCGAGAGAAATGCTTTGGTCATGATGAACACTGTTGGAATTTCAATTTGGGACGAAAGTGTTGGAATTTCGATTTGGGACGTAGATCGAATAGGTATACGAGTTCATGTCCGTTGCACTTATTTGCAACTTTCACGCTGCACTGACATCTTGGCATTGTGAACTTGTAAGATGTTATTTTAGTACTATCTGCTCGTTCATTTTAGCGTTAGGTTCCAGCGCCTTAAATCTTACCCTGGCTGTGTTTTACACGTAAATATTTTATATACACACACAAAATATTGAACAATTGTACTTTTGAGTTGCCATGGGTGTACGTGCTGGGAGAATTAACAGTTCAAAGTGCGATCAATATGGTAGGTTTTTTCTTGACTTGGGTGAGCACAATAGGACATATTCGAGTCGGTATTTTGTGGTAACTGTCTTTTGATTCAATCGTAAAAATCGGTAGAATTGCAAACATATTGTACAATTACAACCTGTTGAGTTTATAATTTAGCTGTGTTCCTCGTTAATAATTATGACGAAAAGTTATTTGCAGATTTTTTTTATATTAATCAGGCTTTTTTTGTTATAATGGTCCTGCTCCGCCAGGTATTGACTAATTTTTAAAAATACCAAAAAGACCATAAAACAGTTGATATTGAGAAGCCAGAGAACAAATAGGCAATCGAAATAATGAACGACCGTTCAAGTCCAGTATACTTTACTTAGCTTTCACTTTCGGATTTAAAAGGCAGCCGAAAAGCTTAACTACAGATCCTCTTAATTCCCGTATATCCTTTCACAAACTGTCAGCGCTTGTCTGCGGCGTTAATTTAGCTTATTAAAAAGTATCTTAGCACGGTAGGTGGTGCCCCCTAAGACCGACAAAATCATTTCCTGGATACGTTTAACTCATATTTAAAATTAAAAGTTAATGCACTATAAAAATCAATGGAAAACGTTTAAAGAAAATACCATTTTGCATTGGAAATATACACTATATGCGTGTATGTTTTTTAATTGATGTCATATCAGGTTAGGAAAATCTCCCACGGTTCTCACCACTCATCACAAATACTCTTCAATATTTCAAAGAATCACATTAAGAGGATATCATTAACTCGGATTTGATATACCCTGGCCTACATTATTGAGAACGTAAGTACCGAGAAAATCCATTTCAACCCTCGTTTCGTTTCAGCGTAGGTTAATCAGAAAAAGCAGGAAAAGACGAACAGACCTAAAAAGCAAAATTCTAACATGAACAGAGAGATTAATATAAAGGCTGCTATACCAAATGTATAAGCTGTATACCGAGCTTCATGCATATCAAAAACTACATTGAAAATATCGGTCTTGAGTTTAGAAACCGCAAAGGAAAAAATGCATATGTGCAGTTTGTCTATATTTAACTGAAACACATATCAAAAGAGTACTTTTATTTTATTTGCAAAACTTATGTTGATGCCTAGATGCTAATTGCGCTTTCACAAGTCTTGCGGATGTTATATATACATAAATATGTGTATATATAATTTTTTGGCCGTATAGGCAAGGATATATGCGTATCTTTTGACAAAACCTGTCAGCACTCGCGAGAGATACTAAAACATCAATTTGTGCAATTAATGCTTCTTTTGTGACAGAGACTTTTTTCTTCGAGTGGTTAGACAATACGAAAATAGGTAAAATATGTATAAAAATCGACTGATGTCCTTAGTTGTGTCTACAACCCTCAACTTAATGTCCTATGAGCACTTTTCCTAGAACGAAGATTTTGAATAATTATGGTTATCTCAACTCAGTTCTTAAAGAGCCTTAATAAAATTAGCCAGCACTTTTATGTAGTAAACGATATCACTGAGTTGATAAAGTTAGTAGGCCCTATTTATAGTTGTTTCACGGTCCCATGCTTTCATCAAACGCATATCGGTTATCTGCATTAGTAAGGTGAACCACAAAAACAACTTATACATAGCATCTATGTTTGATGCATTTCCCACACCATATCGAATAACGAGATGGCTGCATGTGGGTTCCTTTTGATATGATCATTTATTTAGAAGAATCTTCATTACATTCGAATATATATTCCATTTGTAGACTGTAATCCCATTATCAAAATCGTTATTGCATTTCTATTTGATTGTTTTATTACACGTCCAATAATAGCATAATGTACGCCAAGAACTTCAAGAGTATCCTTGTATTGAAATTCTGATTTCAATATTGACAAACATCATATCTCAGATTGATGATCGGCACTCTTCGGGCTCATGGGGAATACACATGGTGCCTTTAGTACTAGAACACTGAAGTCACTTCATTCAATTATACATTTGAAACAACATTTAGCAATCCTACTTCCGCTTTGTGTAATTAAAGATATACTATGCGAATCAGAAAATATTTTAAGGCCATATCTTTAATGTCTAAATATCTTTTTACTTGCAAGGTACTTGTCTTTCGCAATTCAGACCTAAAAACCGATAAAGTCCCCTAAGATGAAAATGCTTGATGTCGGTATTTCAGGAAGACATGGCGGTCTAAATTAATCGTGATTTGTTAGAACTCAGTTATGCAATTAGAAACGGTACAAAACAGCGTTGATTAGTCTCGGAATGCAGTACAAAGAAACTTGTAGGTGCAATCTAACCAGCTAATTGCCTCTGAAATGTAACCCCCACGCATTGTACGGAATTTCAGGATTAGCCTCAAAGAAAAGTGATTGAATGCTAATGCAACTTGGATTTGGATATCATGATATTATTCTTAAGACTTCCACAAAGAAAGCGCAATTAACACAGAGACCATTATATTATACTCAGATTAATTATCTGAAAAAAACCAAGCATAAAATCACTATATAAAAGGCAATAAAAACACGCCTACAATTTTTATCATTTGTCTCTGGTTTTTGCAACAGGTATCAAAGTCTAGGGATGGATGTTGATTTGACAATATATACATTATTTTGTATTGTGTTTTATGTACTTGCTTTTCGAATTTCCTCCAAGTAATTATATTGCTATGTGACTCTATAGGACCCATGTGATTTCATTCCTCAGCGTTCAAATAATTGATTGATGTTTTTAATATGGGATGGAGTTCGCTGCGTGTTGTCCAGTTTATAAAACTATATAAATACCGCATTCAAATATACCATTTATCTTAAGTTGAATTTCCAAAAGTAAAATCATTTCCATTTGCGGTCCCTAATGTTATATGGTATCTATATGTGGATTTAACCTTTACCTTTTCAAAGTTAAGTTAGTCTTGCGGGTGTTACATGTCAATTCCAACAGGCACGGCGTTTCCAATTAGACTATCGTTTCGGGAACACAAAGCGCGCAGGCAGTAGGCACTAAAGACAAAATAAATTGTTCGTAAACCTAAATAGATTTTAGGTGTTTAAACTAGCATTAATTCTCCAATCGGTCGCAAACTCGACGTAACAGGGACTTTTATGGTCATTCCAAGAGCATTTAGCGTTGGATTTTGGCAGTAACTAGTATTTTCGATTGACTGACTAAAAACAACGGCTTTACATGTACATACTAGTTGAAAAAACGTAGGCCTACAACGGCCTCGGTAGCTCCATATACATAAAAAACATCGAAATGAAAATCACTCCAGGTGCGTGACATCATACTGTGCAAGAATACAAAAGGTGCGAAAATCTGCGTGATGCGCGGTTAACCTTCATGCAACCTCTGCCGGGTGAAATCCTCTGCCCTGGAATGACGTAATAGCAAAAGACTACACTATTCTACAGAGCTTAAGAGAATACAAACAATGGATAAATTCTGTCACCTTTTTCTTCGTTGCTCCACCACACTCGCGAGTCTACCATTATTTCTGCTCTCACTCTCCTCAAAATCCCGCAAAATTTGGACTGATCCCGAGACTTTGAGTTATTTCCATTCCCATCAAGCTTACCTTCTTACTATCAAGTACCGGTGTGACTTGGGTTACTTGCTTATAGTATGGGGAGAGAAGGACAAAGAAAAGATGCACACGGTGCAACGCACTCCACTGACTTGAGTAATACTTGACCAATGAGGACATGTAACAAGTGGTCACCTTAATCATTACTTCAATGTATCAACAGCCCCGGTAGATCTGCACGAAAACAGGAAAGTGTGACCTTAGAAAAAAAGAAAACACTCCCCCGCCTTATGTCATTGTCACTTTGAAATCGACCGAAGGCTTGAAAACTTTTACTAGATTAAACTATCTCCTGTCCTTGTGTAACTTTGATTTAAGTGTTGGATAAAGCATACTTTCATGTTCCCATGAGAACGGGAATGACAATTAAGATCCATCTCTGCGCAATGAAGTGATCTCGCTTTCCCTTGAAACTACAAAGCCATTCTTGTCACAGAAAGCATCCATTCTCTACTTAACATGGGGCTTTAATCTAACCACACTTGCTATATTTACCGTGTGTGGCTCCCATGTTTGATCGGAAGCTTCCTAGTTTCTTTAAGTGCAAGGTTGCTTTAGGTCGCTTGCTGAGATTGTGCAAAACCAAATGTGTGTATTCATATGAATTTTCTGTGTTATGGTTTCAGTACAAAACTTGAGCAAGAAGTGTGTGAATTGATTATGTACGTACAATCAGAAATATATATATAGTCTTAAAAGACATCCCATGCGGGTGTAAAATCTACACATCGAAAAATGATCAAACAGCTTTTAAATGTTAAAATCTGTCGTGTAAAATTCTATTGAGTAATGCAATTTGCCAAGAAGGACACGCTACATTATAAATGCCACTTACACGTACATGTCTGAACAGAGTGAAATTGAGTTATATCCAAATTGTGGGCCGATATGATATACAGTGCTTTATTGTTTTATTGAATTAGTCTAAGCAAAAAGGAAATTTCGCTTGAAAAATTGATTCAAAATTATTGGCCATTGAAGAAGATGAATTGGTGAAAGCCCCCATTTCCCTTTGAAGGTAATGCAATCTAAAACGACAGGCCATGGACGTCTTTACGATTAAAAAAACACACTAAATATTCAAAAAAATTGGATTTAAACAAAGTCATCTGCAATTTCTACAGTTTTCAAATCCGAAATGTGTTGACAAGACACCCTCTCCACTTCCTTCTAAACACTTGTGCCAGAAACTAGACTAAAACGATTGGTCAACAAAAGAGCATGTCGAGCAATTAAGCATTCTGAAAGATCCACTTAGTTTGTTGATATCAATCAATTACCAGACTTCACAGAGATGATTAACATACATTCAAGTGACCCGGTCATTTCCATCTGACCACTTACGGCCATTACAAATTGCTGGTCTCCATACGCCAAACGGTGGATAACAAAAAAGAACCTAACGGATGAGAAATACCTTGCATTGAGGGTCAAACAAGACATATGCACAATGCTATCATATGGAGATGCCTTTATTACCACCTTTGGTTCCATTTAACGGGACTGAAAATGAAAACTCATCTATATGACTAAAAAGATACCATTATTATGAGTGTTTGTCTATAAACTGAGTGTCTGTCCCTTACTATTAGAAAGTGAAATGGGCTTCAAACGAAACTCATGTTAAACAGTCAATACGCCAACGTGTGTTTTGGTATAAGGTGATACAAACAGCACTGTATCATTCTTTAAAGTTCAAACAGATATTTTTGGCTTCAATAATGAACACTTTTCGCAATCCTTTTTTTCTCAAAATATGTACAAAGTTCAAGTCCAATTATCCGGGAAGGAGAAGCGGATTGCATTTGGCAGCTGCATCCTAATCTCTTTTACAGGGTGGCTAGATCAAGGATTACAAGTAATTAAAAACAGGACGCAGCATTACACCTTTAAAATGTCTGAGGATGAGTTAGGTTTGAAGATTGCTTAATAGTGCGCAAATGCTGTGCGTTATATTCTAGGATTTTTTTTACTATTTTTCCCTTCCAAAAGTTTTACTAGATCTGTTTTTAAACAAACAACACCTCATAAATGTTACATGCAGTATGTGTATTTCTGAAATGCACGGTGGATCATTTAATTTGAGGAGGTCATTCGTGGACCATACAAATTAAAAAATGAAAATGTTACTTATTAGTTTGCGTATTCGGATGAAAGATCACCTCTCGTTGTTATTAATAAGGGCGCTTTTACAAAGTCGATACGTCTTAGATGCATTCCAACGCACAAGAACTGTGCCAAAGCTTGAAACTGGTCCAATTTTAAAAAGCTAGATTATTAAAACATTGAAAAACGAATTTTTGTCACATAGATGTAGAAAGTCGAAAGTCTCACACAGGAGCTTTGTCATACAGAACTCATAATGATTATATCTTAACGTGACAAAAATCCTGATCGTTGGTAAAGCACAAAACTTACCTTTACTTGGTATGAAGTATAAACCGTATTTTCCAAACGCAAGCTGCATCGATGTTGATACAGTCCGAACGGCAAGTGACGCTCTCGAGTTTCTGCAGAGTTATTCTGTAGCACTGGTCCCTTGTATTACTCCGGAGCGAATGCGTTAGCGCAACTGAACACTGATAGTCTAACATGCGCGTTAGCTCACTTGTTTCTCGCCTTCTTTCAACAAACTATTACAATATATATCACTCCATCGATTTAATTAACGCTTGCGCGGAAGCTTACGCGATTGGATCGTATTTGGTGATTACTACGAATCTTAGGGTTCTGTGAAATAGGCCTTCCTCTTTATATTCCGTCGCGTTTAAATACACTTGTATCGTCCAGAAAACCTAGGTTTCGTGCGGTCTTTGTTTAAAGAAAACTGAGAAGCGGTGTTATCATCACGCACTTGAAATGAAGCAAGAGTTTCACTCAAACGACCCGGAAATGCAACAATTGCATGTTTTCGGACGATTTGTTCATTGGAGCCATTACTGTGATATGGCGGCTATCAAGCATCCTGCCCAGCTTTATCTTCACAAGTACGTGTCTTCCTATTGCCCGGTTTACGGAGACACGTGTGAATCGTTTTGAATACGTTTCATTTACCATTATCAAAACTGCCTGTGAAGTTGAAGGCGTCCCTGAAATCGTTGAGGAGAAGGAAGCTCTTTAGAATCTATTTTGGTACAAAAATATGTTTCTTCATTATGTCCTTGACCTATCCCGTGAGTGTGGGGTCCATTGGACCCCATGCGTTTTTGAACCAATCCGCTGGGACCATTTAGGAAGTTTTCATTACGAGGTTTTATGAAATCGTATGTACCTATGCAGAGAAGTATGCGAATGTATGTTTTTAAGTTTTAATAAGAGAAAAGAAAAACAACCTGGGTCCAACCTGGGCGGGGTTAATTCACTGGACCACCAACAGCGAATTTTTGTGTGTCCAATTTTGATTTGATTAAACTGAATTCTGTGTCAATTCACGTCCTTTAACATTTGTCGGCGATGGTCTTCAGTTGGATATCTTGTTTAGCGGACCCTAGGATAAACCGATAAGTCCTAGTCACATCCTATTGGGAAAAGTTGTTCTGTGCAAAGGTCCCTTAGGGCCAAGATACTACTATAACCCACTGTATCTTCTGTGGCGGCTGTTGATTTAAATGAGAAAGGCGCAGAAATGTTAAACTATGTTCGGTCGATTTGGTCTACTATTACCTGCCCCAGTACAGGATTTTTGAGAGGAGGAATATATTAGTATGATATAACGTAAAGATAACACACCAATACTTTATTGGGTTATTGGGAGAGAGGCGAAATATTCCCCCTGGTGTTGGGGGAAATGGCTTTTCAAAAAACAAAAAATTCTCAAGGGTTTTCTAGTCCGAGGTCGACAAATGTTGCTCAAATTGAATTTCTAAACTCTCCTGTTGAGAAGCTTGGGTCTATTAATGCCTCCATACTCCCTCTCAAATATCTGAGCCATAGTGGAAAAGTGGACATACCTGTATGTCTAGATACTGGTAAAAGAATTGAACGTGCAGTTAAGGTGGACTATTGTAAAGTGTAAATTCGTCTTCTATTCGCGTTATTCTACTTATATTCAGTTTGAGGTTCGTTGGATCCCACAGGAGTGGAGAGTGGAGATATGAATTTTCGACAAGAACCGGAATAAAAAAATGCAACTATACAGAAAGATAAATAGATATATAGATAGGTAGATATTTCACTTATAATGAATTGTGTGCAGAAGCACATAAAAACAAACAAAACATGTTTTCATTTCCACAACATCAGCAAGTGAAGCAGTCAAAATTAAATTGGACAAATAAACGTATTTGCATATAACGTTTGTGCATTTGTTTGCCCAAAGAGCTGTGGCTGATCTGAACCCCAAGTTAGAAAATTATCCTCTCAATTATCCCGTCAGCGGACAGTCGTACAGAACATGTACCACAGTTGGTACGCTCCCCGCATGTGCACTTAGTTTTCATCTTTTTGACCAGCGACACTTTTTCCACCATAAGGACTTGAGCTGACGAACGGAATCTGGTTGCTATAATTTGATCACACTCTTTTATGTTAATCCATGTACATACCAGTATGTCAGATACCAGGTTCTGTATTTAATTGAGATTTCTATTTTACATCAAAAGCTCACCTACTGTTATAACTGAAGTTTGGGGGTTCAGCGAGGGACACGTGGAAAAGGCGTTGGTAAACACAGAAAATTCAAATCTCCAGAACAAATCCACATGTAGAAAATCATTCATCTATCCAACAAAGGTGTTAATACAGGTACTGATAACCAACAATAGTCAGAATTAAAGAACTTTCAAAGAAATACTGTGTAATGAAGTCACAGACAAAACTAGCAAAAATTCGGAGAAAGGCATTGAATTTAACAAATACAGGTGCAGTTTCTGTCGTGACACGTGTACGTGTGCACACGTGTTTCAATCAAATATTGCTAATCGATATCTTGGAAATCATTATGTCTATTCAACATTAAATGCACAATTTTAATTTCATGCCGGTGCACCTATAACCAACGGGTAATGAAGTCATTCACGTGCCATTTATGGAACTGGGTTGCTACCGATACTAAAAAAAATAAAAGTGCAGTTTTTACCACGATCTATGTTCACCATAACAAATCTGCTGACGGCGGGCCTATCATTTCACTAACCAGAAAGTAAATAATTTTCAAATTTAAATATCAGGCACATATCATTTACGTATTCGTCTATCAGTTGGACTATTATTATTTGAAATTCTAACTTAAAAATTAGCCGGTTTGACAAAGGGTTTATCAAACAGCACCTAGCCACGAAGTCATAGTACCATTACTTTACTTGACCAGATTGACGCACAGCTTCAATTTACCGCCCTAAATTAAATCTTCTTGTGCGTTGACAATTTTATAGGGATAACGAAAGCATCTGAAACAATGAGATTAAAACACTGCGAAAAGTGGCCGTCCGTCACACTTGTCAACATTAACATTGTAAGCAGTTACTTATTTATCAAACTCAAATCTGTCAGTGATAGATTTTTCATATAAATTTCACTTAACAGCTGTTGTGACAATGTAACAGCAGCTGATCCACAGTTGCTTTCATTCATTATTCAAGACGTATTTATAGTTCTTATTCTTTCTCTATCTATCTTGATTTGGCGGCGTTGGATGGCTCATTTCCACGCTACAATAATGCTGCAGAAACGACCAGCATTGCTGAATTATGTTGTTTCTGTACTTATTGTACTTTTCGAGTCTAAAACACAAAGAGCGTGTTGTATATATGAATGACAAGGTCATTATCGATTTATATTAATAATTAGTGATAACATTACCTTGATCCAATCAATTCAGAATGGGAAACGAAACCTCAGACAATGAGGCACAATCAGACAGAATTGGGTGCATGAAGCAAATAGTGTTATTGGGTAATCAGGGAATTTTCATTTAACAAGTATTCGTTATGGGTTATTTCCAATCACGTTATTGAATGAGATTTCCCTTATTGCCATAGCTCTGAATCAAGTTAATGAATTTGAAATGTTCAGGATTAGGAGTAAACCACAAAATAGCACCATACCAGAATAGACGGTACTGAGTCCAAGGAAACTCTTATTGTCGTTTCTGCAGCATTCAGCTATATACAGAATACATGTAAAAGAATTTCGACTTTTCAGGTTTTTTAAAATAATATTTCAAGATAATGACCTGCTTTCGGAGAGAGAGAGGGGGGAGGGAGGGAGAGAGAGAGGCATGAGATTTTAAGTAACTAGCGTGTATGTAACAAGGAATAATGCGGTCGAACGCGAGCAATCTAATAACAATCGCAATTGACATCAGCAAAGTACGGAACACATCAATGAAAATGAATGGCATTTTAAGCATCACCAAGCCCACTCCAAAGTAACATTGATATGGCACAACCTTATTAGACCACTTTTGCTAAGGTTACTTCGATACGATTGACTCTTAGCTTTAGATAAAGAAGTAAAACGCAGTAAACCCGATGGCTATAAACCGAGCAAACCACACAGTAATGCCACATTTTTCTTGACAGAATGTGACATTGTAGGTAATAATAGACCATGATATTGGATTTCGTCTTCGTCAATCGCACAAATATGATACTAGATATGGCCAAAAAGGAAATGGATCGATTAGTTACAAAAATGCAATTTTGATAATTGATGCAACAAAAAAGACACACAGCATATTTGTCCTTACATGTGAAAACACTCACCAGCAAACGAACGACACATATGTACATGGTATAGGAATGAAAAATATAGGATCAACTTTTTAAAGGCAGTCACCCATTTTGTCGAACAAATCTTTAATCTTTTCAAATTCCATTTGGTCTACAAAATCTTAAATGTGAGGCATTTGCTATTTTCCATAAAACAGTCCAAATGTATACTATTTATTTTCTCAAATACATCAGCAGTCCCTAAGCAAGAGACTGTTAAATGACGAGAACCGCCCCAAAAAGCGTCCGAAATACCCAGAACTCCCCTGAGAGAACAACCTTGATTATCGACACATTGAATCTGGGTAGATCCGAGCCCGGTGTTGGTAGCCAAGCCTTTGCAAAAGTGAATCCCAAGTGGGTGGGAATAAAATCGAGTATTTACAAGGTTGTTTACCCCTTCAAGTTCAATCACACTAATTTTCGTGACGAAAAAGCTTAGCACGTAAAACAGCCTTCTGTAGTCATAGCTCGAGAATATTGGACATTTGGTAAAGGCCGAAAAATGGATGATTTACCTCCTTTGTCTTAATTAATTAGGCAAAGGTGACCACCGAGCTCACTTCTTGTCACCTGCAGCTACGTGTCATTTTCTAGAAATATTTGAAAAATTTGAAATCTCTTGAGACGCTGGAAAAGAATATTCATCTTTATTCTCGTGCAGTAAGAACGTTACACACATTATCAAATACCATGTATAATACGCTACAAAACCTGTATATTAATATGTTTCTGAATACTGTGGGCATTAATTTTTCATACTAAAGATACAATTCGTTTTCGTTTATAAAACGATATTTTGATCGTCTAATAACATCCAATGCTTTTACGAGCTTAGTGCAATCCTGTAAAGGATATTTTTGACAGACCAGAAATACAAACATGTTCTTATTATATAAGAAGCTGTCATAGAATGATACAGTTTTATACGTATCAGGTTTACGCTTTTAAGAGCACATGAAAGTGGTTTGTGAAATGGAATGGTGCATTTCCAGGTCAAAAGAGACTGAACCACTTGTATGTTATCTAAAATAGCGGTTATGAGCATGTGTATATAGGAAAAAAACATAACCGAGCACTGTCAACACTATTCGGAAGAAAATCCTTAGCAGCAGCATATTTGAAAGAATTGAGCAAATTTCAGACATACCTTATGAGCGAAAATACAAGAATTGATTGCAAGGTGTCACAGCTGAGTGGCTCTAAGCACTAAGATAAAAAGAGTATAAATTCATTCCTACATTGTCATAGGATTTAAAGACACAGCAGAGTCTAAAATAGTTTTTTCGCCACTCAGGGACTTTTTGATTTACCAAATGACCGTTGCGATCATGATTGCATTCACATCATATTTGGCTTTTTATAAATCGATAGCCGTTTTTCTTGTGCAAAATTTGTATTTTAGAATTTTAAAATTTTTAAATTTTTAAATTGTCAATCAAAAGAGTTCGTGGCCCTTGTTTTTTTTCCCGGCCCTTGTTTTTTTCCCACAGGCCTGGACGAAACACATTTTTTTTTCAATTTTTTTTTCTCTTAATATTATAATTTTTGAGTGTTGATAATGAAAGAAAGTGTTCAGCAAAGAAAGTGAAAATGCGTAAAGCACTCTTAATTATCACCAATGTCTTCAAAACACCTCATCCTTCACTCTAAACATATAAGAACAATTCTTGGTCAATTCGAAGTGGGCACTATTGGCCACTCACACCCCTTTCACCACTCCAAAGTAATCCACTGGCCACCCAATCTCCCCGATTCTACCGTTCTTTGCTTTGGGGAAGGGCATGTTGACTGGGTTTCGGCTGAGGTAGCTGATTTGACAGGTTTTCTCCGGCGAGAAGCTCCCTATACCAACGAACTGCGGGTCCCTGGTTACGGGATACCTGTGCCAATCCATGCCGTCTGGCCCTGAGAATCAAGATATGCAGGAATATATACTCTGTCGTGTATATATAATGTATATATGTATAGGCCTATATTATATAATGTTACTTATGGAAAGCAAAACCACCCAAAGGTGAAAATGGAGACAGATATTATTTTGTTTTTTGATAATAGAACTGATACCGATGGAGGAAGCAGCATTTTACTCGTGACAGACGTAAAAGAAAGTCTAAATATTCTAAAAATAGATAAGTATATGTGGACTTAAAATGACCAATATCCTTCAAGCCTTAGAATGTAAATACTTATTTCCTTCCCACCCACTCCCAGATAAAAAACAGTAGTTTTTTTCCGTGTGTTGTATTGCGATCAGTTATACATGCAAGTACTCTTATGCATATATGTCGGCGTATAGCGGCAAGAGTGGTACAGGGAAGCTGTGCTAATTTGTTTAGTAGTTTTAAAAAGGCTGTTTCATTTGATTTGTCCTTAGAATACATCTGACGTGTTATTCCAGGTTATTTTAGTATTGCCGTTAATGTCATAAGCGTGGGAAGCGTTAATTTATTTATGTTGTACTGGTATAATGTATTATTTTGTTCTAAATGCCTGTTGACAGGACAGAAAGAAAGACAGACGAACTGACAGGAAGAGTGACAGTCAGACAAATAAATAAATAAATAAATAAAATGAAAGATAGATAAATTGAAACTTCATTTCGCTTTCGGTTGTTTTTTGTTGAAATTCAGCGCAGAGAAACATTTATTTGGTTTTGTGATTATTTCATTTCGTTCTCTCGTGTCTCATACCCGTATATATCGGTTTGTGGAGTGGGTTTCCCATGGACAGCCGCTTGTCAAACAAGACCACGTTGTTCTTCTCTAGCTGTTCGTCAGAGCTGTGGTGGGATGTTGAGCTCGATCTGTGAGAGGGGGCGGCCGACCCTGTCCGAGCCTCACTTCGGTAACTCCTGGCACTCATGACTCGTCTGGAAGTGGAAATAACATAGAAATAAATGACATAATAAACGAAATTGTCAAGGTACATGTAATTTGCTTTGATTTCATTTAGCACACGAAGTGGACAAATTATAAATACGAATGCACACCGGGGCTCAAGGACACTGATAAATTGCAATGAAAAGTGTTGCTCGCTCTGGCTATTGGTGTGCCGCAATTCGATACATTTAGACTGCACAATCAATTGCCTGTTATTCCATTTTTCCTCGTTCTTTTGCCTCATTCTCTAAATAAATAATCAGTGATAACGGATATTGCAGATGCATTGTAGCCGTAGAGATATTACACCATCAACAACTCCCACGAGGCAGTGACATGTGTTTTATTTGAAGAACCGAGTGAAATACTGTAGGCCGTAATTTGCCGATGGTTTATGAGAAAGTACGTCGCCAGTGAAACAAGGTTCGTTTTCAGAGAACTCTGCCATGATGTGATTTTACCTGTATAAAAGTTAGCTTTGTTTCTTGTGTAGAACCACCTCCGAAAATTTCGTCAAATCATTTGTATGGCTTCATTTTCCAACTACTTTTAAAAAGTTAAAAGTCCTCAAACGCCCAGGTAATGTTCAATAAAACAATGGACTAAGTTCGCTGATTATGAGTCTCAGCATTTTAGATACGTGTCCTTATGAAACTTGGGATACAAGGGAACTTTTATCTTAACGCTACCCCCCCCCCCCCATAAAAACCCTACCAATGGAAAATATACACTTTTGTATATCTTTACTCCACATCAACAAATATCACTTTTTCTCTTACTTAAACCTACTGTGCAGCTTTAAGTATTTACATAAATTACATTCAGGTCTTTGAAACATAAGAACAGGTTATCTGAAAATAGAATCGGAGGATTTACGACCTAAAACATGCTTAGTAAAGCCTTTCTCTAACCGAAACCTTTGTTGGCGAGACTCGAGTCTCACGGGAGCAGTTCAGAATATTATAGAACCGGAAGAATACTGTATCCACACCACTTTTTTGTGGTTTAGCCCCTAAGATTAGTCGCTTTTAGTCCGAATCTATGATAAAACAATATACAGCGATAGTCTCATTACTTTCTGATCAAACGCTTACTAAGAAGACCACAATAGACGTACGTGATTATGACAAATAAGCGTGCCTTCCGTTATAACTATATCTAGGAAATCCGTGCTTGATTATCAAGGAACACTTGCGGTGAATCCATGTATAAAGTAAATACGAACTATCTTGTCTGTTTCTCGGAATTATGCACCATAGCCGAATAATTGTGTGCAAAATATTACACGCTAATCCCAGGACATTTTATCGTGTGGTGAAAAGAATTGATGACCCGGGAAACAACAAAGACATAGCATCTTATTTAGAGCTTACAAAGATATTCTAGTTCAGTGCAACTACATGTACTGATAGCCCTGGCTTTTAAATACCGGCCTTGTCGTGTCCATAGAACTAGCTCTCATTTTGCATTGAGGCGAAATATCTATAAAATACCAGCTTTTCATTAACATATTGCATAATTGCTGGTATTTTTGCGTATGATTCGGATACCGCAGCTGGCTTTTGGGAAATCTACTACAGACTAGAGCGAATTAAGATTGGAAGTAGAATAGAAAACCACTCTTGAAAGGATTACAACTTTTTTACATAAACATTTCTACTGTATCTCCAAGGGTTACTCTCTAGGACTGCAAACAGACGAGATTTTCACTTTTTATCCTAAGGGCTAACTGAAAACTGAAAAAAAATGGAAATAGCTTGATGTAACTTATATTCAATATTGATAGCGTAAAGTTTTTCATCCAGTGTAAGTCCGAATTTATGATAAAAAATATACGGGAACAATAACCTTATTACTTGATGATCAAACGTTTGCCTAGAAGACTAGTTTTTATCTCTTTAAGTATCTACATTTAAATTCGTTTTTTGGAGTCACCCTCCATCTAAAATTCATTTGGTGGGGCTGCTTTGTTTATTCCAACTGTGCCGCACCAAGAGTTGTTTTAGTAAATCTGCATGTCAGACAGAATGTCAACATTAATCATGGCTACGTAGGTATACACTCTCCATGAAAGCTGTAGAAAAAGTTACTTCTGCACTATGGAATCACACTTACATTATATCGCGATAGGGGGAGAGATCATTGCATTTAAAGTTCAACTACGAGGCAACTTACCAGAAACTTGTCTGAAGATAATCTCGGACACAGAAACGGGTTAGCCATAAAAGTGAAAATACAGCAATCCTTGCATATGCAATATACTGAGGTACATTAAACGGAATTGATTTTAATCTACGCTCTCTTTAGCCCTTAAATCATTCATAGAAATCGAACAATAAACACATAGCTATTGATCCCGAGTCGTTTTGTTTACCTGGCCACATTCAAATGCAGTTTATACATATGTGGGTTGTCAATGTGACAGGCGATAAGCCATAGAGATAGGGACATTGATTACAGTAGCTAGGTAGAGCTCTAAGTTCTCCCCTCTGGCACCTCAATGACACCCTGTGTTTCAGAGTATCGACGGTGAGGTCCCTCTTACCAGCATACTCTCTTCGTCATAAAAACCGTACTGGTATGCTGATGAAAATGTGAGCCTCAAGTGGACTATGAAATTCAGGGTACTGAATACAACTACGCCATTCCCCATCTTTTCGCTTTCTTTGCTCTACAACCCGACACAACTGTTATCGTGCACATTCGCTTAAATGGTCTTCTGTTGCACTGGCTGTAGGCTGATAAGAACACATTTATATTTTATTTGATGCCTTTTACCTATCAATTTCCTTTGTTGGTCAAGTATTACATGTATTTCACTATCCATGACACCTTTTTTATTGCAAAAATAAGACTCCTTCCGTGACTTCGGGTTAGGAATTAGAGATGTCGAACATGTCTGAATACCGATAAATAACCCACATTCATTTGTTCTAGTAGGCAGTTTTGTATAAGTAGCGTTCAAATGATGTCTGTGATTTAAAGGACACGTATATAACTGCCACCACTGACGTACCTACATGTACCTTTGACATTTTATGTATTTTTAGAAAACCTTGTGGTATTAACGCGTATTCCAGGTCGAGGGCAGCTGAGTTATTCAAGAACTGCCGCAACATACTTCCATTTCATAAAAAAGCATGTTAAAACTTTAGTCTTCAAAGGTTTGTGTTAATTATGATTTTGGGCATTTGTATTTGGCAGGTTGATCAGGTTAACTCTAAAACAACTCCTGAAATTGAAATCTGATAAACGATCATACATGTGTTTGAGCAATATCTATGTGCGCATTACTAGTATAAGTATTGTAAAGAAAATTAGGGATTTGCACATGTTCACTGGCAAAGTTCCAAGTATTTTCTTCATCGTTCTTCAGTTAAGGCCTATGGGACAGTAGTACAAGTTCCCATTAGTTTATATTAATGTTACACACGTGCAGTACTACACTAATTATCCGTATACTGCCCTTGTCGTTTCTGAACGAAAGAAATGGACGCACTAAAGATTAATTCGCTTATTAGTATTGGGCGCACATGCAATGTGTCCCAGGCAGAGTTTGGACATCGTTTTAGAAAACACGACATATTAGGTTAACTGAACGGCCTTGCAATGGAGAAACAAACCGTCCTACCAAAAGAGCAAAGTGGACGAGACGTCTGCAGAGGAAGATATGATGAGTCGAGGACGCACACCACTTACCTTAGGTCTAAGACGCTCAAGCTACCAGTAGTTGATATTTCTCGAATCGCTCACTTGGGCACTTCACCCAGCTTTTAATCTTCTCTCTCTCTCTCTCTCTCTCTCTCTCTCTCTCACTCACCCAGCCACTGCACCTAATGATAAACTCAGTGTAACCAAGAGAGTATAAGGAGCCACAATGCATTCTTGAATAAAGGGACTAAGCAAACGGGAGTTGTTTAGAAATCAAGTCAAAGGGCGCGATAGAGCTGAAAAATTACAACATCAATAGGCCCATTGTGGCAGTGGCGTAATTGCCATGTCGTGAACTATATCGTGAAGAAACGGACTTTGCAAATGCGTCATTTCTTGGTGTTAATCAATTCTCGATTATTCAGAGGCGTCGATTAAGGTCCTGTGGATTAATCCTCAGCACACCACGCGATGTGCTGTGCCGTTATTGCTTGCTCTTTTTACCTATTTAGCGAGGTATAACCTAGAAGAAACGACAGAGCGTCCATGGGTCGCTTTTAATAACACTGAGCTTATTCAGTCGTATATTTGATAGTGCTGCTATTAGGCCGCCATTGTGGCGGTAGCTTATTTAACATTACGGTACTGACTAAGCAAACATGCCGAACAATTCCTTAAACGAAACTTCTTCCACGTGTTTGAATAATTTGCTCTTTTTATATGCCTCGCCTTATACACTCCGCATTCTAATCGCGAAGAAAAAAGTCAAACTGGTTTGCTTTTAGGTGTATCTTTTATTTGGCAACGAAACACTAGGCAATGAATAACGATCAAAGCGTAAATATTATATTGAATGTAACAATTTAGAGTCTCTAACTGCCAGAATTGATTACTTTGTTGCACTTAATTTTCTCTGACGTCATTCGGTTGACGTCCGGGATAGCAGAGTCAATTTTTACAAAAGGACTTTTAAAAGTTTTGGGCTTGACTTAGAAAGTGGACCTGTAGTTATACAACTTCCATTTTCCGATATTACAGTAGTCTAAGAGTGTTTTCCGAATTATTGACCTACAATTACTTTTGAGTAAATACTATGAGTAAATACCGAGATCAAGACAACTCGAATTTTATCTCAGAACTGAGATTTACGACTAAAAAAATAGGGGTAACAAACCCTTAAAAATTGTTTTGTGAAACAGCATAGTCGCTAATTTTTTTTTAAAGTCATAGTTAAGACCGATTTCTGTGAAACAGATCCAAGAAACAAGTGAGCAGCATCACCTGTGCGCATTTTATTGAATACCGGGAAACTCCAGAAACTGTAATTAACAAGCAAAGACCGCTGTCTCTATGCCAAATGCATGGGGTTTTCATCTATATGTAAGTGTTTCTTGACAAAAATCACCGACTGTTTCCAACTTCTTATTGTTCCCTATTCCGAATGCAAAGAGGAGCACTTAAATGCAAATGCGAGATTCGCAAACAAAAATCCGCTTCTGACGCAAATTTTGACGCCATTCAATTTTAGAATTATGGCTTCTTAAAAAAGAAATAACCTTTTCCCTAAATGAAGTCTCATTTTGCTAATTGGTAAAAGAACACGCAATATAAACACGATCGATTGTTTGCTAAAACGGAGAGAGAAAGAAAGGAGAGGTTGGCATAATACAGTATATTATCAGTATTGTTTTACCTGATATTACTATATACAATATATTTCTTAACACCAATTGTAATGTAAAGCTCATTCAACATAATTTTTTTCAATTTTGATTGAAATAATAGCCCTGTACGTATTCTCTTTCTAATGACAGAGTTTGTTATTGATTAACTTTATCTTTTTGCAATTAGCAGAGTTCTTAACTCGACAGTACAATATAGATCAATCATCAACAAAGTGCTAAACTTGAATCCGATATCCCTTTCTCAGCGCCCGTTCAAATTGTTTTTGTTGATCCTTCTCCGCACAATTAGCACAATACGGGGAATAATTCAAGCTCGGATAGTATGGATTGACTGCCATGTAATAGAAATCATCTTATAATTGACCTAAGTCACAACCAAGTAATTTTAACACAAAAATAAAAACATTATAATGATGATAATAGTATTAATGATAATGTGAATCATAATGGTAATAATGATGTATTCAACTACAGGAATCCTTGTGGTTAGAGCGGTGCCGTATGGACTCCTTTACTCAAAGTAGGTAGCAAAGACCATTGCTACCGCAAATAGCGTAGCATTTGAGTATGCTGCAGTGGCGTAGTTGTCTGTACCCGCATCCCATATGCTTCTACTTGCCACATATAGTCCTTGTCCTGTATTCTGCCCGACGATCACACTACACACAAACTTGTACCGTGGAAAGTTCATATCCTTCACTCTGCCTTTCACAGCCTCTGTCAAAGTCTGCGAAAGCTGTGCGCACGTTATAGGGTTGTACTGGACGCCCTCCAGATAGGAGGCCAGTAAAGAGCTAATAGATTTCTCGACCCGCGAGGCGTTAAATCGCTCCCCGGGATCTGGTGTCATTTTGTACGTGTTTTGGAAATTTTTAGGCAAGCGCGCAGCGAGGAGAGCGTCCCCACGGCTGGCCCGGTGCATCATATGGATCCCTGCTAAGCTTCCCCTTGACAACGTGGACAGCCGCCTCCCCCCGGGCTGTGGCCCCGACCCGTCAAAACGCGACGCTCTTCGTAACTGCATCAGCTCGGAGCTCTGATGGGACGTCGACGTCACCACGGACTGCCTTCGTCCGTGAGTTTGACTCGGCACAGTGTCTATTTTAGCCAAGTTCTCCACTGTCAGTCGACTATATTCCGACATCTTATCAGGTTTGTTAATATATCAGAAATATGCTTAACACAATAAAAGCACAATTCAGTCATCTACACTCCGCCGTTGTCATAACATCCTTCGATCCGTGACGAAGCGTCAAAGTCCCAATGTCCTGATTGATTGTGGGACAAATCTCTTATATTCTTTGGATTTCGGTGACTCACTTAAGTTGAGGCGCACTACATGCGACGGAAATACTGTGGCGGACCTTTGGTCTTGCAGTTTTCTAAAAAAAAAAAGGACAAGAGTTCGTTTTTTAATCCAGTGAGGCAATTTGTAAAATCCAGAAACCTTATCTCTCTAAACACATTCGAAGCACGATCAGAAGGAGCGAATGCACATTATGAATCAACGACCCATTAAGTCTGTGAGAACGCATTCATTAGCAAAGTGCACATAGCAACAGCTACAGAAACGCAAAAAGTTGATAATAACAGGTGCTATGGAGTAAAAAAAGGTGCTTTAGAAATGTTAAGTTTCATTATGAAAATGATATTTTTCAGAGTCTAAGGAAAAATCACAAGTGCCTGATAGCACCCAGTAAAAAAAAGCAACAAATCGGCTGACAAATATCAGCACAGTATCTGAATTTATTAACTAACAGGCCTCGAAATTGAAGGAAAAAAAATCAGTTTTAGAAAGAAATTTTCGAGATCCTGTTTCAAAAAAGGACCGAAAAGACCCTCAGTCCGAAAACGAGTCTGAGGCTTTATGCTCAAATGTTAGTTTACTTTGACCCAAAATACATTTAAGTCAGTTGTGATCCGATGTCTACTGAAATTCCGCGCCTTTCGTACAGTACCAAAAGAAAGACATGGGTAATGTTTGAGGCCATTGCTTATTCACGAGGCCACTATGGATTTACTCGGTTTCTTGGAATGACGTTAATTAAGGCCAGTTTTTGGAGCTTCAATTCTTTCGTGAAACAACTACACGTGTACTGCATGCTCCAGAAGTCTTGCCACTAACACGTATCTCGAACAACCCTGCAATTTAATTGATTGGTGAGGCGTTTCAGGACCATGTTCGATTTAAAAGAACTTGGCATGAATGCCTACGCAGCTTGACTGTCACTGGAAAGTAGTTCGCAGCCAGGTGAAGAGTAACTTGACCTGGATTTTGTCTTGCTGTCCTACAAACTGTATCGTTAAAATGAAATGAGCACTGTTGCACATCAACATTTTAACGATTCACAACGTGAAATATCACAGGAATTATGAACTAGTAATGAAATATGTTGGATATTCTGATAAATACTGCGTTACGCGATGATTCTGTATGTCGGTGCCTTATTTCCATAAGCAATTAAAAGATCAAATATCAAAATCTGACATTATTCTTGAAATACAGCCTCCCGCAAAAGAGAGTCGGAAGATCGACGATTCCGGCAGCACCTAAAAGCATTTTGAAACGTCGCATCAACTTTCACGGCATGAGAGAGAGAGAGAGGGAGAGAGAGAGAGAGAGAGAGAGAGTATTGCATGATTTCCTTTTTATCAATTAATTGGGAAATTATCCCTTCTGCATGCAGCATAACATTGTGATAATAATTGTGTCATCATACGAAGTTATGCATTACCTGAACGGCCTCCTTGGCGACAGTGCGATAACTGAGCCTTTCCTGATCCCTTATATAACAGTAATAAACTGATAACGTCCACTTTCTGGTCGGACAATAAAATACTACTTTTTCCCCGTCATATCATTCATTCAACTCAGTGTCGGTAGTCGACTGGGAAATGTTAGCATTGAATATAACGTGTACGTGCAAAGGCTCTGACGTACGCCCTATGTTATGACCGGTGCCCCACTGTTTGTATATCACTATGGTTACCGACACTATTCACGCTTGGCTGATCATGGCTCTAATTGCTCCTAAATAGTCCATTATTCAAAATGCATTTATTTTTTTCTCAAGCATTTTGTACGACGCCGCAACTTGGCAGAACGAAGACTAAACACATCAGCCAAACAGACTAGCATACATATACAAAACGATCAGTCTATAGAAAGTGCATCATGTATGTTTTTGCTTATGGCAAAATGCCGTGTTCGTCAAACCTTTTTCAAACACCGTTTACAGACCATTAACCTAGCAGTAACAGAAGTTAAGCCAATATGATCCAGGAAATCTCACTGTTAAATGCAGGAAAAAATACCTCTGGGATTTACGTAACGAACCATTGAAATAAACGAAGAAGGTAATCTTAAATCCAATAACTTGGAGCTCTCCGCTATCGACGGATCATAAACATCCCACTTAAATTCTTATCTCGATTCCCTGTCTAGATACGTTAACATGTAAACAACAGCGTCCTTAGCAACCGAGTGAACAGTGATGCACATCATAGAGACAAGAAAGCTTTGTTCTCTAATCCTCTTATAACAGAAAAAAATAGAAAATATATAAAGCAGCGCCTTATCTACACAAAACAATTGAGAGGATAACAAGCGACAAACATTTTTACAAGACCCTAAATTAAGACCAAAGTAAGACTTCTTTTTGCTTAAATTTTTAGTATACTTTCAAGGCCAAATTGCTGACCTACTTACTCCGTAATTCCAGCTGTCACAATATACGCCTGCTACAAGCAGATTTAAACATTTACCTGGTTATTAAGCTCTCTGCAGTTTGTTTAAGTGCATCAACCGAGCCACTGTGTCTAGGGTCAATGTGTAGGCCACCTGTTTCTCTGAAGATATCTGAACTCGCAGATCCGCTAAAGTGACACTGACAGAGGAGGACACTTAGCGTATTGTACTCAGCCCAATATTCTCAGCTGTGATTCGCGCAACCATAATACGACGCCTTGGGTCAAAAGTCAACATTCGTCACTCCAACAACGACGACTTTTGCTGTGGTAGTAAACCACAGTGATTAGTCAACTTGACGAGTTTTTTCTTTCTTTCCTTTCTTTCTTTTTCTTAATGTGTAGTTTGACATCATTGGTCAGAGGTAGGAGTAAAGTCGATAGTTATGAAATGAGACCTTAACAATGATGGTTGGTGATTAACAATGATGCTTTTTGTTTTTGAAATTTATCTCGCTTCTCGTTTAATTTTGCTGTTTTAAATCCCTGCTTTTCTTTGAAAAGATAATGTTTACATTTATTAGTTCGAAATTTGACACCGTTTCTAAGCAGCATTAAGCGATGGCTTTCCTGACTAAGCACCGGTTTAATTTTAGGTCGAATAAATCAAGTGATCCTTTTTAAATAGTAGAGTGTGAGGCTCACGGCTCTGATTTAAGAGACTATTTTTAGGTTGAAGGAATGGAACTTAGGGGGCAACAAAAGAAATTCAACGCATGTTTGAAGCTTTACCTTATATGACCTTCACTGCGAGCTGATGGATAGTCTTTTTTCATGGGCGTCAGATATGAAAAAAAATGGAAAAAAATGACGCAACGGTCTTTATCTTTAATATCAATATAGCAATGTCTGATATCCGTGATGTTTGTACCGACTGAGCATAACATCGCACTTACGCGGCGCACCCACAATAGTGATATATTAGGCTTTGCAGTGGTGCAATTTACAATACGTCCTTAATGTTCAACATGGTTATGATATTAAATCAATGACTAGCAAAAAGCTTTTTTTTTTCAACCATGATAAGTAAGACTCCGTTCACATGAAAAATCTATTTTCTAAAAATCTATTTTCTATTCGCGGTATCTTGTGATCACTCGTATCTTGCGAGCGCAGCCGAGAATTAATTACAGCTTTGGAAGTAACTGGCTGCCAGTAATTACGCCGCTGGGTATTCAGGGCACAGACCGTGATCACAAGATACCGCGAATAGAAAATAGATTTTTAGAAAATACATTTTTCATGTGAACGAAACCTAAAACTGTACACTATCAGGTTGAAGTCCTGCCAATTACATAATTTTGGCTGTCCGTTTTGGCAAGATTTTATAAACAATCGCGACGGTCCTTTGGTCATTGCTGTGTTTGCCAAATGTATGTACAAATACAGTGGCATGGTTTTTCTTAAACATCAACCTTTGAATGAAACAGAATTCGCTTCAAGCATGGGGTTTCAAATAAAGAAATCACTACTACGTAAGGTTTTATAAAAACCAATGGCGCCCATGAAAAATCGATATCCCCTACGTGAACATGAAATACCCCTTAGTTGAAATAAGAAAAAGTGATACTCTTAAGGGGACCACTTTATTTCTTATTGAAAGGACCCTTGCTTTCTTACCGAGTTCGATTTAGCATTTCATTCTTGAGTCATCTGTCTCACAAACCTGTCAAATTAAAAACCAGGATAAAATTTTGTGTAGAATTTTCAAATTGTACGTCAGCGGTTCAAATAAATACATATTTTAATAATCGGTTAATCTTTATGATAGCACAAAACTTTAAAAAATCTTAGGTTTTCAATTCTCTACAATAGATTCAAAAGTAAGTCTAAGATTTGAAAAAAATCTTTCGTTTGACAATAGATTGACGTCTCTTTCATTTCAGCGGCCATTGAATCTGGATCCCCCAGTGACATATAACAAAAGTCACACTCGCATTTTCCTGCTTACCAAGGTATCTAAGGAATCTTTGGGAAAGTTGTAAATGTCTAGTGCCTGCTTAGGATAAGACGCATACCTGTAATGATTTTTCCTATGACTACCCCAGAAGTGACAGGACTGGAAGACCATACCTTGAAATTGATCAATGACGTTCCCCAGTCTACTAGCCCGCCGTGTTTTTGTTTCTTAAAGCCCAGGCTTGAGCTGCGCTTGACTTCTTGACATATCAACTAAAGGAGGACACTTATCCGATAAACCTTATATATTTCATTCAATATTGACATTGGGCTTTGTTCAAATAGGTGTGAGTTTCACAAGCGGCATTTTGATATAGCATTTTCTGACTACCTGTGTATTTCGATAACAAAAGAAAGAAGGCACTCTCAAAAGAAAATTACACCTAGCTTCATCTATAGAATTAGAACAAGAGCCACACAATCCTTTAGTAATATAATCATGGGGTGACCGAGAGTTTGGGATGGACCCATGAATTCCAGTATATTAATCTTTTGGCTTGACAAGTATTTTCTGCTCTGGTGCTGTGTAAATTAACAAACACTATTCTTAATCTGTTGCGTTTTAGTGAGTCAGTGTGCTTATGTGTGTGTAAATGATCATTGCAAGCTGACCGCATGTCTACACTTTTTTTCGCCTTTTTCCTCACATTCTAGCAAACATTAACCGGGAAAGTAATAATATATTTAAGAATATTAATCGAAAAATCAGCTGACACTCTATTTCTTGCTAGCATAAAATCGAAGAGAAATAATGTCTTTATCTCATTAACTTTACCACATTTGCAGCAATACATGAATCTTTTGGTTTTGCTTTCTTCTGATATGACCTATTTTGGTGAAAAATTAATTTTGATTACAATATCAATCATCATTTAATATGAGAGAGGTGCAACAGATTGTTCAAGAATGCGATAGTTGTGACAACATGGTCCAAACCATACTTTGGCAATTGCGATACGGGGTTATGTATGAAACACGCACAATGGCAGCTTTTTGTTCTTGTGCGTTTTTCAATGGCAATACAGATTAAAATGACGTATGGTGCCTCTGCTTTCTAAGTCAACTCTTGACCTAATCCACCCTCGGACCATAGGTCTACATCTAAACATAATCCACAAATATTGTGTTCCGGAGTAGAAGGACCTACCCCTGTATGCTTGCGGATATCCTGTAGCTTTACTTTTAACAAGTGACTTGCAGAAAGTTTCTGGGTTTATAAGACGACAATTCCATGTTGCGGATTCACATTTAATATTACACACGAGCTACAGGTAGGGCGAGGCTTTGACATTCAAAATAGCGTAATCTATCATTTTGACACCAATTAAATGAGGTACGTTTTTGCAATTTTTTAATACATCTTTAACAATACTATTACTACTAGCAATTTATAATGATAATTTTAATGGTGCACCTAGAATCCGAGACTAGTTAAGCTGATTTTAATTCCAAAAAAAATTGAACACTTTAATCAACAAATATCACATTTGGGCCTACCGCTAAGACGTCCCGTGGGACACAGTATGTTGACCTACACTCGGACATGCACCTGTCACAAGTACAGGTATTCATTAAGCCAGATTTTATCACTGAGCCTTACAGAGTGCCATCGTGAACTAGAGAGTATAGGACGATGGTACTACTGGTTGGACACGGTCGGACAATGCTTTTTCTCCTCTTTGGCGCACTTTCAGGTAATAGTGCTTTAGATTTTGTTAATTTATCATGAAATAATTTTTAAGTCACACTTGTTCCTGTGAGCCAGTTTCAGTGTTTTGAGTAGGGGCACTAGAATAACTCCAAAATAAGTCCCGATATGCACAGTATATATATGTACATGTATTAGTAATTTAGTATATCATGCAGTTAAATATCAATAAATACATTCTCTTGTGTAATATGGGTATAAAGTTTTGTTCATGTATTTGGTGAATCATCATTTCTGATTTTTATACGGTAAAATTTCACTTGAAACACGATGCGAACCCGAAACCGCGGCCAAATGTGCAGGGTCGCTGCTGTGTCATGTTAAAAACGCCAGGAACAATACTGAAACAAGAACCACTTGTCTTGGTGACATATTTATATATGTATTTGTACTATTTATGTGGACGGTTGCAAGTGAATGACGCTGTTTCAAAATATTCCAAGTTACGCACATGATGCATCACATGCAAATAGCGTATTAATGCATTTTTAATCCCCACAAACTGTAGTTACTGCGCAATAAATGCAGTTAAATCGTACTTTAACATCTTGTTTTGTTTCAACTTCACTGTAGTCATCTGCGGTACATTGGCGGCTATTCCCCCAGGATGCACACCATTGAACAACAAAGTCTACTCTGACAAAAACCCAGCCACAATATACGAGGCCAATGCCGAGCTTCTTGGAGTGGCGCCTCCTTCCAAACGTTTTGGCAAGATGCGCTCACAGGGTGCCCTGCCGACGCACCATTTTGCAATCAATCAAATGAAAAAGGGAATGGTTCCAATACGACAGTTTCCGTTTTCCGGTGAGTGTTCAGCAATTATATTAATTAATTCTCCACTGTAAGGATTAGACTGAGATGGAACTTAACTGTGTTTTTCAATAAAACAGTTAAAATGCAAGAAATACAGATACCCCGAAGCTTCGCTCCTCTCACAAGGCTTTCTTTTTGGTTGATACGTGTTTCTTCTTCCCATATTTTATTGTATCAATGAATATATGATTTCAGTCGTTATGAGCTCGGATGGAATAACATACGACGCCTATCCAATGGACCGTTGGAACAAAGCTTCCAGAACTGACGAGATGCAGCAGCAGACGCTGACCAAGGTTGGGGAACCTTGGAATAAAATAACTAGTATGGGAACCAACGCTAAACAAATGGTAACTGGACCGGACGGAAATCCCTTCGGTACTTTTTCCGGTGGGTGTAATATCGGTCCTCCTCTACAGGGGAATTTAAACTGTTTAAGAAAAATAATCATTCTTGTCAACAAACGCTTGTCGTTTCCTTATATTGTGAAACGTGTATCTGAATTTCTCCAACTACCCCCCATGAGAAAAGATCCGTAAAATTCCTAACGACAAAACTGCTCTCAAACTTTCGTTTACCTTATAATACTTATACACTTGTTCGACCATTTTTTTTACAGAATTTTGGATCGAAATAATGAATTTCTTCGAGGTAAATTTATGCTCCGTACTGTATGACTATTTGTGAAAAAATATTTCATATTGAAAGGAAAATCCGGAGTACGTGTCGGTATTGAGAACAGCGGGGATGCCAAAGTCACTGCCATGGGGGAGATGTATGCAAATTTTGAGTTTGCGAACAACAATGGTGGAAATATGGAGGTAAAAATCTAATCAGAAATGTTTAATATTACTAAAAAAACAGAATATATAAATTAATAATCGAATACTGATAGGTTCATTCAGTCAAATTCCTTAATAATATCGTTCCTCATGTAATTTTTTAGGTTCCTTTGGTGCGTGGAAGTCCAATTCTCACGCATTTATTTACCAATGCGAATCCACAAGTAACAGCCTTCTGCCTTGCTTCCATCAACGGAAACCCAGTACAGTCGTCTTGTCCAGTGGAAGCTCAGGGTAATATGGACAAGCAAATTTTTATCTTTATTCATTTTGCTCACTTTCGGTCAAATCAATGATGACGAACAGGTTTATTGTCCCTTTTTGTTATCCCTGTTTTATCTGCGCCAATGTTCTCGTGAGAATCAATGACAGATGAGAAATGGTACACTCATCCTTATCAAATATTAACTCACTTGACCACTCTTCATGTCATCCGGTCAACGATTTACACCGAAAAGAGCTGATAAGTGTTAAGTCTCCTTATGGGAAACTGTTTATTATTATTGTTATTATTATTATTATTATTACTATTCATTAAAACGGTAAATAAGAAATGCGGCACATTACGCTGATTAACAAGTAAAAGTATGAATATAAAGGCAATCCTGTTGACGTTGTAATCCACCGTTCACGTTTCCAGGGCGAGATGGGGGTGAAGGCTACACCTCCGCCAGCTGTGATGGCTCTAATCTTGTAATCACTCTGTACATGACCAAACAACAAGATATTAGTAAGATCCAGTGGGCCGCAGCGCCATCTTCTGCCTGGAGAAGCAGTCACGGCATGCACACGTGCAAGGACGAGTGCACCGTAAGCAACGGTGGAAAAACTGTGACCATAAGGACACATGTAACTGGAGGTGGATTTGAATTTACACTTCACTTATCTTGGTTTTCTTCAATTTTATCTGATTTCACACATGCATGTCTTTACCAAATACCAAATACGATTTTAAAAACTCATGGAACCGCATTTAAATGCAATTATTATAAATATATATACAACAAAATTGTGTTGAATATTCCTTTTTCCACCTCGTTTTAGGAACATTCAGCTTTGCTGTCAACGTCATTGGTAGTTACATATTGCCCTACGGAAGAAGCTGGATAGACCAACCAATCACCCATACTTGCGGCAATCGAGGAAAGCGAGCCGCGGAATTGGCATGCTCAAAGTCATTCTGCCACTTCCCAACTTGTAATATCCAAAACGGCAAGAACAACTTCCAGTTGACCATAAAGCTGGACAGGCCAGTTAAAAAGGTTGAAGATGTCCAGTTTGCAGTGGCCACAGAGAATAGTTGGGATGGACATCATCCTATGCTCTCTTGCAACGCCAATACTTGCCAACTGTCCCAGGACAAGAAGACGGTGACGACTCGCAGATTGCTGAACTCGGCCACGCCAGTTAAGTATGCAGTTAACGTAATTGGAACGTTCATTCAGCCACCGAGAAATTGGCACGAATTGCCATTTAGACATGAATGCGGGTCTTCCCCAACTTCTTACCCAGTGCCGCCAACGACACCAAGCCCCAACCCCATTATACCGGGTTCATCTGTTGATTCTTATCTTGGCTATTCTTGCAAACAGAGTTTCTGCCACTTGCCTGTCTGTGTAGTGAATGGTGCTGGATACGATGTCGCTCTTATTGTTAAGCTTTCCCAGCCTGTCAGCGACCTCAACAAGGTCCAATTTGCCTTTCACACGCAGGACACATGGGCTAGTCACCATTACATGGCCACGTGCTCTCAGTCTACATGTAAACTTTCCAGTGACCACAAAACTATTATCTACCGAAAATACAGCCCTTCCAGTAGGGTTAGTTACGCTGTCAATATTATAGGCCGATTCGTCATGCCACCAAGTAAGTGGACTGAAACGCCTTACGCCCATGACTGCAGGAATCCTCAAACGACCCCGAGACCCGGAGTGCCATCCCAAAACACGGCAAACACAGCACCACCAACTGTAAAACCTCGCCCCGTGAACATTGCCCCGAATACTAGGTTCGTCTTAGAGTTAAATGAACCAGGAAACAAACTGCCACAACAAACGCGAAAGTTTGTGCTGTACTTTTCTGAGGCGATGACCTATCGTGTTGGCTCCAATGGGCAGCTTGAGTTCGCTCCCCAAGCCGGAGGGGTTTTCAACGGCGTATTGCAGATGGCTTATGGTGGAGCAAATGTACGCGGAAATTTGGATATGGCTAGTTTTCATGACAAGTACATTGGTGTTTATCCATATAAACCAGATACTAGTTACTGCGTCTCTGGAGACAAGGGATACATCAGCTTTGACTGGAACAAGAGAATAGTGAATGGCATGGGAGGGACTGGTCAATTGCTGATGATGCTTATGCCTCACCATGTGAGTTTACAAATATAGTATTGTACCAATAAGCTACTTCAGTTCAACTGCTGTTTCGTTTCGACATCAAAATAAATTGAATTTTTTTATAAATGTAACTTAATGCAATTAAATACAAACCTCTAAATAGTCTCTGACATCACCAAATGCAAAATATCCATGTATGTTTCAGACAAAGTTATGTACTATTTTGCACTGTATTTTTAATTGATACCAAATGAGTCTTAGTCATTTTTATTGCGTAAAGATTATGAATATGTCGAAAAGATGTGCTTTTCGAAATTTTAGGAGCAACTTTTGAAATCCCCTGCAATCCTGAATGTCAACACTCCCTACACATTCAAAGTAGCTGTAGGGGACAGTTGGCAACAAGAGATGCCTTTGTTACCTGCCTCAATGGAACCAGACGTTAGAGACGTGAACAAAGTTAAAGCAAACAGCGCTAGACGGCAAGTAAGTGACTTCAATAACTTTTCAAAAGTCGTTATAGTTTTTTACGTAAATTTTATTTGAACTCCTTATCTCCTTCTTCACAAAACATTAATCATTATCATTTTAGCTTTGCTTCTGAACTAGTGTAGAACATAGAACAAAACATTATTGGTTCATAGATAGAAAAAATGGGTCGCATCACTTTTTAGGAAAACAATAGGAGCAACACTTCACTAAATGAAATTTCTGATAACATTTTCGCATCTTTTGTCTTATTCCAAAATCACATCCGTTTCTTTCTTAAAGGACATCTTGAATGCTATTGCCACTGACACCGCACAGCTCCCCCTGTCTTCCGTGTGCGGTTACGCTGACAGTTATGGTGTCGGCAAGTTCATCTCTGCGGCTGCGCGAGTGGCTAGCATCTCACGTGCTTTTGGAACCAACCATTATCAAAAATTGGACGCTCAGATCAAAAATTGTTTGGAAAAATGGCTTCGTATTCAAGGTCAGTTATAGTACACAAGAAAGGCACAGACTTAGGAGTTGATAAAAAAAACTTTTTGATTTTTTTTTCAAGCAAGTCATACGTACATCCAGAATATTTATCTGCCTTGAGTAACACTATCTCTGTGAAATGTTAAGATTAAAGGTTTTCTTACCAAAACATTGTTTTTTCGATCTATTATTATTTGTACTAAAAAAAGGTGAATTAATTTTTCTTGCATTTAGATACCCTAAGCGACGGCAACAAGTTTCGTTACGACACAGTGTGGGGAGGTCTTCTCCTGCGCAGTGGTCCTGCCGGTCAACCGATCAACCCCGGAGCCAGCTTTGGATTCCCCATCTACGCAGATCACCACTTCCACTTGGGCTATTTCCTGTATGCCGCGGCTTATTATGCTAAATACTATCCAAGTTGGGCAAACAGTAAGATACTTTCCCTTATTCCTATTATTCAATAGTATTTTTAACAAAGAACAAGATGTTTCGCTACTCTTGTATTGGTGGCATTTATAATTTTAACGTGAAGAATTACGAGTATTGGTGGGCTTGGATCAACGTGATTAACCCGATTTTGTGTATTACTATTATGTCCTACACAAAAATACTCCGCTAATTATGATTTTGTACTTTAAACTCAATGTATGACCTACATAGTTATTTAAATCGCGACGTGCATGTGTATTTGCTATAGTTTCAAAATAAGGTTTGTCTCCTGCGTGTGTCACTGTGAAGCGAATGCACTTTACCACCCCCATTACCTCTCGTTTTAGTCCACAGAGAGCGCTTAACCCTGCTGGCCAGAGACGTCGGTAACCCCAGCAAGAATGACCCTTACTTCCCCGTTGTTCGACACAAAGACACCTATACTGGATTTTCCTGGGCTACTGGCATACACGGCGGCGAGAGGCAAGAGGAATCCTCCTCCGAGGTTAGAAAGTCCTCGTGCTTCTCCGAAATTATGTAAAGATTTAATAACGGATGTCATTATAGTTTCTTTGGTTTAAACTTAATCATTTCCAATTTTACTTTGAAATGATAATGATTGTTGTCATCTCTTTTCTCTTTTTTGTCCGTCTTATTTTTCAAATTAAAGAATACTATGCATTTATATCATCAGTAAATCTGTATACTTAACAATATCAATAAAACGAAGAATGCAACATTCATCTAGAAATCACTCCTTTTTTTTCGATCTCTACTATTTTGTAGGCCATTAATTGCTATCACGGCCTGGCGGCATTGGGTTTATCTCTTGGCGACAGGACCATGCAGCACATGGGACAGTTGATGTTGACCCAAGAGCTGTATTCAGTGAGAGAATATTGGCAAGTGCGTCGTCACAATCGTCATCTTTTCCCACCAGTCATCCAGGATTACGGAGTCGTGGGCATGCTGGCCGAAAACAACTACTTTCTTTACACGTTGAACTGGCCTTGTGAGCCAAATTGGTTCCCCATGAGGCATGCCTGTCTGACCGGGATCCAGATGATACCACTCACCGCTGTCTCCAAGTACTGGGTTGACAAGGCAAGTTTTTTAAAAATATTTATTTGTTTAATTACTTGGTTTTGGTCGTTATATCCATACTTTCATAATTTTGTTATTATTTTTCATTTGTTTATTTTTTATTTCTCCTTCTTGGCATTTTTGCGTTAACTCACCACTGTTGACTTTCTCTCTCTCTCTGTCTCTCTCTCTCTTCCTCTCTCTCTCTTTCCGAAGGTAGCCCATGGAATGGAATCTTTTTTTAATATTGTCAAACGTACTTGCAAGTTAGACAGTATGGAATTTTTCGCCAGGAATGGTCTGCCTCCATCAAGAATACGTGTTCGTGGGCTGTGAACCCTACGTCCGCCCCGGGGTCTAACTTAGTAGATCAATCCAAACTAAGACCAGTTGCTTCGGTGAGTGTCTGTACATTCTTCTTAAATATTCAATGATTTTAACCTATATATGATTAAAATTAATTCATTTTCTATAAAACAGCACCGAACAGTTCATTGTGGGCAGTTCCAATTACCAAACAACTTTTTAGCAAAATGAAGTACACATCGAGGAATTTATTTGTTGAAAATGTGAAATTGTCTTGTATCTTTATTTACCCAATAATCTCTCCGGGTGCAGCTTTTTTCTTTTTTCTCATTTGCCTGATAACAACTTTTATTGAAGGGTTGGGGTGCTTTCTGTCACGCTGCTATGTCAAGATACGACGCCGCTCACCAACAGAGGGCAGCAGCATACGTGAAGAGACTTGGTGTGAATCAGCTGGTAGGGGGCACCACAGTCAGCAGCACTCTGCTCTTCATTTATGAGGCAGACATCAGTGTGGACAGCGCAACAGTGCCTATCATTGGAAAATAATTCGATTTTTGTAAAATTGATTTTTTATTGAAAATTTGTGTGTATTTTAAATTGCATCCTTTTAACCAATGTATTTTCTCGAAAAAATAATTTAATGTTTTTGCGAATTGAATCACTCCTCATTTTTGTGCGTGTGTGTGGGGGGGGGGGGGGAGGGAGGAGGGCATGAGATTCTCAAAAGCATGCTGCTATGTCTCTCATATCTCAGTGAGATTATAATAAAACAGTAAGAAAAGCTGTTGTAATCAAACGAGTTCTGTCGGGTCATTTTTTTCATCTTATAACATGACATGGTAATCCGGTCTATGGGTGCAGGGATCTGTAGACGCAAGGATATCAATATTAATATTAATGAAAAGTTATGTATCGATGTAAAAACACACCGATTCGTGGAAATCCTGACGAATATCTGCTGGATCGACTATTTTGCCCTAGAACACCCCAACACCCCTCCTCAATAAGTAAATAAATAAAACAGAAAAAATAGATAAAATAATACATGCCGCTGGGATTTTCAGTCAGACTTAATTTCAACTGTACATGTACCAGTAGTCATCATTCCCCCATTTATTTTCCATAACTTTTCAATTGCTATTCTCTTATATGCAAGCATGCGGCTTTACTGAGTACTCAAGCGTTTATTTTTTTCCTTTTTTCCTCTGAGGTCTTCAAGGGGCTGGGGCTTTCGAATAAAATATGACAATTCATTGACGTTTTCGCGGTGAAAAGAATTTCAAAGTATGTAGAAATGAGATATTCTTTGAAGCAAATCCTTTAAAGTTCAACTAAAATCCAATATAAGACCAAGTTTGGCAAAAGCACAAATTTTATCATGACCAAGGTTATTCTTATATTTCGCCTAGTCTATTACGATAACCTGTATACCTTTGGACCAGTGGAGTAAAATGTATACAATGTCATCGTAGATAGGCAAAGGTCACACCAATGACCTATATAATATTAAAGCCCCTATACAGATACAGCAAGCTGATTAAGCTGCAGTATTTTGTACCTAGGCTCATTACACATACCTGCTACAGGAAATCTCTCATATGTATCAAAGCGATGCTTCCTTGCTCACGATGTGCCTTCACACATTGAGTGGCATATTATTGTTTATTTTGGGACTCGTGTCTCAAAATGCTGCACCGAGTGTTGACCCTATCGACTTGTACTATTGTCGAGACGGTCTACAGATCTGCTGCGATCCCTCACAAGAAGCGGTCAGCGGGCATGGTCGCACGACTGCAGGGTTCATCGGAGACGGCACCCTGACGCAGCTACGTTGGCCGTCTCCCAGCTACGACGATCACCTTGACTTCCGCATTGAGCTCACTCACGAGAAGGCAAGCCAGACACCGCGGAAGGGTGCGCGAGAGAACCAAGGCGCAGCGGATGGGATCTTGTTCGATTCGGGAGGTCGCTTATTTCGAAACAGCTCCCACTTTATTGTGGAGACCACCGGGTATCTGAACGACAATACGGACATTTTCCGAACCCGATACAAGTCGGATGACAATCCAGCAACCCCTAACCAGGAACCATTGTACACAGCGGACTGTGTCTGGTTTATAGAGCCCGACATAGATGTGCTGGTAAGGCGCTGTAACATCACCAGGATTAATAAACCCGTAGGCACCTGGGGATATATATTTTATATGAACCCAGCTTTGATGAATAGAGATATTCACAACTGTTCTGTGGCCAAAAAGGACTGTTTCCCCGCCTACGACTGGAGCTCCTTGATTGGATCCATAGAAGATAAAGACGCCGTGCATGGATTCTCTCTAGTTTATGATGATAAGGCAGGGCTTTTTATGAGCGCTTTACCAACAGACCCAGGTAAACACAAAAGTGAGTACTTAAAGCAAGTACAGATGCTTAACATTCGAACGCTAAACCCTCGGGATTGGGCAAAAACCGTTGACAGCACTTGGGAACCAAGAGTGGCAATGGCTGTTGGTAGTTCCGATGATTTCGGCCCATATTATTGTGGCGTTGACCACAGTTACAATGAATACCTTCACTACGATGACGCGTTCGATGTAATGACCCATTTTAATCTCAACCAGCAGACTGGTCGTAACCCATTGTCACATGCCTCCCCTGGGCATGAGAATTTCTTTGGGGCTATTATGTTAAACGAAAAAAATGCAAAATCTAAGTGGGAATGGGACGTGTCTATTTACATAGGACTTGGGAGTAATCTTGCTGAAGCTCGGCGGAAGGTTCAGTTGGCGAAAAACTACCCGGGTGGACCGGGAGCCATGCAAGCGAACGCAGAAGCAGCAGATGGAGAATTCCTTAATAAATGTAAAAATAACCCAGCATCCAAAATGACCGCTCCACAACAAGAGACATACATGCCTATGTTTAAACGGTCCTTGTTGACTGTAAAATCGGCCCAGACGCTTGCAACAGGTTCACTGGTGGCAGGGACGTCAATGACTCGGTGGCATAATTTCGAATGGCCGAGAGACACGTCATTCCCCCATTACTTACTTACTGTATGTGGTGGGTATGATGAGGAAGTAATGTCTCATGGGAGATTTCTTGCTTCTATTCAGAGGCGACATGACTTCCAGGACTATCAACCCGGTGGCGTCTTGCACAATGACTCATTGAACTACTCCCCGGCTGGGTCCTATGCAATGTGTTATTTCAGTGATGGGTGTGCCACGGGACCGGTGAACTTCGAAATCGACGAAACGGGGTTTGCCTTGTGGGCAATGTGTATGCACATTCCTCGAATATCGATTCAGGATGCGACAGAGTACTGGGCAGTTATTAAGGAATCCGTGTTTCGTGCCGCAAACCTGCTTACTTACAGATGTAAAGACCCAACAAACGGCCTCCAATGCCTTTCCAGCGAAGACGATACTCCGTTCTACACGCAAGGAGGAGAGGGTGCCTCAACGATCATGTTGGGTTTGCTGGCCGCATCTGAAGCGGCTGCCTTACTGAAAGAACCAGAAGAAATATGGCGACCTTGGCATGAACGAGCAATTGAGCTAAGCACCGCCATAAAGAAAAACTTCTTTGAACCATCCTTTTTTAATGCAACGCAATTCATGAAACCAGTGCTACCATATACGGTATGGCCACTCCCACTTTTAAACCCCTCCAACCAATCAGATCCCATTGCGCAAAGAATGTGGAAACGCGTTGTCACATTGGGGGTTGACCTTCTTCAGGCTCGAGTTGTTGATCCCAAGCCAGGGATGAATGCTGGATATGACGCAAACTATATAATTCCCCTTTTAATGTTTTTACCAAAAGATAGCAGCGACCGCCAAATAGTAGAGAAAGCTATGAACGTGTCAATCCTTGAAGTTCCCCATTTCAATCATCTTGGGGAGTTTTATGTGTACAATGGACCAAACCCTGTGGGGAAGCCTCTTTGGAGTAATAGAATTGCCGTCCCTCAAGTGTGGGCGGGTTCTCTGCAAGCCTTAAGTATATATGCCAAATTCTTCCCAGAAGCCCTCTTTTTCCCGCAACTTTGAAATGCAATTCATGATGTTTATGGGCGTTGAACATTAATATGAAAATAAGTGACATGATCTCAGCAAATTACAAAATATGCAAATTTTACATGTACCTAACATACATCAGTTAATACCGGTATCATTTTTCTTATACATGTCTTTTTGAATTAGAAAGGAAATTTCAAAATGAATTTAAGTCGATTACGAATAATTGAAATATTTTGCATTATTTTGCACTTCCTTATCACTTCATAGTTGCGGCTTGCAATAGTTATAAGATTAAGAATGCGGTGCTATTTGGACTATATTTTCCGACACAGCTTTATGTGTAACGTGCGATTAATAGTCTTGAGTCTTCAAAATAAAATATTGTAATAAAAAAATGGAAGCCGTACATGTATTTGACAAGGAGAGGTTATCAATGTTATGGCCTCCACCGACATACAACAAATTTAGTTGTCCCTGTAACCATGCCAAAGCGTATTTTTGAGAGGAAAGAATGCTGGCTTAAAGACAAAGATATGTAACCTTGGTTTGTTACTAATTTTTGAGAGAACGGCGGCTTGAATACACAACAGCTAAAATTGTGTTTTAGATAGTCTTTATTCCTCTCATACGGACTACAGGCTGGCACGCAGGCAGGGACAGTCGTGACGATCCCCCGGGGTCTCTCTCTTTCTAATTTAGTTTTCATAGTTTTTATAGGAAATCGTACTGATTCCTGCGTGCCGTAAATTTATTAGTAAGCGTAAATAACTACATCCGATATAAACGGTCGATCAGTAAAACTAGATACAGGGACTCCAATATTTGTTACCGTTACCCTGAATATGGATATATATACATGTACTCCGGGTTGGAAGGTTACATAACGCTCGGACCTGGGACTGGCTTTAACGAAATTATCTCAGGTGTGGTGACTGTTTTTGGTGGAAGAGATCAAAAGAGCCAAATGGAAATAATGAGGCCAAAGTACCTCTACGATTTTAGACTCGACACCGGGTCTTTTTCTGTCATCTGAAAGGGGTGCACCTTCAATTATCTAAATTACTCTATCGAGACTTTTGTTTCTAATTTTGGTTTCTCTCCTGTGATTGTGAATGTAATTTAAAGACAGACAAATTGTTTAACACTGCCGTGTTATAGATATATCACAAATAAAAAATGAAGGAAAAACGTTTTGAGCATTATGTTACGATGTTATACAGGAGAGGGATATTCTAATTCAAATTTTGCATTTTAAACGTTATGCTACCCCGTGACAGTTACATTTGATACTTACAAAGAGCCTCTCTTTAAACCCCTTTAAAGTACATGCACGTGCATATATCATCTTTGCCTAAAGCAGTATTGCCAGTTTTTTTTTTTTTTCGTAACTCTCTCATATAGGAATTAAAAGACAGGTATTCATCCTCAGTAATGCAGAGTGAGTGACTTTAGACCGTTTTACTTCGTTAAAGTGTATTTTTTTCAAAAAATTTGTCAAATGTATGATACATACAATTCCGATTCGTTTTATCCTCTAAAATCTTTTTTTTCTTCAGATAAATTACCCCCATTTATTCTCAAAGAATAAAAATAGTTCTCTTTCATCTAAAATTTTAATCATATATGACTCGTTACCTATAATCGTTGACCCGTCACTTCTATATAGTTCTATTGACAAAAAAAGAGCTTTTCATACGAATTCCGCAATGATAATGGTTTTGTTACAATGACAGCGATGAGTAGGAGCTTTTATTCACTGACCTAGTTTTCACATAAATACGAAAATATTCACACTCTGCCTCTCCCTACGGATCACGCGTTTACTTATTTTCTGTACATCATTTTTTTTTTTTTTGTGTCTTCTTAGAAGTCTTCAATTTTACGAGTACTTCGTAAATCAACTATAAACATGTCCTTGTTAGACAATTTCTTTGAGTACTTGTTTACTTTCCTGATACTTAATATCTTGAAATATTACTTCTTTCATTTGGGAAGTTCACGAAGTCCAGTTTGCAGCTGTTATCTACGTCGCGCAAAACTGTTTTTTAAAGATAGCCATTAAACTAAACTTGTGTGACTTTAATATTACATTTTCCATTCTTACCAAATACAAAAACAAATTTCGCGTTGTATTTGCACTGAATAACTTGATGGGTTTGTACTCGTTTAAATTTACTTTATCTATATGCGATTGATGAACGCGGAACCGATTCAGTTCACAGCAGTTTTATTAATTCGCCTTGTGTTAAAGTTAAGTCTCCTCACACCATTTCCTCCAAAATTATGCAAATATGATATGTTGTTACTTATTTGCATTCAAACTGGTGCAAGTCTATAAATATGTAGGCCCCTATGTAGGCCGTATCACATAAAAAGGTTTCAGATTACATTTTGAAGGAGAATGCCACACTATTTTCACACATTTAAACCATAAACCCTTCACTAGTTCAGAGCAATGTGAATTGTATATTTTTGATGGCCATTACATTCATATTTTCCAAAATTGCTAGAAAAAATTGGCGTTTGACGACCTCTGGTTGACCCATGACCTCTACATGACCCATGACTAACTGCTGCAGGTGTTAGAACATTAAAATCACTATATTTCAGCTACCATACAGGGGGGGGGGGCAGGGGGGCAGCTGCCCCCCCTGGAATTTGGAATTTTACACACCACACTCTCCCCCCTCGGTAGCTTCGCCCCCTCGTGTCCGCTTACTGCCCCCCCTGGCATTTTGCTCAGGCTACGGCCCTGCCATAACATTATTATTTGCCTTTCCCAGCCTAATTTCTCAGTGCTATTCTTACACTTTATAAGCAATATCACTCCCCTACCGCATATTACAAAAATGCATTCATTTTTACTAAAATGTTAACATATACAACTTTCTCATATGATTTGCAAAAATATTGGTCTTAACATAAGACCTATAGCCTGTATATCTAACTTTGCTTTTACTTTAGTTTGAATCAATCTTCGTCACGTATTACTCCCCCTCCCCTCCCCCACACACACACATACTCAATGACAAAGCCGTAGGGCCTAAGTAGGGCGTCTATGTTCAGCTCAATTTACCATGCCAAAGTCAGTATCCTTGTACTCTGCAAACTCCTTCATCTTTTTTACAAGCCAGGGGCCATATTTCACTTTCTCTCCGTCGACTTCACCGATAACCGCATCGAAAGATGGTTCGAAGAAAAAGGGTACAGAGAACCGATCCACTCCTAAGTCTACAACGCGATGTCGGGTGGCCTTGTATTTCCCCTTGGTCATTCGGGCCAGCATGTCGCCAATATTCATCACAAGGGCATTTGGGCGTGGCTCCACGTTCACCCACTGGTCATCTTCGTCTCGTATTTGAAGCCCCCCGTAGTGGAATGTAGAAAGGAGAGTAACAAAACCAGAGTCAGTGTGGTCGGAGCAATGGAGGGTAAAATGGCCGTCTCGCGCCTGGGGAATAGGCTCACAGTCTCGTGGTGGGTAATGCAGTAGCCGGAGCGTCGACAGCGGTTTCTTCATAAATAGACCATCGAACGTGTCGTTCTCCATACCAAGACTGCAAGCTATGAGGCGCATCACTTCCATGCCGCAGTTAGACATGGTTTCATGATACTTCTCCATGAAATCGCAGAAGCGAACGCCGTCCTTTGAGTTTTCCTCGGGCCACTGATTTGGTTCATACAGCGCTATTTGTCGATCGCGGCTGTCACACGAGCTAAGTGCACGGCCAATTTCATATCCCTCTTTGTATGAAACCTCATTTCTAACAGATGGGAAATACCCCCGATACACATTCTTAGACGCCGGGTTCCATCTCTTTGTAGCCAGCTTGTTTTTTGTCGAGAGCGGGAGAGAGAAAAACCATTGTGTCATTCGGTGCAGCTCGTCCGAATCGAAATCGGGGACTTTTTCTAGGCAAACAAAACCCACGCTCTCTAACGCAGCGCCTAAACGCGCGGCCGTTTCCGCACGTTTGGCCTTTGCCGCAGACATGTCTATGACGGGGATGTGGACATGCTCCATCTTGCAATGTTCCAGGTAAGCAGATAAACTGGTGTATGTAGGCGGAGCTTGTATCTTACCAATGACCTAAGATGGATCCGAAGATCTATCTTGAATCCCAGCAAAGATATGGACATGCATTGTATAACATAACGTAATTAATGTATACTTCTCATTATCTGGGTCCAGTAAGCCACTGTATCAAGATTATGGTAGTGCTCTGGACAAGTACGAGTGTCGTCTTGGTTCACCTACATGCATTATGTAGCCGGGGGCCATGTCAATACAGCATTGGTCAAAAGGTTGCCCTACTTTCAGTTCCATCTACTTTTATTTAGCCCTACTTTTAGTTCCATGTACTTTTATTTACAAATAATCACTTCACAGGTGTAAATTGTTATGGATTGTAGACAGTTCTTTTTATTCCAGATGTCATTTCTAACATGATTAGTGGTACAGAAAATAGCGGTGAAGATATCCGCACTTTACCGTTTATTCAAATTTATAAATATAACTTGTATCCCCTCAAATTTGACGTCATCCACATATTGGTGTGGTTTGTGGAAAAAATCTCGATTAACCGCAGGAATATCCTAAGTGGTGCTGTTTTTATGCTTTCCAATCGCCTTAAATTTGGTTTGACCCCACCCCTTAAATATTCTTTAAACACGCCTGACTGTAAAATTTAGTTGCTTTGCTCATTGCACATTTTTGTAAAATATTAAATTCGTCTACTGACCCCGTTTATATAGAGTCGCCGCTCGTTAGCTTACTTATTAATTTTGTTTAGCCTAAGTTTAATCGTTTTGGCTACGTAGATGACACGTGTCACTGCGCTTTTATTTGTGCACATACCACAAATTTGCTTATTTATGCGTCCAAAGTTAAACATTTCTACGAAGTCTGCGATAAAGGCCACGATTTATCGCTCCAACACCGGTTCTTCTTCTTCTTCTTCTTATTTTTATTATCCATCAATACAACGAACTGAACGGTGCATAGGTTATTTTTTATTATTTGTTAAAACACTGTGTGTTAAATAAATAAATAAATGAGTGTGTAATCTATGTACCGTAGGCCTAACCACTGTAGAAGAACGAAGTGAATTACTAAGTGTACTAGTACATGTACAGACATTTCTTTACATTTCTTTAAAAAATCACAAAGATGAGCTGTACGGTAGTGTTGCACACGAAGCTTGACATGACAAAGCAGTGGTCTTCTTGATTGCTAAATGTCACAGGGTGCTTTTCAACATGTTTGTGTTAGACTAGCGCGCCCTGTAGTCAGAGAGTACCAAAGCAGGAAGGTTTTACTAATTGTTTTCTTATTTTCCTAAAACATTTTAATATGGGGGGGGGGGTAGTTTTGACAAAAAGGATTACAGATATAGGCCAATATTTTTTTGATAAAAAATGTGTTTTGAATATCGTATTTTAACCAAAGGGAATTTATGCTGTGAGAAGCACCAATGTGGGGGAGTACCGGTGAGCAGGAGCATCGGTGCGGGGGAGTAGCCTATCGCTGTGGGGACGTTAAGATGCGGGGAGATATCAGGGAGGGGGAATATCGGACCTACTCGTATAGAGACGTATCGTAGGCCTACTGCACTGGGTAATAAGCGAAAGGGACTTACAAATGATAAGTTAGTTAGGTCCATGTGTAAACCAAAGGTCTGAATCTGGACATCTGCTGCCAATGCCTACGTGACCAGTCCTTGTTATCGACCTTTTTACCTACCTTCAAGAGTGAAGAAGAAAAAAAAACACTTTAAAATGAAAGATGTTTTTGATCAGCGTCTTACATATGTCCTACTTATTATTTAGTGGACAAAACCTGGGACTTTATTCTTAATACTCTTAAACCTATTTCATCCGTGCTCCTTTGCCTAAATGACAAGTACCGGTACATACTGTAGTAGGCCTAAACCTCAAGCCTATTTTTAAGGTTACAAACCACTATTAAAAATCCCATTCACTTCCATTGTAACGTTTAATTCTCTTAAAAATACTTCCCATGCTTCAACAAACACAGCACTTCAGGTTTAAATACTCCTGCTCAAGGCATAAACAATATTTTTAAAAAATCAGGGTGCATTAAATAGTATAGCCTTCCAGTGAAATGACAAGACCCGTAAGGTGCTGCCGCCAGTCGGCCAAAATAAGCACTAAAATGCAGCAGGGGGGAGGGCATGTAAAACTGGCCCCAGGCAGTAAAATTTCAACATGATATGAAAAATAACACATCAAATTAAAGGTAAATGAAAAAATTAATTTTTAAAATTTTATAAATGATCCAAAATTGAAAAATAAACTAATTTTTCTGTTCTATGTTCAAACTTACTAAAACAGGGAAGGCCGGAAGTGACGTATAACCGACATTATGCTGTCGCTCATTCTAAGTTTATTTTTGAATATTTTTGTCAAATGCAACCCAAGTTCACACATGTAATTTATATGAAATAAAAATAAAATCACATATGATTTATTAGTGTGAATATTTTATTATTTTCGTCGATAAAAGAATATATTTTGGTCAAAACTAACTTTTTATTTTCCACTTACATATTCAGAACGAGGCCATCTGATACATTCCAACGAGTACTTAGTGATGAACGACAGCGGTGTAACCTCTTTATAATTTTACGAGATTTAGTATACACAAGACACGGGTAAAAATGCAGCTGAAACACATGAAGACCGTACTAGCCCCTCAGGTGAGTTTGTGTAAAAATAATATGTATTATTACCCCAGACATGGGAAATACAAACACTACAGTGACTAGTTAGATGCTAGTTCAAGTCCGATTACCCATTTCGTCGGTCGATGGATAATTTGGATTCAAATGATAAATGATTTCCTCGCAGTCTTCATTTACTTTTGAATTAAGTGTAATAAATTCGTCATTCCGCTTGACTCCTATTATAATTCCCTACGGGCTTCTCATTTGGCCGAACCGAAATTAAATCAAGAAAATAATAATAAGAATAATAATTATGATATGCTTATTTACAACATTGTGACCAAAAGGTTGAAATTGTACAGATAAACGAGTTTGAATAAAAACTATGAAATTATGTATTTACACAAAGATTTACATTAGGATCAAATTGAGTTTCAAAAAGGCACAAACCTTGAAATGTTAGATAAAAAAGGACTAAATGTGTTTTAGAAATATTTGGTCTTATGTTTTGGTACAAACATAATATTGAAGTTAGATTGATTAAGTCCAAGCTTTCTGCATGTTAAGGTGGTTAAGAGGTTATTTAACCTATCCTTGTCATTCTTTATTTTCTTGAATAGAGTTATGTAATTTTCAATGCTCTCAAATGAAAAGATATGAAAGTGAATAGACACATCACTGACATACAGTGTAAGTCCCTTTAATAAAAAAAAATGAGAAAGATAATTTGCTTCAACTTTAGATAATTGACCTGAAAATTTTGATTTTTTAGGAGGGAGCAGCTAAAATCACTGCCATGGCCTGGTCACCTAATAATCAGAAAATGGCTGTTGTAACATCTGACAGGGTGGTCTTGTTGTATGATGAAACTGGAGAAATGAGAGACAAATTTACTACCAAACCAGCTGATGCAAAGGTAGGTCTTAATCTCAGCTACTTAGCTGAAAAGGTTTGTGGAAATTTTTTTCACATTTGCCAATATTTGGACATTGAGATCCAGGAGAATGTGATCTGGAAGTGAGGAGCTGCCCTGTTAATAGCACAAAATTCGTTCTTTATCACTCCTGTGATGAAAATCATCAATAGAAGTGCATTAATTTCATGCCATCCTACTAAGTAGTAGTACATGAAAGACACTTGCAAAAAACCCTTGTACCATAGGTTCAAATGCTAAAATTCCTGTTTAAGCTTTATATATACTGAGTATATATATATATATATATATATATATATATATATATATATATATATATATATATATATATATATATATATATATATTTACAGGTTTGCCTCATATTGCTGTCAGATCTTTCAGCATAACTCAGACCCCTAAGGCATTAAATTGTGTTGCAGCTCACTCAGTTTGCATGAAGTTTTTGTTTTCTTTCTATGAAAAATGTGATAAAGTACACACACACACATACACTGAAACCAGTTATGATAAGTTCTTATGGGAACTAAAAGGTAACAGTATTTATGACAGTTAAAGCAATTTTACATTTCTCTTTCTTCAGTTTGGAAAGAAAAGCTACATAGTGAAGGGCATTGCATTCTCCCCTGACTCAGCCAAGCTGGCGGTGGCACAGACTGACAACATCATCTATGTCTACAAGATAGGGGAAGATTGGTAAAGAATTAACTTATTTACTTTATCAGAGGTTTTCTGACAGGTTTTAAAATATGCAGTTATATTGTGTGCTCTTGCCTACGGCTTAAAAATTAAAAATTTGCTGACCTCTTTGTATTGACAGGGGTGAAAAGAAAGTGATTTGTAACAAGTTTGTTCAGCAGAGTGCAGTGACATGTCTGATATGGCCACCAGACCAGAACATCATCTTTGGTTTGGCAGATGGCAAGGTATGTCAAAATTATTACTATTTTTGTTCTAGTATCTTAAACATTGTTTTCATTATTTGATTTTTCTGTGAGCACTTTAGATTTATTTAGTAACCATATTGAATGAAACAAGATGAAGAGTATGCTTTGATTCATTCATTTTGGTTTGCTTTGATTTATTTATTTGTATCTAAGTACTTAATAAAGCATTTATGAGATTATAAACCTTGCATTTTCTAAAACTACGAGTCTTACTATTTGTTACTTTAAGGTGCGGTTGGGGAATATGAAAACCAACAAGTCATCTACAATCTATTCCTCGGATTCATATGTGGTGTCGCTTTGCAGCAAGTAAGTTGTTATCAGTTTCACATAATATTTAGTAAACTTTTTTATTCATGTAACTTATATACAACAAAAAGGCTGCTAAAAAAGGTAAACTGCATTTATTTTTCTTCCTAGAAACAAATTTTCCCCTCCCTAACATATATTTATCCCTTTTCGTCAAATGAAAAACAGAATTTATTGCACTCTTCCTTAAATCTTTTGAACTGATTTAGGTGGAACAGTAGAAACAAACAATAGGACCAAGTTGAAAATATATTACAGTGGCGATAATACAAGTTCTGTGGAGTGAAAAAATTCACCAATGGAGCTTGCATTTTTCCTGCAACATTGTAAAAATTACAAAAAGAAATATTGTAGGATGTTATTGACATTTTATATCCCCTCTGCCCTTCCAGTCCATCTGGCAAAGGCATCATGTCTGGTCATGCTGATGGGAGTATTGTCAGGTACTTCTTTGATGATGAGGGCTCTGGAGATGCGCAGGTAGGTTTACCCCACCTCTCCCTAGAGATGCACCTTGATTCAAGACTAACTGAATCAAGGGGGGGGGGAGAAATAAAGCAACAGTTAATTCATCAAAGGGCTACCTGGATGAGTGAGATCATCTGTTTACCCTTCCTTTACCTGGAGATATATATATACTTTGATCAGATTTTTTAAAAAATGTTCTGTACTTCTATCTCGAAAATTTCATGTACTTGTACTCCTTGAAAAGAAATTGTTTAATAAAATTAATATGATCTATCCTTGATTTGCATCATCACACTAAGAAATATTCAGAAAATGGATGAAAAGATTTGAACTTTTATATTTGTAAATAAATATATATATATTCTTTAGGGGGGGGGGAATTGTCCTGGGGGGGAATTGTCCGGGGGGAATTGTCCTGATACCCTTAATTTCGTACTATAATATATGAGAACAATCCTTGGGTGTATACCTATTTACAAGGTACAAATGCCTTAAACAACTGACATTTCATACGTGACAACTTCGTGACAACTCGGTGTTTTTTCTACTTTAGGGTAAAATTGCTGTTCACTCTTGCCCACCCTATGCTCTTGCCTGGGCTACAAATTCCTTCATAGCTGCTGGCTGTGACAAGAGAATAGTGGCATATGGGAGAGACGGCCGCAGCATTCAGCAGTTTGACTACAGCCGGGATGATGATGAGAAGGAGTTCACTACAGCTGTCTGCAGTCCCAGTGGACAGTCTATTGTAATAGGGAGTTTTGACAGGTGAGCCTGGAGAGTGATTATTTGAGAATTCTTCACAGTTAAGGTTTTTTTTTTCCATTATGATAAATGAAATTTTGATAAAAAGTGCTTTGATATTTGGCTAAATTATAAAACCATACACTATAATAAATGCAATATTCTATGCATGTCGTTATTACCAGCCCATAGGTTATACTTCAACCTCATATTGCATGGATTTCTTATTTGTTTCATTCCTGCCCAGATTGCGTGTTTTCAACTGGAGTCCCCGCAAGGCTACATGGGATGAGTCCAAGCCCAAAGAAATCCCGTACCTGTACACCATCACCGCTCTGGCTTGGAGAAAAGATGGGTCCAGGCTCTGTGCTGTAAGGACATATTAACTACTTAGGAAAAAAAAGTAGTTTTACTTGATGCTGCGAAGAAAATCGTTTGATTTTAAATACATATAAGCATAATACTATTGATATATGGAGATTGTAACAGATTTATGCATTATTGGCATCAACCAAGTTATATTTTATCAAATTTTAACATCTCCACCCTGGAAAAAAATGTAGGAATGAAGTGTATATTAAGCCAGCAAGAGCTATCTTAATTTGAAATAAGTTTCTGTACATACACATATAGGAGCTGTTTTTTGTTCACTCTGTTTCATTGTTTGTTTTGTCCTTTTAAGGGCACACTGTGTGGAGCAGTGGAGCTGTTTGACTGCTGTTTAAGGAGAGCAATTTACAAGAACAAGTTTGAAATGACATATGTTGGTCTCAGTCAGGTATGGATCCTTGGTTATTATGCTTCGTCCAATTTTTTAAAAATCTGTAGCATTGCATTTTCCACCCTCCAAATTGTCACTTGAAAAGGTCACTCCTGTCACTCAAACACTCAACCCACATGTGCTTGCACACACACACACACAAGCACACACAGACATTCCCTATATTTATTCATAAAACTTTATGAAACAAATACCTTACTCTTGTGTAGAAGATGGTCAGAAATTCAAATATCATTTGTTTCTACAGGTGATAGTGAGGAACCTGTCCACTGGAACTAGGGTTGTTCTCAAGTCTTACTATGGCTATGAGATAGATGAGGTGAAGATTCTGGGTAACGACCGTTACCTGGTGGCACACACCACTGATACACTGATTTTAGGAGACCTGCAGACCAGTAAACTGAGTGAGGTGAGATAATAATTGCTGTTAGTAATTATAATGATAACAAACCTTTTTATGGTGAACACTGGTTTGTACATTTAAATAAATAAATAGATAGATAAATAAAGGAAAAAGAAGCATTGCTTTTTAGTTTAGTATAAAAAGTATGTGCATATTACTTCTACAATAATGTTTCAGCTTTGCTCATGTGAATTTGATTTGTTAAATTATTCTAAAATTGATACTTGGTTTCCTTTGAAGCATAAAGGACCATCTTACTTTTCCAGGTACCCTGGCAAGGAACTGGAGGCAATGAGAAGTTCTACTTTGACAATGAAAGTGTAAGTATTATTTTGAAGGGTCTAAATATTGTCTACATAATTTCAAAATCTTTTATGGTCTTTCACTTCACTTCCTAATGAAGTTAGAACAAAGGAGTTGGCAAAAACACTAAGGAGCAATGATTTTGATTTGACTTTCATATTTACTATTGGGGAAAATTGCACAGTTATTTATCACACAAGAAAGTGGTTGCTCTCAGTTATTAAGTATCCAGTTACACTGATGAAATGTTTTAATGTTTGGTTTATTGAATTATTGCCTCAGGTCTGCATGATCTTCAATGCTGGAGAACTGTCCCTGGTGGAATATGGCAACAATGAGATACTGGGCAGTGTGAGGACAGAGTTCATGAACCCTCATCTCATCAGGTAAGTGCCATTCAGATAATAAGTTCATGAAGGCTCATCACACTAGGTAGGTGCCATCCAAAATAAATGTTCATGAACCCTCATCTCATCTGGTAGGTGCCATTCAAATATCATGATCGTGAACCCTCATCTCATGAGACATGTGCCATTTAAACTGTACATATCTTATATCTGTATTTGTATTTTTCTTCCTGGCCTACAACTGGAGATGGAAGATTGAACAGTGATATTGTTATTGAATATGAGTTTTATGTGATCATGAACATTTCCTTTGTAGTGTTCGACTGAATGAAAGGAAGCAAAGAGGTGTGGATGATAACAAGAAAATGGCATACCTGATAGATTTGAAAACCATTGCCATAAGTGAGTATTTAGCTTTCAATTAGTAACATACAAGTACTGTGATAGGTATATAGATATATATACATAGACATGAATAAGCTCACAACAATAGGTTTTCCAAAAATACATTAATATCACCTAGTTTCTATACATTAATATCACCTAGTTTTTTATAAAGGAGCCAATAGTTACACAATTGTTAAATGATATTACAAATTTTAATTGTCAATGAATTTATTTTTTCAGTTGACCTTCTCTTTGGAGTGACACTGGGGCAGATAAATCATGATTCTAAGATCGACTGGTTGGAGGTTTGTCTCTGATATAGTTTTGAACTCTATTGACCCCAAATGCAAAATATATTGATTAGAAACCAGTTCATTACATGTAGAATATGATATAGCAGTTTTTTTAAAGACAGTTAGGTGATTGTCTTATTACCCTTTACTATTGTGATTGTGAATACAGGGTATTAGTTTTACAAAATATTTCCTTTGTTTTTCAGTTAAATGAAACTGGGCGCAAGTTGTTGTTCAGAGACAAAAGACTGAGGCTGAACTTGTATGATATAGAGACCCAGACCAGGACCACCATTTTGAATTACTGCTCCTATGTCCAGGTGGGTGGGAGTGGTATTTGGCATCCCATAATTTCTAGGCCTTTGTCACAGACTCAAACTGTTGTTTACCAGTCTGTGTGTATGATACTTTTATTTTTTCAATGTTGGAGGTTTAACAATTTTCAATATTAGCTGTTGATTGAAGAAAAATTACCTAATTCTTATAACATAACACAGCTGATAAATTTTTTTCCTACCTTCTTTTTATTTATTTATTTTTATTGATAATAGTATTTTTTTAAATTCATGTCAACACAAAGTCTTCCTCATCAACATGTTAGCTTTGTGCCTTGATACTTCTGCCTGGTTTATACATTTGAACAATTTATTACAGCATTTATTTGTATTTTGGCATAGTGGGTCCCAGGCAGTGATGTAGTCGTGGCACAGAATAGAGGGAGCCTGTGTATCTGGTACAACATTGATGCCCCAGAGAGGGTGACCATGTTCCCCCTGAAAGGCGACATTGTTGACCTGGAGAAGAACAATGGGAAGACGGAGGTGATTGTGAATGATGGTATCACCACTGTGTCCTACAGCCTGGATGAGGGTCTCATTGAGTTTGGTACTGCTATTGATGATGGGGATTATGCCAGGTAATGATAGGATTGATCCTATTCCATAAGCACTGATATATATGGCCCACTATAGCATATTGCTTCATGTTTTCTCAGTTTGCAGGGTAAAATAGAAAATAATTAATTTTATTGTTTGTAGCCAATTTAATCATTGATACACTTGCATTTTATAAAAATTTTGATTTGGATAAAATTTTCCAGCTATTTGTCTTAGAAAAAATTCGTCCTATATTGAGACATATATTCTTGCTATTAGCTCTGTATATTATCTGAAATATTAATTTATTAATAGTGTGGTAAAACGGAAGTTGCAGATTCATACAAAATGCTACTGTGCTCCCAGAATGTAGGATCTCTTGAGGCATTACCTGAAACTTTCACAAAATCCAGTAGATTATTAGATTTGCTTTTGGAATTCAAATCATCTGATCTCCTAAATAAGGTTGAATATCTTTCAGAGCTGTTGCCTACTTGGAGTCCCTTGAAATGTCTGCTGAAACAGAAGCCATGTGGAAGACATTGAGCAAACTTTCCCTTGAGGCAGGGCAGTTGCATATAGCTGAAAGGTGTGGTAATTTTTTGAGAAAGTAGAATATTTGGAAAAAAATTTCTTGAATGAAAAATGTGGATTGAAAAAAAAGATATTTAATAAATCATTTGGCTTTAATAGATATATGATTAAAAAAACTAATACAGTATTTTGAATTTAATCAACATAGATGTATGAAAATGGCATTTGATTTGGTAATTGTTGGATTTTGATTGAAATATATCCTGTATTTCTTTTAGATGTTATGCTGCACTAGGAGATGTATCCAAGGCCAGATATCTTCGAGAAACTAACAGACAAGCTGAGGAAGCTGCTAAGACCACGGTAGGTTAACTCTTTGCCTGTCATATTTCCTTCAAAGTTTTACAGAGACTTGACAATGTTGTATATTTGAGTTGTAAAGGGTTAATCTTGTCTTATCTCTGACAGTAATGTTTTGTTTTTAATTTACAAATTAGTGAAGTTTGAAGATGAAAGCAAAACAAAAAGTAATGTCACCTTTCGAGGTATTGTCAATAATGTGATACAGATGCAGGCTTAGTGGCAATATGTGCACAGTTGACATAAAAGATATAATGGCATAAAAAATAAAATGGCATTTTATATGATGAGAACTTTTATCTCTAGGGTGGAGATGGGTTCCAGTATTACAAAGTCAGGGCCAGAATGGCCATATTGGACAAACAGTTCAAGCAGGCAGAGAGCATCTATCTGGAACAGGTATGGAATACATTACACCAATATTGAGACAGATTTTATGTCAGGCAGTGGTCATTGCTGTGTGGCATATTTTTATTCATTTATATGTTGAACTTGCAATTTTTGTCCATTTGAAAATGCTAATTGATATTCTTTTAACAAGTATTAAGTGTGTGTCCACGAGAAAACCAAACCAATTGTAGAAAATGCGGCAAGGTGGGGGTGAACGGATTTACATCATATTTGGTGTGTTTGAACCTTTATATGAACAATATCTGAGGCTGCAATATTTCCTGAAAAAAATCCCTACTTACAGAGATATGGCCAGTGACAATTTGGGGGGTTTATCAACCAAAAATTCTTCTGAAAAACAGGGTTATATTGATTGGCCTTAAAGTTTATACAGGTGTCACCAAATGACTTAGTTTGGTGATATATTATAACCTAAAGATAGGGGATTAAAATGATATACACTTTTTCCACTCTCTTTGTTTCCATGGTAACAAACCAAGCGTTTTTCTCAGGCCTACAAACCACATGCTTTGAACACCCCCCTTCTATTTTTGACAATATCTTCATCTTCACAGGTCTTTGGGGTAAAGCGTGTTCAGGACTAACAGATAACTCATTAATCTATTCATACATGAAATCAAAACTTACTGCTGTTCTACAACTTGTCCGTTGTAACAGATAGAACATGACCTAATTTCTTCATTTTTCGTAAATATATCCGAACACGTATATCGGTGCACTGAACTTCAGCCATCTCTTTCAAGTCAACGAATGGTTTAAAACACTGTTAGTTGAANGCTTTGATTTATTTATTTGTATCTAAGTACTTAATAAAGCATTTATGAGATTATAAACCTTGCATTTTCTAAAACTACGAGTCTTACTATTTGTTACTTTAAGGTGCGGTTGGGGAATATGAAAACCAACAAGTCATCTACAATCTATTCCTCGGATTCATATGTGGTGTCGCTTTGCAGCAAGTAAGTTGTTATCAGTTTCACATAATATTTGGTAAACTTTTTTATTCATGTAACTTATATACAACAAAAAAGCTGCTAAAAAAGGTAAACTGCATTTATTTTTCTTCCTAGAAACAAATTTTCCCCTCCCTAACATATATTTATCCCTTTTCGTCAAATGAAAAACAGAATTTATTGCACTCTTCCTTAAATCTTTTGAACTGATTTAGGTGGAACAGTAGAAACAAACAATAGGACCAAGTTGAAAATATATTACAGTGGCGATAATACAAGTTCTGTGGAGTGAAAAAATTCACCAATGGAGCTTGCATTTTTCCTGCAACATTGTAAAAATTACAAAAAGAAATATTGTAGGATGTTATTGACATTTTATATCCCCTCTGCTCTTCCAGTCCATCTGGCAAAGGCATCATGTCTGGTCATGCTGATGGGAGTATTGTCAGGTACTTCTTTGATGATGAGGGCTCTGGAGATGCGCAGGTAGGTTGGCATATACATATAAAGAAAGAATGGAGAAATTTCGATTTTGCCATTATATTGCCATGCTATGCTATTTGCCATGCTTTTTTGTCAACATTCATTCACATCAGTTTAATGCAATTTATAATTATAGTAACTAGTATATATCCAGTTAGTTGGCAATGGGTGTATTTGCGGTAGATCAGACTTGCATGGTATACTTAATTGCGATTCTAGGACAATTCCCCCCAGGACAATTCCCCCCCCGGACTATTCCCCCCGGACAATTCCCCCCCAGGACAATTCCCCCCCGGACGATTCCCCCCCAAGAAATATATATTTATATACAATAGAAAGTGTAAAGTTTAAAACAATTCATCCATTTTATTAATATTTTTTAATGTGATAATATAACTTCATCATGAAATAAATAATTTTATAACAAATTCCCTTTTAATTGAGTACAAGTACAGGAAGATTTATGAAGTATCTAATCGAAATATAACCACCTATCCTTCAGGTAAAAGTGGGGTAAACAGANCCCCCCGGACAATTCCCCCCCAAGACAATTCCCCCCCGGACGATTCCCCCCCAAGAAATATATATTTATATACAATAGAAAGTGTAAAGTTTAAAACAATTCATCCATTTTATTAATATTTTTAATGTGATAATATAACTTCATCATGAAATAAATAATTTTATAACAAATTCCCTTTTAATTGAGTACAAGTACAGGAAGATTTATGAAGTATCTAATCGAAATATAACCACCTATCCTTCAGGTAAAAGTGGGGTAAACAGATGAAAAGGTAAACAGATATTTTATAAATATTTTAGTGTGGTGGGTGGTGGTCAAGAAATTAAAAGTGACAAAAAGTCAGGAAGATTTATGAAGTATCTAATCGAAATATAACCACCTATCCTTCAGGTAAAAGTGGGGTAAACAGATGAAAAGGTAAACAGATATTTTATAAATATTTTAGTGTGGTGGGTGGTGGTCAAGAAATTAAAAGTGACAAAAAGTCACAGAGATACCTGGATATGAGAGAAAATCTGTTTACCCCACCTCTCCCTATAGATGCACCTTGATTCAAGACTAACTGAATCAAGGGGGGGGGGAGAAATAAAGCAATTAAAAGTAACAGTTAATTCATCAAAGGGCTACCTGGATGAGTGAGATAATCTGTTTACCCTTCCTTTACCTGGAGATATATATACTTTGATCAGATTTTTAAAAAAATGTTCTGTACTTCTATCTCGAAAATTTCATGTACTTGTACTCCTTGAAAAGAAATTGTTTAATAAAATTAATATTATCTATCCTTGATTTGCATCATCACACTAAGAAATATTCAGAAAATGGATGAAAAGATTTGAACTTTTATATTTGTAAATAAATATATATATATTCTTTAGGGGGGGGGGAATTGTCCTGGGGGGGAATTGTCCGGGGGGAATTGTCCTGATACCCTTAATTTCGTACTATAATATATGAGAACAATCCTTGGGTGTATACCTATTTACAAGGTACAAATGCCTTAAACAACTGACATTTCATACGTGACAACTTCGTGACAACTCGGTGTTTTTTCTTCTTTAGGGTAAAATTGCTGTTCACTCTTGCCCACCCTATGCTCTTGCCTGGGCTACAAATTCCTTCATAGCTGCTGGCTGTGATAAGAGAATAGTGGCATATGGGAGAGACGGCCGCAGCATTCAGCAGTTTGACTACAGCCGGGATGATGATGAGAAGGAGTTCACTACAGCTGTCTGCAGTCCCAGTGGACAGTCTATTGTAATAGGGAGTTTTGACAGGTGAGCCTGGAGAGTGATTATTTGAGAATTCTTCACAGTTAAGGTTTTTTTTTTTGTCCATTATGATAAATGAAATTTTGATAAAAAGTGCTTTGATATTTTGCTAAATTATAAAACCATACACTATAATAAATGCAATATTCTATGCATGTCATTATTACCAGCCCATAGGTTATACTTCAACCTCATATTGCATGGATTTCTTATTTGTTTCATTCCTGCCCAGATTGCGTGTTTTCAACTGGAGTCCCCGCAAGGCTACATGGGATGAGTCCAAGCCCAAAGAAATCCCGTACCTGTACACCATCACCGCTCTGGCCTGGAGAAAAGATGGGTCCAGGCTCTGTGCTGTAAGGACATATTAACTACTTAGGAAAAAAAAGTAGTTTTACTTGATGCTGCTAAGAAAATCGTTTGATTTTAAATACATATAAACATAATACTGTTGATATATGGAGATTGTAACAGATTTATGCATTATTGGCATCAACCAAGTTATATTTTATCAAATTTGAACATCTCCACCCTGGAAAAAAATGTAGGAATGAAGTGTACATTAAGCCAGCAAGAGCTATCTTAATTTGAAATAAGTTTCTGTACATACACATATAGGAGCTGTTTTTTGTTCACTCTGTTTCATTGTTTGTTTTGTCCTTTTAAGGGCACACTGTGTGGAGCAGTGGAGCTGTTTGACTGCTGTTTAAGGAGAGCAATTTACAAGAACAAGTTTGAAATGACATATGTTGGTCTCAGTCAGGTATGGATCCTTGGTTATTATGCTTCGTCCAATTTTTTAAAAATCTGTAGCATTGGATTTTCCACCCTCCAAATGTCACTTAAAAAGGCTACTCCTGTCACACACATTCGCTCAACACATACATGTTTGCACGCACACACAAGCACACACAGACATTCCCCATATTTATTCATAAAACTTTATGAAACAAATACCTTTATTCTTGTGTAGAAGATGGTCAGAAGTTCAAATATCATTTGTTTCTACAGGTGATAGTAAGGAACCTGTCCACTGGAACTAGAGTAGTTCTCAAGTCCTACTATGGCTATGAGATAGATGAGGTGAAGATTCTGGGTAATGACCGTTACCTGGTGGCACACACCACTGATACACTGATTTTAGGAGACCTGCAGACCAGTAAACTGAGTGAGGTGAGATAAGTCATTGTAACAACCCTTTTTATGGTGAATAGTGGTTGTGTACATGCAAATAAAAAGAATAAATAGATGGTAAGTGAAGAAAGAAAGAAAGAAAGACAGGAAAAAGAAACATTGCTTTTAGCTTAATACCAAAAGTTAGTGTACATTACTTCTACAATAATGTTTCAGCTTTGCTCATGTGAATTTGATTTGTTATATGGTTCTAAAATTGATACTTGGTTTCTTGTGACATGTATTTGAAACATAAGGGACCATTTTACTTTTCCAGGTACCCTGGCAAGGAACTGGAGGCAATGAGAAGTTCTACTTTGACAATGAAAGTGTAAGCATCACTTTGAACAATGCTAATGTCTTTTTTACTGTCAACATAATTTCAAAATGTTTTATGGTATTTCACTTCACTTCCTAAAGAAGTTAGAACAAAGAAGTGTATAAAAACACTAAGGAGCAATGATTTTGATTTGACTTTCATATTTACTATTGGGGAAAATTGCACAATTATTTATCTCACAAGAAAGATATTGCTCTCAGTTATTAAGTATCCAGTTACACTGATGAAATGTTGATGTTTGGTTTATTGAATTATTGCCTCAGGTCTGCATGATCTTCAATGCTGGAGAACTGTCCCTGGTGGAATATGGCAACAATGAGATACTGGGCAGTGTGAGGACAGAGTTCATGAACCCTCATCTCATCAGGTAGGTGCCATTCTTAATATACACATCTCATATCTGTTTTTATTCTTTCTTCTTGGCCCAAGGCTCACCAGTATGTAGTTTATTCAGAGAAAGAAATCAAAGTCTTGGGGAAATTCACTAGCAGATTAGGATATTTTTAACACAAAAGAACGGAAAATAGGATTTTGTGAACTGTTGATGATTTTTATGAGAGAATTATGAAAGAAGTAGTCATTTGAATTTTTTTAAAAAAGTGTACAAAAGATAAAATTATTGTGTCAGTTGAATTATGTGATATGTAGTTGTTCTGTGGACAAATTGTAGATAATGTGAAATGGTCTAATTGAGCTTGATATTATGTCCATATCACTTGTTCATCAACAATTTGACATGAGGATTTCCCCCCCCCCCCCTTTGCACATCATGATATTTATAATCAGACTTTGTTTTCATTTCCCTATCTTAATAACATGAAGCAGCAACTGTTAGCAGTGATTTTGTTATTGGATACGAGTTTTATGTAATTTTGAAAATACCCTTTGCAGTGTTCGGCTGAATGAAAGGAAGCAAAGAGGTGTGGATGATAACAAGAAAATGGCATACCTGATAGATCTGAAAACCATTGCCATCAGTGAGTATATAGTTATCAGGAACATCTTCATACCATGATAGGTATATAGATATAAATACACAATGTAATTTAAATGAATAACTTCACAACAGTAAGTTTTCCAAATATATATTAACATCCCTTAGTGTCTATTTTTAAAGCTCCTTTTAATAAAAGAGCTGATAGTTACGTACATTATTGTTAAATGATATTACAACTTTTAATTGTCAATGATTTTTTCCAGTTGACCTTCTCTTTGGAGTGACACTGGGGCAGATAAATCATGATTCAAAGATTGACTGGTTGGAGGTTTGTCTCTAATATATTTTGGATCTTTATAGACCCAACTTGCAAAATATATTTATTAGAAACTAGTTGTTGCATGTAAGAGGATGAGACTAGCAAATTTTTAAAGACAGTAAGCTGCTTGTCTTATTATCCTTTGGTTGTGATTTTGAATACAGTGTATTAGTTTTACACAATATTTCTTTTGTTTTTCAGTTAAATGAAACTGGGCGCAAGTTGTTGTTCAGAGACAAAAGACTGAGGCTGAACTTGTATGATATAGAGACCCAGACCAGGACCACCATTTTGAATTACTGCTCCTATGTCCAGGTGGGTGGGAGTGGTATTTGGCATCCCATAATTTCTAGGCCTTTGTCACAGACTCAAACTGTTGTTTACCAGTCTGTGTGTATGATGCTTTTATTTTTTCAATGTTGGAGGTTTAACAATTTTCAATATTAGCTGTTGATTGAAGAAAAATTACCTAATTCTTATAACATAACACATCTGATAAATTTTTTTCCTACCTTCTTTTTATTTATTTATTTTTATTGATAATAGTATTTTTTTTAATTCATGTCAACACAAAGTCTTCCTCATCAACATGTTAGCTTTGTGCCTTGATACTTCTGCCTGGTTTATACATTTGAACAATTTATCACAGCATTTATTTGTATTTTGGCATAGTGGGTCCCAGGCAGTGATGTAGTCGTGGCACAGAATAGAGGGAGCCTGTGTATCTGGTACAACATTGATGCCCCAGAGAGGGTGACCATGTTCCCCCTGAAAGGCGACATTGTTGACCTGGAGAAGAACAATGGGAAGACGGAGGTGATTGTGAATGATGGTATCACCACTGTGTCCTACAGCCTGGATGAGGGTCTCATTGAGTTTGGTACTGCTATTGATGATGGGGATTATGCCAGGTAATGATAGGATTGCTCCTTTTTCATAGGCATTGATATATCTGGCCCACTGTAGCAGATTGCTAGCTGTTTTCTCATTTTGCTAAGGAAAATAGAAAATTATAGATTGTTTTTAGCCAAATTATTCATTGATATAATTGCCTAATGTAAAAAATTTTGATTTGGATAAAATTTTCCATTTATTTGGCTTAGAAAAATTTCATCTTAGATTGAGACATATTTTAGTGTGACAGAAAGTTGCAGATTCATACAAAATGCTACTGTGCTCCCTCTGAATACTGGTGTCCCAGAATGTAGGGTCTCTTTAGGCGTTTGTGTGAAATGTTCACATAAGCTTATGGATAATTAAATTTCCTTTTGGGATTTAAATCTCATATAGGTAATTAGATTTGCTTTTGGAATTCAAATAATCTGATATCCTGATTAAAATAAGGTTGAATATCTTTTTCAGAGCTGTTGCCTACTTGGAGTCCCTTGAAATGTCTGCTGAAACAGAAGCCATGTGGAAGACATTGAGCAAACTTTCACTTGAGGCAGGGCAGTTGCATATAGCTGAAAGGTATTGTAATTTTTTAGGAAAGTAGAACATTTAGAAAAAAGCACAAATTTCTTGAATAAAAATTTTTGATTGCAAAGCTATTTAAGGAATCCTTCGGCTTCAATAGATATATCATATATGATTTAAAAAATTAACACAATATTTTGAATGTAATCAAAAAAGATGCTTGAAAATGGCATGGGATTTGCTTATTGTTGGATTATGATTGAAATATATCCTGTATTTCCTTTAGATGTTATGCTGCACTAGGAGATGTATCTAAAGCCAGGTATCTCAGAGAAACCAACAGACAAGCTGAGGAAGCTGCCAAGACCACGGTAGGTTGACTCTTTGCCCCTTTTATTTACTTCACAATTTTGTGGAAACTTGAGAATGCTTTATCCTTGAGTTGTGAAAAATTAATCTTTTCTCTGACAATTATGTTTTGATTTTAATTTACAAATTAGTGAAGTTTGAAGATGAAAACAAAATGTAATGTCAACTTTTGAGGTATACAGTTATACAGATGTAGGTTTTGTTGCAATATGTGAACAGTTGACATAGAAAATATAATGACATAAAGGATATAAAGACATTTATATGATGAGAACTTGTATCTCTAGGGTGGAGATGGGTTCCAGTATTACAAAGTGAGGGCCAGGATGGCTATACTGGACAAACAGTTCAAGCAGGCAGAGAGCATCTATCTGGAGCAGGTAGGGAATACAGTACACCAATATTATGTCAGGCAGTGGTCACTGCTGTGTGGCATATTTTTATATGTTGAGCATTTTAATTTTTGTCTTTGTGAATATGTGGATCGATATTCTGTTAATGAGCATTAAGCAAATTCCCCTTTAATAGTATACTGTATATATAAATTATTCAAATATAAATTGGTACAAATTTGATAGTTTAAGTATTGTTTATTCTTCGGTTATAAATTGGTACAAATTCCATTCCTAGCGGGATGTGTCAGGAGCTATTCAGATGTACCAGGACATGTACATGTATGAGTCAGCTGTAGAGGTGGCAGAAGTCAAGGTGCCATTTTGATGTGCAGTCAACTTTTTTACAGACTATGCTAGATGTTGAAATACTTTTAGGACAGACTTGGTTTTTGACAATGCTCCGTGAAATAAGTTGTATCTCAGTCATGTTTTAATGTAGTTAAAGTTTGTAAAGAAAAAAAACATTCATTTTCATCAATGTTGTCAGTCATGACAATTAGGACTGAGCTATGACTTCTGATATTTAACCTAAAACCACATAATAGGCAATGCTTGTTCTGTCCTAGAGGTAATGATATACACTGGCAAACATTATGATTTTTTAAAAATTTTATTTTATTGTTTGCTCTCTGGCATGCAGCAATTTTATTCTCTTGATTTTCAGACATTGTATTCTTATTTTATTATTTTCTCTATGTGTATATTTCTTACCCTTTCTAATGGTGTTGCCTGTCTTCACAATTCTTTTGCTCTGCTGTACAGAATAACCTGGATGAGGCCATGGAGATGTATCAAGAGATGCACAAGTGGGATGAGGCCATCGAGGTGGCACAGGCCAAGGTAAGGGAGGGACATTGTCTAAGTATGATCACAGCAGGGATGAGATTTTTCAGACTATCGGCAGATTTCTGAATTTTTTGGGAGCCCAAAATATCATTGGCCTAGGCGACCCCCTGGCCTAGGCGATCCCACGGCCTATTTTCAGACTTTTTCACTAGTGTGAATGACAGCCAAATCCCTATAATAGGGAGGTCAGAGTTTAATCATTAATAGGTCATTATAATGGTCAAGGTTAACTAGTCAGGAATTACTATAGCAGATTGAGGCCATTAGGGTGCCACAGGCCAAGGTGAGGGTGGGCACATCAACATACTTAACCATGGAGAGGCCCAGTTTGAATAAGGCCAGGGATCATATTGGGGAGAAGGGTCATTATTATTGTCACTTCCAAGGTTACCTTGGGTGACCACTGAGGTAGCCAGAATTAAAAGAGTGAAAACAAGCGTGATAAGGCGTGATAAGGTAGTTTTTTGCTAGATGTATTTCTGCTTTGTTTTTATAAAATGATTTGTCTTGATATTCTTGAATGCTGCATGCATCAAGCTTAGCTTATTTACAATGTTCATGTGTCCTTTATTTATTTTGAAAAGTTTTTGCTTTCTGGAAATACCATTATGTACATTAATTTAGTGTAATATCTTAATATCATGTTATTACTTTGGATAAAGTTGGATAAGAAATGATTTCCATATATTTGCATGATCTGTGTTTCATTCTTTGTAAAATTTCTTGAGTAGCTTTAGTTATATGTAATTTTTTTATCATTCTTAACATTGTTTCCCCTCAGGCCCACCCAGAGTTGGAGAATTTACGTCGCACCTACTACCAGTGGCTGATGGACACCAGTCAGGAGGAAAAGGCTGGGGAGGTCGGTTACTTTCACTTTCACTTTTGATTTTATCTTGAATATTCAAACTAAAGGCAGTTAAATCATAAAGAAAAATTTAGTTAAGGATAACTGTGAATATTTTTCAACAAAATATCCAGCATGAAGTTTATGTTGTGGATTGTTTTCATGACGGAATTGAACCTTTGTTAACGAACAAACACAATTTTGACACACAGTGCATTTCACTTTGTTCAGAATATGTAACAAGGAAGATTCAGATCATATCCTTTCATTTTTTTGCACTCATAAGACTAGCTATAAGATAAGTTTTTCAATTTTACCTGGGTAACTAATTCAGTAACAATCTGGTCTACTTAGGTCAAAGAGCGTGAGGGGGACTACATGGGGGCCATAGCTCTGTACATGAAAGCTGGGCTACCTGCCAGAGCTGCCAGGCTAGCCACTAGCAATGAGGTAAGGGACTGTATTTAAAACCTTAAAGGTACACTCCTTGTGATTTACCTGCCAAAATGGATTTTCCTGGAAAATGAGCAATTTTCTCATACTCATGAATCATTTATATATCCTTTGCACTTGGATTCAACCTTTCGATAAATTTATGAAGGTTTGATTTTAGCTTATGACTGAACAGCCATTATAACAGTAACCATTTCCTATAAGCTACAATGGAAATATCAGCATCAGGTACACTTCAAAAAATATTTAAGGGTTTATATCATTTTAAGGTGTATGTACAGTTTTATAAGAAGCTGTGGATAGCAAAAATAAGCATTTTGTGGATTTTCAAACCCATGGAGTATACCTGTAATGTTTTATAATTTGCTGTATTTTGGGTGAAAAATATGGAAAAAATAGGTAGTTATCTAACTTGTTTGCAGCTGGGGATGAAAATTTGGAATTTATTCATTGATGATTAAAAAAGGAAATCAGTTTTAAAAAAGCCTGAAAATATATTCTATCTATAAGCTGTAACAATTCAAATCTTCTTCAAAGAGCCTTGATCAAATGACTGACTTCTCAATGTTACAGTAACAATACTGCTTATACACTAGAGATATACCAGTAAAGAAATACTATTCACAAAATGGTATTGATATTATTAATTTCTGAAAAATTAAAATTAATGCAGTCCTCTTTTGAACGATCACAAGATCTTGATTCCTTTGATATGGGATTAAGCGATAAGTTCATGTAGCTTGTGGATAAAGGAAATGTTAGGTCAGTTATTTAGCCAGTTAACCAGTGGCAATCAGCTGTAGCCCACTGTTCTCAGGGTAAAGTAGGTAACCAGTGAAGGTAGAGTGGTTCTCTCCGGGGTGATTGTGCAGACCGTATCCATTCTCCAGCTCAATCCAGACTCTGTCCCCCTCTGTCAGATGCAGGGCAGCACTGTTACTGCCAGTTGCATAATGCTGGGTAGGGTGTGCATAGCCGCTGTTGATTCTCTTTCCATTGTGAACTAGCCACAAATACAGACGTTTAGTGTGGTAGTTGATGGCGTGGAAGTGGAAGACGAATACCCCAGACATGGGGGCAGTAAATATTCCGGTGGCTTCATCATAGGCATGGCCCTCGTTCAGGATTACAGCATCATAGATTATAATCGCTGGTTTACCAGTTGCTTGAAGGTCGGTGGAACGGCCAGCTGAGAAAGCAACATGTCTGTAGGACACAGCACATTTGCTAACTTCTAAAAATAAAAGGCATACATTACCATGTATTTTTTTTCGATTTTTTTTTAACATTGTGTTTTGTGACATTTAGTTCATGCATTATGCATTTTTTTTTTACAATGTGTATAGTATTGGCTCTTCATAAGGCCTGTGTTTCAGCAGTCTCCCAATACATTCAAAATTCAAATTATGTCAATAACAATGAAATAACAATAACAGTTTTCAGATATATGTGAACTAAGGAATACCAACCTTGACCCTCCACACAGAACACAACCATTGCCACTGTGGCAGCCAGTAGGTAAAGCGCCGTTACCTTCATTGTGGGTCTGAGAAAGACAAGTGGAGAGTCCATGATATTTAATCCTAAAAACCCCATTTTAAAATATTCATCTTATTTTCTTAGTGCCATTCATCATTGGTTTGGATGAAAAAGTTGCATTTTTCCCCCAACTTTGCCTAGTTACCAGAATTTTTTTGCCTTTATGAAGAATTGCCAGTCGTCTATGTCACAGTACAACCCATGTCTGCTTTCAAAAATTTTCAAGTAATGTTTGCTGCTTGTCCTAATTTTGAAGAAGCCATTTGATTCATGTGGCAAAACATTAAGTTGAATTTAGACAAATTAGGCAATTTAATGCTATTTACTTTTATATTTTAGTTCTTAAAACTTTTCAATTGTTGTAAGGCTTAGTTTCACATGTAGACATTTGCAAGCAATTATAAATTTATTCTTAATGTTCATGATAGTAAAAAATAGAATAAAAGCTTACCTGTATCTCCACTTATTGCCAAAAAACAAGACTGATGAATAGTTGGGAAACATGACTTTTATATTGTACTATAGCTAGTGTTTGGGAGGAGCTCTCATTTAAACTGATCCATTAGGAGTAAATGTTTGGAAATTATCATTAAAACTCACTTTCTTTATTTACATTTGGCAAGCACTTGAGTAAATGTGTGGCTTGTAAGATTTGTTTCAAAGAGAGTAACATTTATTCTTCCTTATTTGTAAATCCAGGACTTTCAAGTAAATTTTTTATGTTTGAAAGAAACATCTGCTCCATCATTTCCTCTATAAAAGTAACCTCAAATGTTTGTTATCTCCAAAATAAAGTTGAAGCAATCAAAATAGTTTCACATGCAGGCAACATTTTTGGTAATTCTCTTTTATAAAAGAGAAGAATTAGAGTAAAGATTTTGAAGTGAAAAAAATATTTGATTTGCACAAGAGTTCATTGAAAGTAGATACTTGAATGATGTTATGATTTATCAAGCATCTCAATGTAAAAGCTTTACACGTGGTTGAAATAAAATAATTTGGAGGTTAGATTATTGAATGATTTTATCATGAATATCAAACAAAATGTGACCTCATTATTTCATCAAAAATTATGGTCACATAAATGTGAAATCTGGGGTTTTATTCCTTTTTGTTTCCCTGTCTCTGAAAATCTGCACAGTGTTAAGTATCATTTTAAACAGTTTCAGTATATTATTTTAACCATGCATTTTAACAACTGGTTTGTTTATCTATCTAGCAAAAAGTTTTTTTTCTTAATCCAGGAACTGATGTCCAACTCAGAAGTGATTAACAGGATTGCAACTGCTCTCATCCAAGGAGAGTTCTACGAAAGGGTGAGCAATGTTTAGGGTAGCTAGGTGTAGAAGTATTTTGTCAGAACAGAAATATATTTTCATTGATAAATGCTATTCAAATGGTGAGCAAATCCCTTCTGGTATGTACTTTATCGAAAGAATTATTTGGACGCCAAGTACCAAATTTTATTACATTCCTTGTATAACAATGCTTAATGTGTACATGAAATTACAAAAACATTTGTAATATTCATTATGATGATAACTTGGGCTTGAGGGTACAGGTGTACACAGTACAGTGTTCAATACAAAAACTTGTTCATATTTATATTTACTATCACCTCCCACAGGCTGGTGACTTGTTTGAGAAGATCCGTAGCTACCAGAAGGCTGCAGAGTGTTACCGTATGGGCAAGGCATACAGACAGGCTGTGGACCTGGCGCGCTATGCCTTCCCAGAGCAGGTGGTCAACTTGGAGCAGGAGTGGGGGGACCACCTGGTGGCACAGAAACAGCTGGACGCTGCCATTAACCATTATATTGAGGCTGGGTGAGTATGTGTACGTGTGTGTGTTTGTGTGTGTGTGTATGTGTGTGTGTGTGTGTTTGTGTGTGTGTGTATGTGTGTGTGTGTGTGTGTTTGTTGTGGGTGTGTGTGCCCATACATTAGTAACTTTATGTGCATGATTGTTTAATAAGCAAATGTGCATGCATATTTAATATATACAGGGGCGGATTTAGGCCGTCTTCTGGGTCTTCCAGAAGACGGTCAGATTTTCAAGTTTACATTGATGGAGATCTATTTTTTCTGTCGGAAGACGGTCAAAAATGTAGGATGGATCAGCAAAGATAATTTGGAAGACTGTCAGAAAATATCTCTGGATCCGCCCCTGATATATATAAGCATATATGTATGTCTGAGCACATATATGCATCAACTTCAGAGTTTATATAACAGTACCAGATGTGTACATTTGTGTGTGACTTTATACATTCAACAATAATAGAGGTTGACTACTTGTCTTAGTTAAGTATTGGTTTTAAATTATAGGGCTACGCTTAAAGCTGTTGAGGCAGCCATCAACTCTAGACAGTGGGCTAAAGCCACTCAGATCCTAGAACTCCAGGACTCTGAGATGTCAGCCAAGTACTATAGAAAGATAGCTGTGCATTATGCCTCAGTGGGAGAATTAGAGGTAAGGATTCAAAGTGGTTGGTTGAACAGCTTGCATGGAGAATGCTATTCATTGTTTGACTCATTTCACTAAAAGATGTGGAATGTTCTCTCTGTTTTTTAAAGAAGTTTCTTAGAAATATGCACTGTGTCTCAGTTATTTCAGTAGTTATCCTTAAGTTCATAATATAGATGCCATCACTAATCTAATGTCAATGTTTAAGATTTCTGACAGAGATCCTGAGTACTAATTCTATATTTGATCATTTTGCTACTCAGTCACATATTTCCTCCAAATAATTGAGGACAGTTTAGTAATTATTTGCTGTGTGTTCTCTACAGGTTGCTGAGAAGTACTTCTTAGAAGCAGACTGTATCAAGGAAGCCATCGACATGTACAACAATGCTGGCAAGTGGGAGAAGGCACACAGGGTAGGTACATGTGGAAGGCACTCTTATGTTAATTTTATTACATACAGTTCTGCATGAAGAGAATTAGAATAGAGAAGACTTAAGAAAATAATAAAGGACATCGAACGAATATATTGCACTTTTAACTCTTTCGTGTGAATACTTTATATTAAGCAGTAATGCATAATTTCACCGAAGCCAAAATAGTTGCCATTCAAATTGGTTATAAATTAAAGTTATCACATGATACTCCCTCCCCCCCCCCCAAAAAAAAAAAGAAAAAGAAAAAATAGCAATAAACAGGTAAATCTTATTAAAGACAAGATAATCTAATAATCATTTTTCTCACCAGCTGGCAGCACAGTGTATGAAGCAAGACGAGGTGGCAGTGTTGTACATCAAGCAGGCCAATAGTTTGGAAGCAGAGGGCAAGTTCAAGGAGGCTGAAAGGTGAGATGGAGCTCTAGAGTTACTGAATCTAAAATTAGTTGTCTGCATTCTTTTCAATCATGTTTAATTTGATTTCATTTGTTATAAGATATTGGGTAGTTATTCTGGAATTAACTGGAATTTTTGTCAAAATGCTTTTTTTGATGAAATGAAAGTAACTAACAGTATTTTTAGATTAAAAAAAAGAAAAACTACTATTTTGAGTGTATTGGATTGCTGAGAAATAAAGTGTTTGAGTATAATACTATTTCCTCAATTATATTATATTATTTCCCCTTGTTTCCAGACTATATGTAACAGTAGAGGAGCCAGACATGGCAATTACAATGTATAAAAAACAGAAGATGTACAATGACATGGTGCGCCTAGTCAAACAGTTCCACCCGGAGTTACTTCAAGACACACACCTGCATTTAGCACAGGTAAATGTTTACAATGTTTATCTGAATTATGTAGAATGATTTGTGTGCCTGCATAAATAGGATAACCTGAATTATAAGTTGAATAATTTGTGTGCCTGCACTCTAGCAATTTGTAAATATTACAACATACTTAGATAGAAGATGTAGCCATGTACGAAACATTAAAAACTCTGATACTGTACCAAAAATCTGCTGAGAATAGTATGTTATCATTTTGGCACTGTACTGAAAAAGCAAAAAATAAAAAATAAATAAATAATAATAAAAATAAAAAAATAATAATAATAATAAAGAAATAATTAATCATATTTTTATTTTGGCTCCACACTGCAATTGTAATGAAAATTTGATAATATTTTTAAAAATGTGGGTTAGGAGCTTGACATAAAGTACACTGGCTGATGTTGTATTTAGGAACTCCATGCAGAGAACAACCTGAGACAGGCTGAGATCCACTTCCTGGAGGCTAAGGACTGGAAGGGAGCAGTGAACATGTACAGGTCCAATGACATGTGGGATGAAGCTTATAGGGTAAGAACTAAAAGTTAGAATATAAAACCCAGACAAAAAGAGCAGAAGGACAATAATTGAAAACAGGAGTGGGGTGCATCTGCAATTTTTTAGTTTCAAATTCTGCAGTTAGGGTGAATATTTCTTACATTGTAAAGGCTCTGTTTAGGTAACTCTTCATTTTACTCAGCTATCTTTGATGTAGATTAATTCAAAGAAGCAGACTATTTAATGTACTGATAAGATGACAACTTGTCAACTTAAAGTTCTTATTATTGTACAGACTTACCTACATAAATTCTGCATCAGGACTTGGCAGCGTGAGACAAAAGTGAATCCCGTTATTTTTAATGTCATCAATAAATGAGTCTCCTTTCTGCCACCTTCATAAGGCCAAATGCGAACAAGTGCAAAATACAGTTCACCATAAATATTTCTTCTATTCATTTTTAATTTAAAGAATGTTTTGTATGTTCTAGGTTGCAAAGTCACACGGAGGTGCCAATCCTGCCAAACAGGTGGCATACTTGTGGGCCAAGAGTTTGGGAGGAGACTCTGCTGTCAAACTGCTCACTAAGTTTGGGCTGCTTGAAGCTGCCATTGATTATGCAGCTGAAAACTGGTGAGTTGGTAAATCAGGACAAAGTTCACAAATAATTATAAGCTTGGTATACAACCTATATTTTTATGGTGTACGCAGAACCAGTATTTCTGTGCTATGTGTTTTATTTTGTCTAAATAGGACCATTAAAAAACCATTGCAGAAGTAATACAACCAGTATGATATAGCTATGATATGGGGGAATTAAGATGGATCTTGAGATATAGCTCAGATATCCAATACAAAAATATAACCTGCACAGAAAAGTGAAAATGAATTGGTTTACCTAGTCATTCTTCGACTAATTCTCAGTAAACAGCACACCTCACAGGGACATTTTCTGTTTGTTCTCCAGTGCATTCGACTTTGCCTTTGACCTGGCCAAGACATCCATGAAGAACAAGATGCCAGACATCCACCTGAAGTACGCCATGTACCTGGAGGATGAGGGGAAGTTCAAGGAGGCTGAGGCTGAGTTTATAAAGGCTGCCAAACCCAAAGAGGCAGTGCTCATGTAAGGGTTCAGTTTGTTTTTTACAACAATATTCTTTATTACAGTGAAGACCCTGGTGTTATTATATAAAAAGTGTAATTAAATGTTTGGGTTGCATTAAAAGCAGTTTATTTTGAGTTGAAAAATAATTGTAAATTTAAAGGGACCACAGTATAATTTATGAGAAAAGATAACTTGCAGGATCAACTTTTTCATTACTTTTGATCATTTTATGTTATCATGCTTGTCCACTTGTATCTTAACATTATTAGATGAAAGTTACTGTCTATAACAAACAAAAAATTATATTAAAAAAGATTAAAAGAGGAAAATGAATAATTTCTTGAAGAAGTAAAGACTCTAAGTTATTAAATGTGAAAATAATGTTACCTCCCATTACCTTCCAGGTATGTCCACAACCAGGACTGGGACTCTGCCCAGCGTGTGGCAGAGGAACACGACCCTGACTCTGTGGCAGATGTCCTAGTGGGTCAGGCCAGGTTTGCCTTTGAAGAGAAGGAGTACCAGAAGGCCGAGTCCTTCCTACTGCGAGCACAGAGACCCGAGCTTGCTATCAAGTACTACAAGGTGGGACAACATTTCAGTTTCCATTTCAGTGCAATATTGTTTGTTTGGCCAAGATTACTGTGTTATATGTGTTTAGGTGACCTTTAGGATTGTTTTAAGGATACAAGATTCTTTTTAATGAAGTGAATCGATTGGCAAAAAAAATGTAGCTGCTGTAATTTGTTGAAAAGTGCCTACTTATTGTTAACTCTAAACAATAGAACCTTAAGCTTGGTGTTGTTATCTTCCCAAATTATTTTACAAAACCCAGGGGAACCATTACAAACCCATCTGCAGTACTGTTGACATTCTTGACAATTGTTTTGGTTGGTTTTTCTCCTCCAGGAAGCCTCTATGTGGCAGGATGCACTGAGAGTCTGCAAAGAGTACATTCCACACAAACTACAGCAACTCCAGGATGAATATGACAAAGAGATGATCACCAAGTCAACAAAGTAAAGAAGCCATTTAAACATTTAGCCTGTATAAATGAATTAAAGAACCCGATATTGTCAGATTTTTGCACAGTCAGGGAAAACATGAATTTATAAGTATGAAAATCATTGTGTAATTAAATGTGCTGTTCCCAATATGTTTTACTTATTGAAACAAAATATATTGAAAATTAAACTCGGAAGTATGAAAACTTTTACCTCCAGGGGAGCAGACACCCTTATTCAGCAAGCCAAGGACTGGGAGGCATCAGGAGAGTACACCAGAGCTGTGGAGTGCTATGTCAAGGTCACACCCAAGGTCACCAATGACACCAACATGATGACCAAGTGTTGGATTAAGGTACTGAAATGTAGATATGATGTTTGTCGGTACGTGAGAGGATGATGCAATTAGAAGACAGTTAAAAACCATAATTGCAAAAATAATAATGAAATAGCATGCACACATACACACACATACCATACATTGTTTTTCACACACCCACTCAGCTGTATACATGATGAATATTCATAAACCAATCAAATCAACAGCTGAGTTTGGAAACATTGCATAACACTCAAACTACGTATGCATTTATATTTTCTTTTCAAAATTTTATTCTGTCAAAGCATTGAGAATTAGATTCAGAATCACTGAATCCTATGAAATGATGTATTTCATACTGAAGTAATGCACAAATGTATACATACTAATCTATCTAGGCTGGAGAGTTGGCACTGAAGTTCCTTGGAGCAGATAAAGCAGTGGATGTAGTACAAGTTCTTGGACCAAGACTGGTTGAGGCCAAGAAATACTCTAATGTGAGTAGAACATGAATAGATGATGTTTCTGTGATTATTTTTGTTTGTCTCAGAAAATAAACACATCAAGTTGGCTCTCACCACAGTTGAAAGTGCTCAGGTATACAGTTACTTAAATTGCTGTTCATAAGCATTTTGAGTGGAACATCTGTATTAAGTTAATTAAGTCTAGGTGAGTTAAATAAATGAATAAATAAATTGATTGAACTGCTGTTTCCACTCAAAGGAAAGTGTTTGCTTGATGAAGAAGCGCTCTCTTCAATCTCATTTTAAATGTCTTTGTAACATTATTACCAGGCAGCAGAGCTGTATCTGGGTCTTGACATGTACAAAGATGCCATCGATGCCTTCATCGCAGGAGAAGAGTGGAACAAAGCTAAGAAAGTGGCCAAAGAACTGGAACCAAGGTAAGCACTGTTACTGATGAACCTGGAGGTAAGGTCTTTGTTTTGATGGCTTTTTATGTTAATTGTTTGACATTAATTTATAGCTTGTATGAAATAACACTTTCAATTAGGACTGCTCTGTATGTACATCAGAATAGTTTTAAGTAAAAGGATGCATTTTGTGTTGCTCTAACTAATTTAAATAAGGTTACTATAGAACTGTTTGCTTATATGTATCTTAACATGTAGGAAAAACAGCTGCAATGTGTGCATTGAAACATCCTTTTTGAAATTGACTAAAAATCTGTGTGAATTTCTTCCCTAGATATGAACCATATGTGGATGATCGCTACAAGGACTATTTGAAAAATCAAGGGAAAGCTGATGCAGTGAGTAAATTTTTTTGGAACTTTTCTTTCTTCACACATCACTTGTATTAGCCAGGAAGGGAAAGCAGCTATTAATCTAAAAATTACATTAGAAATAAAACTTCCAGGTTTCATTTTAGAAAGTTTGCTTCTTTATTGCTTTAAACTTTGCCTAAGATTGTACTTAGCTTACAGAACAGAAACATTTGTCATGCTTGTAGCGCTTAACAAAGTCCAGAGAGAAATATAATTTCATCTTAAAATGTTTACTTCAAACCTGTATTTTTTTACCTTCAAGTTGATAGCAAAGATAATTAGCAAATTAGAAACCTTTCTCATGTGTTTTACTTATTTGTTTCAGCTTGCTGGAGTTGATGTGGTGGCGGCCCTGGACATGTATGTTGAGAAAGGCCAGTGGGACAAATGTTTGGAAACAGCTGAAAAACAGGTTTGTTTACCAGTACAGCAATGGCTGTGTTTTTAGAGCTGATATTGTGTGAGGATTTATTTTTACGTTGTTATTTAAACTTTCTTTAAAGAATGTGTACTTTATCTTTATTTAAAAGAGGGAAGTAGGATAAAGGAGCATACCAGTTATGTTGTTTCTTCTAAAGAGATATTATAACTTTGCTGTTAATTTAGCTGATTACCCACCTAAATATGCCCATTGGTTCAGCATTCTATTTTTTTAATGGTATACACGAAATTTGCTCATTTCTCTAACTTGCCACATATTATTATTACTGGTGTATATTTCCTCACTTTCAGAATGCCAAAGTTCTCCACAAGTATGTAGCCATGTATGCATCACAGTTGATTAAGGAAAATAACACAGAGGCTGCACTGGATTTATATGTGAAGTATGGAACTCCCCCCAGTCAACAGGTATGTACAGTACATAATGTACAGTACATTATGGTCAGTTGAATTGAATGCTGTACAGATATGTGTGGATCATTTTACAGATATTGACTTACATTATAATTATAGATTTTTGGTATTTATATTAAATATATTATTTTTATAATTTATATTATATATTATTTTTATTTGCTTATAAATCATAATTATTAAAGTTCATAAAAAGGCTTTAAATTTATTTTTCATTGAGTGATAATATTGTTTTCTTGCCATATGTATTAACATTTGATATCCCTTGTCACTTATATGTCCCATGTATATTTATTGCAGTATTAACTAAAACTTTTTTTTTCAGAACTTCAACATCTACAAGCGTATCTTCTCAGACATCGCTGGCATGCATGGGCTGAATAAGGCAGAGGCTTATAGGACATGGGCAGACCTCAGGGACATGTTATTTGACCTGGTACGTGTTCAGGGCTGACTTTTGAATTTGGATTATATAGATTATTATAACAGTAACGTATTGTTTGCAGAGTATGGACATGATTTTTGCGATTTGCCACTCTTGATTTTTTTTACTACTCAAGATGATTTGTGAATTAAGATAATTTTGAAGATAATTTTTGTATCGTCAACGGAAAAAGTTATCATGCTATATACAACTTACTCAGTTAATGCAAAAGAATCTCCACTTTGCCCCCTTACTGAATACATTTATTTACAGTGTGAGAACATGACTCGTTCAGCCGAGGCCAACTCCCCTGCCCACGAAGAGTTTGAAAACATGCTTCTGGTGGCCCATTATTATGCCACGCGCTCAGCCTCCATGTCCCACAAGTCTCTGGAGGCGGTGGCCACCAAACTGTCAGTGTCACTACTGAGACACATAGAGCTGATCCCTGCAGACAAGGCCTTCTATGAGGCTGGAATGATGTGTAAGGTAAGTGAGGCAGACTTGTGGGGCAACCTGTGATTGCTAATAGTTAAAGTTTTCAGCAATCTTTTTCTTTTTTTAATTTACAAAAGTTATTATTTATTCAGTTAAAATGAATAAATATCCAGTAAATAAAAACTGTGAACATGCGTTGTATTATTTGTGATGCCAGCTACAGTGAAATATAAAACATTATATGATGAACCATGATGATTAATGAATTAAACCTACTCCTTTCTATATTTTAATAATAAAATCTGAAGATTTCATTATCTCATTTTTGTTGCAGATTGCAGGCTGGGAGAACATGGCCTTTGTGTTGCTGAACAGATACCTGGACATTGTTGAGGTAAGTATACTGACAATATTTATCTCATTTAATATTTAAAAATGGTGTAATTTAAGACTATCTGAGTTGGCCAAAATGATGGCCCCTATGTGAAAAAGTCAGCAAAGTGAACACCTCAGCTGTTTAGAATAGTGTGAAATCTTTTTAAAAATTTTATAGAAATATAAACAATATTTCATTCACAACTTGTAATATGGCAAAATATAATTTTATTTCCAGGCTATAGAAGAAGGCTCTCTGGATATGTTGGATAATACAGATTTCCAGGATACAGATATTCCTTTTGAATTTTCACTGCCTGAGAAACCACATTTGAATGTGAGTTTTTGTGATTTTAGCTTAATAAATAAATCAAACAAAAAGTGATTTTTTCTAAGAAAAAACTAGTATATTTTCTTGAGGATGCCATCTTTTCAACACATATACTGACAACACTCCATTTCAAACCACATTTTGTTTTTATTATTGATAATCTGTGATTGAAAAGGGGGGGTTCTTTTGTATTATGCATTTTAACTTTTTGCTTATCAAGTATAAGATTTGCTGTGTGAACAGCAAACTTAAGGAATCTACATTCAGTTTTAGTGGATTGACTGAAGATACAAATTTATGGTTTGCCTTTTTCTGGTTATGGTGAAAGCGTTCTGCTGTGTATTATCCACTCACATTTTCATTCTAATGAATAACATTAAATTTTGTTATGTTAACTTAACTCTACTGCTGTTGTATGTATGTTTATCAGGAGGATAAACATGAGGAGGTCAAGGAGTGGGTCCTGGCTGTCTCCATGGACCAGAGGGTGGAGCAGGTATTGCCAAAAGACGAGAGGGACACGTATGAAGCCTCACTGGTGGCAGCTAACACAGGGATACGCTCACTGCCATGTGTCATTTCAGGTAACCTAGTACCTATGTTAGACAGTACTTCATTTCAAGCTATGTGCACAACTTTACTATGGAAAGTAGGCAATTTAGGAATACCTGGATACACAGCTGTAAAGTAGGTTGTTTTGCAACATGCATGTTTATGTTCAGGATTTTGATACTTAAAAGTATGTCAAGTGGTTTACTTAGTGTTAAAGTAGGTGAACAGGTGACACAGTCTAAAGTTACGCAAAAAGGTGTTGAAATATCTGCAAAATACACTTGTAGTGAAGCCCTTCAAATTTTAAAAGAAAATCCATCATGGAGATTTTTCAGAAGATAAATTGCTTCATATAAACTTTTTCAAGTAAAAGTATAATATAGTGATTCAGTCTTCATATTGATTTTGTGTTGTTCAGAGTAATTTAGGACTGTAATTTGCATGGCCGCTAATATCTTATCTTCCGTTTGATTAAAATGTCCATATAATTCATGAAAAATTATCTTCAGGCTACCCAGTCCTTAGGAACAAACTGGAATTCAAACGTCCAGGCAAGGCTGCAAACAAAGATGACTGGAATAAGTTTTTAATGGCAACCAAGGTAATGACTGCATCCTTGTTGAAGTATGGTGTTTTATCAAAATTAATTTTATCTTTTTGTTCAAAACACTGCCACTTTCTAAATCACAATCTCAGCTAATATCTACAAATGACATGAAAATCAATCTTTATGTAATGAAGCAGACCTCTTTGTTCCTTGATATATAGAACATGGATATTTTTCCCATTTAAACTTGATAAGTAATTTCCCCATTTGTTGTTAATTATCCAGGTTTCTCACAGCCAGGAGTGCCAGGACACCCTGAAATTCATTGGCACGTGGTGTGGTGCAGCCCCCAGTCCAAGTTTTACCATGTAACAGGACACGCAGGGTGCCGAATGCATACAAGGCAGGCCCTGAATTAAGTTCACTGTTGAACTATGTTCTTTTGAAAATGTTGGGAGTACGAAGCCAAAAAATTTGATAACTATTTTGCTATATATAAGGAAAATTTTTTGTCTGTTTGGAGTTTCCACTGAATATGAGAGAACGATTTACAGATGGGTTATTTTGAAATAAAAGGGGTTCATCTGTGAACAATAACAACAAAGATGAACAGTTTAAAGTTTATTTCATATTAATATAAGATATAACAAATCATTTAACATTGTTTTGATGTTTTTTCTGTGATAAAGATATTTCTTGCATGCCGTCCATTCTTTTAGTTACCATCTTGGCATACTAATCTCTATCCTGTAAACTTTGAAAAAATTGTCTGCAATTCTTTGCATCATAGTTTGTTGGAATCAATAAATAGTCTGCATCTGATTAAATATAATACTATATACACTGGCACTCTTGAGTGTTGTTGTGCTTTGAATAAGCATGTTTTGTTGAACAAGAAATAATTTTTTACTCAAAATTTCATGTTTTAAAAAGAAGTTATGAGGAAAAAAAAAAACTTCCAAAACTGTAACCAATGTACACAGAAAAATTCATTAATCAAATTCAAGTTTCAGCAGTTAGAATTGAATCTTTTTCAGTAATGAAATATTTCACTAAAAAGTTTTGATGAAGAAATTAAGAAATGACCCGAATAAATTATGGAGCAATTATGGTTATAAGTTTTGATAATGCAAACTAATAGTTTTAACAGTTGGATTCATTCCAGGATAACTAATTTTATATTATAAGAGGTAATAATTAATATACAAGGACACTTCATATGACCAAAATATAAACTCATATGACCAAAATATAAACTACAGATAAAAGAAGGATTATCGTAAGAGGATTGATTAAGCAAATAAAACATATAATGGTTGATTCTACATTGTTCCACAAGATATTTATCGACATATGAATTCATTTTGCCAGTCACATATACATAGGAAAATATTAGATGTTAAAAATATATATAAGGAGGTGTTAAACCTGGAGCTATGCTTCAAGCATATTTCTTTCAACAAAATTACAGAAAAAAATTGCTCCAGTGTGACTAACAGGTTAACGTGATAAAACTTGTAAGTTAATTGCAATGGATCATATCCCTCTGGAGTCTCGCCTTAAGTAAAGTAAAGGTGTCCTAAAAATAAGTGCAGGGTAAAAAAAGGACTACAGCAAACCATACTACAACTGGCAACTTAAAAAATACCCCTTCCCCATCTAGGAAGAGATCCCACTAGATACAGAGACCAGAAATTAGGCAGTTTTCTTCTGATAAACACATTTACTGACCATTGACTACATTACAAAATAATTCAAATAAAAATAATAAACTCATGAAGACAAAGGAGTTATATAAGAATCTCTGTTTAAACTGAAGAAGTGAAAATAAAAGTACATTGCTATTTTGATGCTGAACACCCACGTTTTTCTGTCTGGTACTATTCAAATTATGCAATCTTGAAGTGAATATACAAGTACAAGTACATTGCAGCTATGTTGATACTAAAGACCCACATGTTAATCTGTCTGGGACTATTCAAATCATTCAACAGCTAATCTTAAGCCAACAATAGTGAGAATGAAACTCACTTATCACTGCTATATGACAATCATCTTGATTACATACATTGCATCAATTTTACAATCATAATTGAAAAGTATCTAACTTGCAGCGTTATTAACATGATCACACACACAAAAAAATTGAAACCTACTTTATCCCATGATACCTCAGAAAAAAACTTTTCCATTAAAAAAATACCAAAGACTTTTACAAGGACCAACAACAAAATCTGAACAATGATCTCAAGAGACTGGCCTAACAAATCTTAATCTTTTCTACCATAAAAAAAGAGATTCACATATCAGTCTTTGGAATGGACCAGAATTCCTGATATCACAGCTTAAACAAACTAAAGACTGGCAAACAGATTTCCCTTTTTGACTACAGGTCCAACTGTTAAATCTTCCTACTTGTTTTCAACACAGTGACATTTTTTTAAAACTAAGTCAAGTGTATTACTGTTTTCTTTTGAAGAGGGTCATAGTAACCCTGCTATCTATTGCCTTCTATGGTCTGATGGTATCATTTGCAGCCATTCATGAGACAGCAGACAGCTGTTCTTGATACTGCACCCGTAGTGAACTCAGAGTGGCAAATATGTTGTCCCTTTCAACTAAAGGTTTCAGTTGAGAATACTCCTGCTCGTTTTCTAAAGTTTTGCCAATTTTCTCAATGTCTGCAGTATTGTTATTCTGTTCATCTTCAAAAAGGTCAGCTGTGTTGATATCGTCCTTCATCTTACTAACAACTATGACTTTGTCAGCTTTCTGGCTTTTGCACTCACTCTCCTTATTGCTGAACTTTACTAATGTTATTTTTTCTTCAACTTTGGCATTTTTTGCAGATGGTGCAAGTTTTATCATCATCACTTTTTTGAATCCTGTTCTTTTGGTCACATAAGTTTTTCGATTATCACTCATTCTAATCTGCATTACATCTGACTTGGACGACTTTGGAACGGATGAAGAAACTTTCCCACAGTGAGACTTTGATAGGTCTTTTTTGTGCTTAACACCACATTCGAGCATGGATTTTAGTCTTTTTTTGTTTCCTTCAGCTGGTTCCCATTCTGGGTCTTCACTGCCCATGCAGTATTCTATATCTCTGGATTTACGTTTCCTAACTGTCTTTGATTTTGTTCTTTCCTTTCCACAATCCCAGTCTTCTTCACACTCAGAGTTACTGTCAGACCAAGGATACACAAAGTCACTGACATAGTAAGACTCCAATTGCCTTGGTTTTCTTTCCCTTCTGGAGTAGACTTTTGTTTTTTCCAAAGTGTCTTTTTCAACCTTACCAGTTTGAGAAAAGATATACTTGGGATATTTGTGGCCCAAGAATTTCCTCTCTTTTTGTTCGTCTGTGCATTCACTTACATCTATGGTATCTGAGGCATTACAATGAACTTCTTTAACACTCATGTTATTGACATGAATGGAGTGACTCCCACATATCTTTAAACGAGAAAGCTTTTCCAGTCTTACAACTGGCACTGGTAAAACCATTTTGTTGGGTGGCTTTTCAGGGGCAATTTTGTCTTTGGAAGTAGTCATTGTATAATCTTCTTTCTGTTTTCGCTCAGTTTTGTTTTCAGAAAAATATTTGGTCCCATTGCAACACCCTATTTGCTGAATGTTATAGTCATCCACAGTAACAGTTCTCTCACTTCCAGAGTGAAGCCAGTAGGTATTACTCTCACCTTTGACAAAATCTTTAACCTTTAGTTTCTCTACCATCAAACTAGGTTCCAATCCTGAATCCAATGGTAAACAAGGTTTCAATTTTCCATTGAAATTCCTTGAATCTCTGAATCTTTTGACTGCATGGGTGGATTTCTTGTGTTTCAGCAACATATCCTTTGAAGTAAAATTTGTCTTGCATCTGAGACTTGGAAATGTGAAGGGTTGCTTGTGTTTTGTACTCATATGATGTTCCAGTTTTAAAGCATTCAGAAATAGTTTGTGACAAACTGGACAATCAAGATACTGCAGTTTTTCAACGTGGGCAATCTTTTTGTGCCTTACCACATTGGTCTCAAAAGTAAATGCCTTGTTGCATATGTCACATCTAAATGCCCTCGGCCTTCCGTGTTTGGTCTTAAGGTCTTCAGTTAGCTGCCTCTTGTGATATCCAATCTTCCTGTTAAACTTGGACCTGGAAGTAAAGTCACATTACAGAGTGGATAAAATTTTGCATTCAGTGTACTATATGGAAAAGAGCCAATTTTTACAAGGCAAATACACCAGAAATACATTTAAGGAAATCAAAATTGAATGCAAAAATAATACTACTGGCCTACAGTACATATTAGGTTTCAAGGTAAATTTCAAAAATAAATTATGATGACCTCTTATCAAAAAACTTTTAAATAATCTAGAAACAAAAGCCTTACTCAAGATTACACTGATCTAAAGAACAGGACAAAGCTCCAGCATGTCGCATTACATGGGACTTCCACAAGTAGTACTTGTTGAGGGTTGTAAAGGGACAGTGTGGGCACTTGTGTTTCAAAAGTCCTGGACAAGAAAACTGTCTGATTTTCCTGGTATCATTCTTTTTATCTGCTTTACTGAAAGAGGCATAGCTGCTATCCATGCTTTTACTTGGGATCCTTGCAGCCCCGTTGTTTTTCTCATTTTTCGTTGAAGGACAACAGTCACATGTTTTAACTTTCCTCTTCCTCTTCCCTTCCTCTACTTCCAGTGGGATTTCCTCAACAACATCAAAGTCATCTGTATACTCTGTGTAACTAACAGGTTTAGTAGACCTTCTGACCCTGCCACTGCCAAAGAATTCAAGCTCGGGTCTCTTCTTTGCATTACACTCTGAAGTAGGATCTGCGTCGTTTCTAACTTTTGCATGCAATTTCTTTTTTATGTTCAATGATACTCTTTTTCAGCGACTTCTTTGGTATTTTATTTTTGGCTTGCCCGCTCTTATTCTTACACCTTTTGTAAAAGGCTTTCTTGGAATTTTTTGTGTCTCTAAGTTCTTTGGTGTCTTGCAAATTAATTTTCTTACCAACTTCAGCTTTCATGGAATTTTGGAGATTCTTTTTCTTCTTTAAAATTCCAATTGCTTTTTTATCAGTACTGAGTTTTCCCCTCTTTTTTGATGACGATAAACTTTGAGTCCCATTCTTCTGAATATAAGTGTCAAAAGATTTGATTTCAATATTTTCAACACAAGGTGGCACCATGTCCTCATCATTCTGAATGACAACTTCAGATATGGGCAGAACTTTGTAAGACTGGTCAGCCTGCGGATAGTAAAGATAGGCAGCTGGACACGCGGGCCTCTCACTACCCAGGGTAGCTCTGACATCAGGAGGGACGAAGTGCAATACCACATTCTGCACCATTGTAGGTTCTGTAACTAAAGGCACTGTATCTTGGTTTATTGGCATTGCCAGATCACTTGGTAACTGACAGCTGGTATCAATGCATGCATTTGAATCTGGGATGTGCTCAGTTACACCTGGCATGTGCTCAGTTACACTGGGCGTGAGCTCACTTCCATCTGGCAGGTGCTCACTCAAGTCTGGCACATTCTCACAGAGTGAATCATTTTTTGACCCAGTGTTATCTGGTTCTTTCAGTACCCTGTCCCCATGCTGCAATGCATTCTGCTTTTTCAAAGATGGCATTTTTTCACAAAGAGGCGGATTTGGGGGCTCAGCACCTGCGAGTTCTTTTAAACCATCTTGCATTTCGGACTCGGAGGCATTTTCTTTTATCAAAGAAGTTGTTTCCTGACATGGAGACCGATATGTCAGCTTGGGTGTGGTCTCTTTCATACAAGCTTGCATCTCTTGAAGTGCAAGTTGGTTTTCCAATTCAGGCATGATTTCACATGGAGCTTTTTCACCATCTTCAGGAACTGTGTCCTTCACCAACACAGGTGGACTACTGGGCATACAGGCAGTGTTCTCCAAGACCAAAACTGGCATAATGTCATTTGATGGTCCATTCTGTGCATTGACCCTGGACTGATCTTTTAAAACTGGCACCATTTCTGGGAGAACCTCGTTTCTTAACTGAGCCGTAGATTGTTTTTTCAAATGAGGTATTAGTTCAGATGAAGGCAGTTTTTCAGATTCAGAAACAGGTTCTGTCACCGGTGATGGAGCTTCAGTCATGAGTAAGTTCTGTGAATCAGATGCTGTCTTTATTAAACTTGATGTCATTTCAGACCAAGAAGAATTTTTCTCTGTTACAACTGCTGATTTGGAAACAGTCTTCTCTACTTCAGACTCTGGAGCAGCATCTTTGAAATTTGAGGTCACTTCACTGTGAAGCTTATGTTGTTCAGCAGTGAAATCCTCTTTAATTGGAATTGATGTGACTGTAGACAGGGGTTGCTTTTCTGACCTATGGGTGGTATTCTCTATCAAAGTCAACCTTTCAGTGTTGGATGCTGTCTGTTTTATTACATCTGCCGTCATAACCAAATCAGGGTTCTTTCCCACCTGGGAAACTATTTCCGACTTTTGAGACATGGCCGTTGTTTCTTCCGCAATATGTGACGTAAGTTCTTGCAAGCACTTTTTTTCATCTCCTGCCTTAGGTGTATCTTCTTTCACAGTCTTTTCCATATTGTTTAACCTACGTCTACTCCTTTTTGCACCTGCTGGAAATTCAGTTCCTGAAGCCTGTGAAATTGGTCAAGAGATTCAGTTTTATTTCCACCATTCTTTAAAGACCAAGGAGTTTTTGGAGTCAATATATGAATAAATGATTAACACCAGTCTTGAATTCTTGTTTTAATAATTTGTTATGAGGGTCCAAATCTATGCATAACTTGGTAGTGGCAGTTCCAAAAGAAGCTAATCTGGTAGAGACCACAACCTGGCATGAAAAAAAAAGAAATTAAATGCTATATTGTAGATCAGTAAGCAGTATGGAGAATGGATGAATGTTGATTTGATGACCATTTATTTATTGTCATGTCAGCTCAAGAAATAGTGTTTAAGCATTTCAAATAATTTCTACGTCACTCAACCTTTCTTATAGGGAAAATAAACTACAACCATATATTTTGCATGTAAACACATATAAGAGATATCGTAAAAAAAAAATGCAAATCCATATGCTTCATGTCACATAAATATGTATGATGATGTGGAAATGTGATGCAATTTTTACAAAACAAACATCATCAGAATTTTGTCCGTCGCATATTACAAGACAGCCATACATTAAATCGTGTACACAAATTTGCGAAAAATTACAAAATGTCGGCACTAAAACACTATTATGACTGCTTCACTTGCAAGCATGCAACGAGTAACAGGGAACATTGCTGCAACCTGCAAGTTAGAAATTCTGCAGACAGGACATAATTGCAACAAATACGCATGACCACAGTAATTCAGATATATCACAAATAGTGTGTCAGTCATCTCGGCTTAATGCATGGTTTATATGCATAACTTACCTTCCATATACAACCACTGCATCACTGCAAGGCATTTTGAACGGGGTCAATGTTGTTTTTAACAGTATCTACTTTCATCCGGGAACTTGGGCTCTAGCTAGGATAAACTGAATAAAAGATTCGAGGTTTTGAATGGTTCGCTTAAGTAAAAAACGTTGTTGTTTTTTTTGTTCACTGGAAGACTTTTTTGTCTTTATGGTTCGCGCAAATGTAGCTTTAAATTTATTTTAGGTTGGAGTCTGTAACGCATCTCAACTGAGCTTTTGGTTTGTATTTTATTGGGTGCTCTTTAGTTGAAGAAGTCTTGATTAAAAAGCACCACTCTCCAAAAAAAGAATTTGGGAAGTGCTTTATAATATATCTTGTTAAAATGGACAGTGCAGTACAGGAAAAATTAGAATGAACAATGTGCGATATTTAAATATATTATACTCTTACAAAAGAACTATTTGATTAGGCACCACATGGTAGCTATAGGTTGATTGTGAGTGAATACTCAGAAACCCGTCGTCTACTCGTTCAAGGATGGGTTGGGAGTCCGGCTGTTTGGTGAAAATTAACTGATAGGTATCATACCAGGACATATATCAATATCAGCCGTTTAAAATGGACAGGGTAAGTGTACAGAGAGGGGGATATGCATCCCTATACAAGGCTATACAAGATATATTATTCTTGAACTCGTATACATGTAACTATGGTCCCTTGCACTCCTTTGCTTCCGTGTTTTATACTGTATTTACTGGGGTAATAATTGGTATTGTAAATCTGTTTGTATTCTTGTTAAATATGTCCCCCCCCCCTTACAAATCGAAATCAAAAGTCCCAGATCATTAAAAAAACAAGGGTTTCTAATATCAAAGTTGTAAATTTGTCAACTCATCACCATGAAATGAAATGAAAAAAACATTGAAACCCCCACCATTGACTAAGCATATTTTGCACTATGCTGGATGAAATTTTACAGCACATCGTGAGGAAGGAAAATGTGTTTGAACCACAGTTTAGTCTTATTTCAGTTTCTTTCTCTTAAGGGTGGAATGCAATTATACCTGTGTTTTCATTATGGTGTATTATCTGTGTGTCTTTCTCTGTGTCTTTTTACATACCTCCTACAGTGGAAGACTTGCATTTTCCTTCCTATTTCCATATTGATTTACCTGAGTGCCACTGTTATATATAGCTAGTACTTAACAAGTCTTCCTAGGCATGTTTATGGTAATGACCTGATATTTTCAGTGGGGGAAAAATATGAGTTTTACAGATACTGTACCTTATAAGTCATTGGAACCATTCAGATCGAGAAGAGCTGAGTGCTAGTAAGGCCGTGACCTTAATATGGCAGACCTACATGAAAGGAAGACCGCTAATCCTATAATGGTCTCTCCTCCTCTCACACACATCCCCACGCGTTGTCCCTCGTCCGGTTGAATTGAGCCGAGATTTAATTACTGTGCCCCTGAAGGGCTGATGCGTGGGGAGGTGTGTGAGAGATCATTACAGGATAAGCGGTCTTCCTTTCATGTAGGTCCACCATACTAGAACTCGGCGCTTCTCAATCAGATTGGTCCCATTATTTCAAAAAATTAAAACATTCCTATTGAGTGGTAGCAACAAATTCCAAAGGCAGGCTTCTGTATACATGTAGTTTTATTCTATGCAGTAAAAGCACCACAAATGCTATACAGAGATATAGCCTTTATGGTCCTAAAGGTATGTAATACCATCTTAACGTTTCATTTATTTACCCACTGAAAAATCCAAGTGGCTGCTGNATACTTGGCATGTGCTCAGTTATACTGGGCATGTGCTCAGTTACACTGGGCATGAGCTCACTTCCATCTGGCAGGTGCTCACTCAAGTCTGGCACATTCTCACAGAGTGAATCATTTTTTGACCCAGTGTTATCTGGTTCTTTCAGTACCCTGTCCCCATGCTGCAATGCATTCTGCTTTTTCAAAGATGGCATTTTTTCACAAAGAGGCGGATTTGGGGGCTCAGCACCTGCGAGTTCTTTTAAACCATCTTGCATTTTGGACTCGGAGGCATTTTCTTTTATCAAAGAAGTTGTTTCCTGACATGGAGACCGATATGTCAGCTTGGGTGTGGTCTCTTTCATACAAGCTTGCATCTCTTGAAGTGCAAGTTGGTTTTCCAATTCAGGCATGATTTCACATGGAGCTTTTTCACCATCTTCAGGAACTGTGTCCTTCACCAACACAGGTGGACTACTGGGCATACAGGCAGTGTTCTCCAAGACCAAAACTGGCATAATGTCATTTGATGGTCCATTCTGTGCATTGACCCTGGACTGATCTTTTAAAACTGGCACCATTTCTGGGAGAACCTCGTTTCTTAACTGAGGCGTAGATTGTTTTTTCAAATGAGGTATTAGTTCAGATGAAGGCAGTTTTTCAGATTCAGAAACAGGTTCTATCACCGGTGATGGAGCTTCAGTCATGAGTAAGTTCTGTGAATCAGATGCTATCTTTATTAAACTTGATGTCATTTCAGACCAAGAAGAATTTTTCTCTGTTACAACTGCTGATTTGGAAACAGTCTTCTCTACTTCAGACTCTGGAGCAGCATCTTTGAAATTTGAGGTCACTTCACTGTGAAGCTTATGTTGTTCAGCAGTGAAATCCTCTTTAATTGGAATTGATGTGACTGTAGACAGGGGTTGCTTTTCTGGCCTATGGGTGGTATTCTCTATCAAAGTCAACCTTTCAGTGTTGGATGCTGTCTGTTTTATTACATCTGCCGTCATAACCAAATCAGGGTTCTTTCCCACCTGGGAAACTATTTCCGACTTTTGAGACATGGCCGTTGTTTCTTCCGCAATATGTGACGTAAGTTCTTGCAAGCACTTTTTTTCATCTCCTGCCTTAGGTGTATCTTCTTTCACAGTCTTTTCCATATTGTTTAACCTACGTCTACTCCTTTTTGCACCTGCTGGAAATTCAGTTCCTGAAGCCTGTGAAATTGGTCAAGAGATTCAGTTTTATTTCCACCATTCTTTAAAGACCAAGGAGTTTTTGGAGTCAATATATGAATAAATGATTAACACCAGTCTTGAATTCTTGTTTTAAAAATTTGCGATGAGGGTCCAAATCTATGCATAACTTGGTAGTGGCAGTTCCAAAAGAAGCTAATCTGGTAGAGAGCACAACCTGGGATGAAAAAAAAAGAAATTAAATGGTATATTGTAGATCAGTAAGCAGTATGGAAAATGGATGGATGTTGACTTGATGACCATTTATATAATTTATTGTAGTCATGTCAGCTCAAAAAATAGTGTTTAAGCATTCTCAAATAATTTCTACGTCACTCAACCTTTCTTATAGGGAAAATAAACTACAACCATATATTTTGCATGTAAACACATATAAGAGATATCGTAAAAAAAAATGCAAATCCATATGCTTCATGTCACATACATATGTATGATGATGTGGAAATGTGATGCAATTTTTACAAAACAAACATCATCAGAATTTAGTCCGTCGCATATTACAAGACAGTCATACATTAAATCGTGTACACAAATTTGCAAAAAATTACAAAATGTCGGCATTAAAACACTATTATGACTGCTTCACTTGCAAGCATGCAACGAGTAACAGGGAACATTGCTGCAAGCTGCAAGTTAGAACTTCTGCAGACAGGACATAATTGCAACAAATAGGCATGACCACAGTAATTCAGATATATCACAAATAGTGTGTCAGTCATCTCGGCTTAATGCATGGTTTATATGCATAACTTACCTTCCATATACAACCACTGCATCACTGCAAGGCATTTTGAACGGGGTCAATGTTGTTTTTAACAGCATCTACTTTCATCCGGGAACTTGGGCTCTAGCTAGGATAAACTGAATAAAAGATTCGAGGTTTTGAATGGTTCGCTTAAGTAAAAAACGTTGTTGTTTTTTTGTTCACTGGAAGACTTTTTTGTCTTTATGGTTCGCGCAAATGTAGCTTTAAATTTATTTTAGGTTGGAGTCTGTAACGCATCTCAACTGAGCTTTTGGTTTGTATTTTATTGGGTGCTCTTTAGTTGAAGAAGTCTTGATTAAAAAGCACCACTCTCCAAAAAAAGAATTTGGGAAGTGCTTTATAATATATCTTGTTAAAATGGACAGTGAAGTACAGGAAAAATTAGAATGAACAATGTGCGATATTTAAATATATTATACTCTTACAAAAGAACTATTTGATTAGGCACCACATGGTAGCTATAGGTTGGAAATTTGTGAGTGAATACTCAGAAACCCGTCGTCTACTCGTTCAAGGATGGGTTGGGAGTCCGGCTGTTTGGTGAAAATTAACTGATAGGTATCATACCAGGACATATATCAATATCAGCCGTTTAAAATGGACAGGGTAAGTGTACAGAGAGGGGGATATGCATCCCTCTACAAGGCTATACAAGATATATTATTCTTGAACTCGTATACATGTTACTATGGTCCCTTGCACTCCTTTGCTTCCGTGTTTTATACTGTATTTACTGGGGTAATAATTGGTATTGTAAATCTGTTTGTATTCTTGTTAAATATGTCCCCCCCCCCCCTTACAAATCGAAATCAAAAGTCCCAGATCATTAAAAAAACAAGGGTTTCTAATATCAAAGTTGTAAATTTGTCAACTCATCACCATGAAATGAAATGAAAAAAACATTGGAATGCAATTATACCTGTGTTTTCATTATGGTGTATTATCTGTGTGTCTTTCTCTGTGTCTTTTTACATACCTCCTACAGTGGAAGACTTGCATTTTCCTTCCTATTTCCATATTGATTTACCTGAGTGCCACTGTTATATATAGCTAGTACCTAACAAGTCTTCCTAGGCATGTTTATGGTAATGACCTGATATTTTCAGTGGGGGAAAAATATGAGTTTTACAGATACTGTACCTTATAAGTCATTGGAACCATTCAGATCGAGAAGAGCTGAGTGCTAGTAAGGCCGTGACCTTAATATGGCAGACCTACATGAAAGGAAGACCGCTAATCCTATAATGGTCTCTCCTCCTCTCACACACATCCCCATGCGTTGTCCCTCGTCCGGTTGAATTGAGCCGAGATTTAATTACTGTGCCCCTGAAGGGCTGATGCGTGAGGAGGCGTGTGAGAGATCATTACAGGATAAGCGGTCTTCCTTTCATGTACCGGTAGGTCCACCATACTAGAACTCGGCGCTTCTCAATCAGATTGGTCCCATTATTTCAAAAAATTAAAACATTCCTATTGAGTGGTAGCAACAAATTCCAAAGGCAGGCTTCTGTATACATGTAGTTTTATTCTATGCAGTAAAAGCACCACAAATGCTATACAGAGATATAGCCTTTATGGTCCTAAAGGTATGTAATACCATCTTAACGTTTCATTTATTTACCCACTGAAAAATCCAAGTGGCTGCTANTTTTTTTTTTTTTTTTTTTTTTTGGTACTAGTACATGTTACTAGATATCTCTCATACACTATTATTTCTTTATATTTCTAATATTAAAACATTTCATTCAATGTAGCTGAGGAAGTCATATTTGAATGTTCTCTATGCACCACAGGACAATTTACATTAATTAGAACTTTTTCATAAAAATTCCTTTAGTGGAACAATAGTAGCACTGTCTTCACTTTGTCAGTGTAAGGAATTACCCTTTACCACCCATTGATTTTCCTGCCAGACCTTGAAAATTTGAATCTGTGTAACTTGAAAGTCTGGTGGTATTTTGGTAAACAGTGTGATCAAGAGAAGACCATTAGAGAAATTGGCCTTTTTTTTTCTCTAAAAACAGTTTCTGTGACAGTTTCTGTACAAAATAATAAGTGAAGTTATTATGTGTATGAGTAGTAACAACACATCAAATGTTAGACAGTAAGTCAGCGCTTAATTTTTTGGGCTTGGGTAAGTAAATTTTACGGTATTTTAAGAAAGGTTAGATCAAATGGTCCCAGTGACAAGTGAGACAGTACTTAGTATTTTATATAGCTGCATTGATGTTCATTATTTTGGTAGTGCACTTTATGTTTTTACACTGAGACCAATCCCATAGATATATAAAAGGGACAAAGCCTCAAGTCATTTAGAGCTAGCTTTCATGCCATGCTTATAAATACATGTTACCTTGGGATCTAATTATAGTTTAACAAAGAGGTATGAGAACCTGTAGAAGAGTCCTGAAATTTTGTGGTTATAAAAGAAATTGTAGTCTTTAATGGTAATTTAAATTGGATTAAGTGAATAAATAGATAGCATTTTCTTAATTGATTGGTCAAATTTTTGCTCTAGAAAATATCCATTTATAATTATTTATGTATGTATTTGCTTTGCAGAGAATATTGGCTGAAGGTGGTATGCTGTTTTGCAGGCATTAATAAAGTGATATCAGTTAATGCGTATTCAAAATATCTCAAAGAAATAAGCCCTTCATTAATCATATAATGGAATATGTACTGAATTTTCAAGTATTATAAACTTAATTGGGTGACAGGTTTGAATGGGCTCATGGGATTTATGGAGCATAGATGAAAACGGACCATTTGGTTTTGCGGTTGCCTAAACATAAACTGAAACAGTTTTGATTTTTGAATAGCAATTAAATTAACCTTTAATGATTGTCACTACATGGCTATAACATAATGGCTATAAATTAGTCTTGACTGAGTTAGTCTGCCATATTAGCCACTGTTCCTACCCCCACAGCCAGTAAAATTTTGTTTGGACAAGTAGTTTTATCAGAATTTAGTGGTCTAACATGGCCATTTGATTATTTTAAGGGCTTTTGATTAGATTTAATTTTTTTCTGAAATGTAACATTCTAATATTAATACTATACAATATTAGGGTAAAACATCTAGTGTGCCTTACTGATATTTTTATTCGGACCAGTGAATAGTGATTTGGAGAGTAAATTTTAGAAAATTGGTGGTCTGAATTGCCAATAAGCTGCCCCCCCAAACCCACACTGAAAATCAAATTAGCAGCAATAGGACTAATTATCTGGTTTGTCAGTCAAGAATGTGAGAATCTAATTGATAGCTCATCAAGCAGGTAAACATTAAGTTACCTATTTGTATTTAATGGTTCATGGAAGTAGCGACATAAAAGGAATGTTGTCATAGATACATGTGAATATGCCTTTAAAAATATTTTGTGTACTTCATATTTATTTCTTTTTTATACCCATCATGAAAAGAATGATCCAATTATGGTTGACTTAAACTGGCACATTGCATGTCAGATTTGAATGAATTAATAAGACTTCAGATAAAAAATACAGACAGATGCATGATATTAGGTGGGAGAAATGCACCAAGTACTAGTAACTTAATTTTTCAAAAATTACAGAAATTGCTCACATGTGTGAATATCCTCACTTTTTCCAGTATTTAATGTTTTCAAGATTTCAAGTGTTTGAAGTTCTCGGTGTAAAGCCTTTCGATTCTTGGAATGGTTTCACAAAAGAGTATTAGGCTTCATTTACGTACATGCAATGTCTATTTTCTAAATTCTATTTTCTATTCACGGTATGTCTTATGATCACGGTCTGTGCCCTGAATATCCCGCGGCGTAATTACTGGCAGCGCGAGTCAGTTACTATAAGTTACTTTAAGTAACTGTCTCTGTAGCTGCCAGTAATTACGCCGCGGGATATTCAGGGCACAGACCATGATCATAAGATACCGGGAATAGAAAATAGATTTTTAGAAAATAGACTTTCCATGTGAACGAAGCCTTAATCTGGAAATCAGTCTAAACTTCAGGTCAAGGTTATTCATAGTAGCCTGCTTAAAGTAAACTTAAGCCTAAAAGATAAGCGATGTCTTTATTGTTATAAAACTGATGCAGTATTGCATAGACTACGNACTGTCTTCCAACAGAAAAATAAGATACCTTTTAATGTAAACTTGAAAATCTGACTGTCTTCTGGAAGACCCAGAAGACGGCCTAAATCCGCCCCTGATTATGATGGCATTCACAGGACCTCATGAATTATGTTGTCTTTGGGCCAAATGGGAGCTATTTCAGCCCCTCCAGCAGGCCAAAATTCATAAATTTAAATAATTTAAATAATGCTGCCATAACAGTCATATTTCCAATATGTACAGTACTAGAAGTCTGCATCACACTAATGCGTATGGGAGTACGCCGGGGATTGTTTTTTATTGGGCAGAAGTTATTCTGGATGTAACAAAAGATTGATTTTGATTACTTTAGCATACAGTTCATGTTGTTGTACTGTGTTTAACCTCAGAGGGTGTCTCACACAATGGAAGATGAGAAAAAGCAAGAGACTGTGGTAAGCTAAAGTGCCTTGTATAAGACCACAAATAGCAGGGTTACTTATTGACTACTTGTTTATATATATAATTATGTATATATGTTTTTTTTTTTTAATTCTGTAAGAGGATGATATGTCATCCAAACATTGGCATGTTTCAAAATTAAAATTTCTAGGGACTAGCATCATATGAATGACATGAATCAGGAAACCAAATGCATTCAGTTGTATACTATAAACCTCTCATTATCATGATTGTATGTTATATTGTAACCGTGTCTTTTTTTTTTTTTTTTT
>NW_019775378.1:232295-256543 GCF_001039355.2 Lingula anatina
TTTTGTACTAGTACATGTTACTAGATATCTCTCATACACTATTATTTCTTTGTAGTTCTAATATTAAAACATTTCATTCAATGTAGCTGAGGATGTCATATTTGAATGTTCTCTATGCACCACAGGACAATTTACATTAATTAGAACTTTTTCATAAAAATTCCTTTAGTGGAACAATAGTAGCATTGTCTTCACTTTGTCAGTGTAAGGAATTACCCTTTACCACCCATTGATTTTCCTGCCAGACCTTGAAAATTTGAATCTGTGTAACTTGAAAGTCTGGTGGTATTTTGGTAAACAGTGTGATCAAGAGAAGACCATTAGAGAAATTGGCCTTTTTTTTCTCTAAAAACAGTTTCTGTGACAGTTTCTGTACAAAATAATAAGTGAAGTTATTATGTGTATGAGTAGTAACAAAACTTCAAAGGTTAGACAGTAATTAAGCATTTAATTTTTTGTGCTTGGGTTAGTAAATTTTAAGGTATTTTAAGAAAGGTAAGATCAAATGGCCCCAGTGATAAGTGAGACATTACTTAATATTTTCTATAGCTGCATTGATGTTCATTATTTTGGTAGTACACCCCATGTTTTTACACTGAGACCAATCCCATAGATATATATAAAAGGGACAAAGCCTCAAGCCATTTAGAGCTAGCTGTCATGCCATGCTTATAAATACATGTTACCTTGGGATCTAATTATAGTTTAACAGAGAGGTATGAGAACCTGTAGTAGAATCCCGAAATTTTGTGGTTATAAAAGAAATTGTAGTCTTTAATGGTAATTTAAATTGGTTTACATGAATAAATAGATAGCATTTTCGTAATTGATTGGTCAATTTTTTGCTGTAGAAAATATCCATTTATAATTATTTATCTATGTATTTGCTTTGCAGAGAATATTTTACAATTATAGACCTTGGCTGAAGGTGGTATGCTGTTTTGCAGGCATTAATAAAGTGATATCAGTTAATGCGTATTCAAAATATCTCAAAGAAATAAGCCCTTCATTAATCATATAATGGAATATGTACTGAATTTTCAAGTATTATAAACTTAATTGGGTGACAGGTTTGAATGGGCTCATGGGATTTATGGAGCATAGATGAAAATGGACCATTTGGTTTTGCGGTTGCCTAAACATAAACTGAAACAGTTTTGATTTTTGAATAGCAATTAAATTAACCTTTAATGATTGTCACTACATGGCTATAACATAATGGCTATAAATTAGTCTTGACTGAGTTAGTCTGCCATATTAGCCACTGTTCCTACCCCCACAGCCAGTAAGCCAGTTTTTGTTTGGACAAGTAGTTTTATCAGAATTTAGTGGTCTAACATGGCAATTTGATTATTTTAAGGGCTTTTGATTAGATTTAATTTTTTTCTGAAATGTAACATTCTAATATTAATACTATACAATATTAGGGTAAAACATCTAGTGTGCCTTACTGATATTTTTATTCGGACCAGTGAATAGTGATTTGGAGAGTAAATTTTAGAAAATTGGTGGTCTGAATTGCCAATAAGCTGCCCCCCCCCCCCCAAACCCACACTGAAAATCAAATTAGCAGCAATAGGACTAATTATCTGGTTTGTCAGTCAAGAATGTGAGAATCTAATTGATAGCTCATCAAGCAGGTAAACATTAAGTTACCTATTTGTATTTAATGGTTCATGGAAGTAGCAACATAAAAGGAATGTTGTCATAGATACATGTAAATATGCCTTTAAAAATATTTTGTGTACTTCATATTTATTTCTTTTTATACCCATCATGAAAAGAATGATCCAATTATGGTTGACTTAAACTGGCACATTGCATGTCAGATTTGAATGAATTAATAAGACTTCAGATAAAAAATACAGACAGATGCATGATATTAGGTGGGAGAAATGCACCAAGTACTAGTAACTTAATTTTTCAAAAATTACAGAAATTGCTCACATGTGTGAATCTCCTCACTTTTTCCAGTATTTAATGTTTTCAAGATTTCAAGTTTTTGAAGTTCTCGGTGTAAAGCCTTTCGATTCCTGGAATGGTTTCACAAAAGAGTATTAATCTGGAAATCAGTCTAAACTTCAGGTCAAGGTTATTCATAGTAGCCTGCTTAAAGCCTAAAAGATAAGCGATGTCTTTATTGTTATAAAACTGATGCAGTATTGCATAGACTATAACTTATATGTATTTTGAGTCAGTTTAAAAAAGTAGACCAATTTATAAGGTAAAGTTCTCTTGTGAAGCATGCCTTAAATTATTTGAACATTTTTTCCTTTTTTCTGAGGTTATCATGTTGTTATTTATATGTAATTGGACATAGGTAAAAGGTTATATAATTATTATCTTATGTATTATTAATGTAACACATTATGCAGGTTATTATCAAATTATGGATGTATTTATCAATTTATGTCATTATATTCATTTTAACTTTAAGATTTAACATTTGCTCTTTCCATTTAAATCATCCCAGTTGAATTTCATTGAGCAACCGCCAGTAATGTATAAATAATGTATAAAAGTGTATCCATTAGTGATAATGGAAAGAGCAGATTTGTATATACCAGCATAAACAGCGATTTTTTTTTCTGCACAGAATTATAGTCAGTACATCAGCATTTCAAAGTTGATCTGTATGGGTAATATAGATAGGTGCTCAGGAAGTAAAGATTCAACATAGTCATAATAAATGGAATATTGTATATGGTCAACACATAGTCATTAATAGCATTTCAATCAATTTTGATTCGTAAGTATTAAGTGAAATATTTAATTTTGGTTGAAATTAGGTTTTATTAAAATAATGGTACACTATGGCTGAGTTTAGCATGTTGAGCAAATGAAAATTTGCCCATATTTTAAATTTGTAATTAATTGCTGCACTTTTGTTTGGATTAAGCTCTTTGAAGCTATTCTAAGAGTTATAAAGATTTAAGCTTTGGATAACTATTAATTGATCTAGTAAAATGGATTAACAGATTTCTTAGCAACAATAATATTGGATTATTTCAAAATATCATAGAACATAGATTATAGTTTGATATGGGATAGGATTAGTCATTTTATTGTGACATGAGAATATGTAAATGAATAAAATATAATGTGACTTCAGTCCTATCAGTGGCATAGCATTTGGAAGATCTGCATCAGATGGGCACAGCAAAAACGGTATGTTCTGGTGGTTTTGGGCATTCATTTTGACACGAAAAAGTGATTTTGGATATTAAAAAGTTGCTGCAGGTATGAAGGTTCAATAAAATTGCTGTACAGTACAGTGTACATGTACCAGTGGTTATTTTGTCAGTAACGTAAAAAACAAACTGGTACTTTATCAACCAGTGTTTCATCTGCCCATCCAGTGAGGTTTCACCAGGGAATGTGGCTGTGAGCAGACCAAATAAGGGCTGGTAAAGCGTCGGTTTATTTCCTGAAATTATTGACAAATTGTACTGATTTTGGACTTTTTAGGTGTTCATGTTGTCCAGTACTAGAAATCTACCTAATATAAAAATAATAAGTAAATGCAGCTTGTTTGTCAAAAAAGGTCTTTCCATCTTGTAAATGAACAATTCAGTCTCCATTGCTGCACAAAGTTGAACCCTACTTCTAAGTTATGTTTTTTTCTTTTTAATTATCTTTTTATTATGTGGTGCCACATATGGGTAAATGCTTAGAACATGCTCCTCCCTCCCACCCACCCCCCACCATTGTTAGATTTTTTTTTCTCATAGATGTACATGCATTTCAGAGAATATATAGTACACAGAATCTATGCCCTGAACTTCAGATTGATGTAAATAATATACCAGCTTCATTCCTCCATATACGCATATTCTTATGTTGAAATTTTAATGTATAAGCTGTGGGCTGTGTTAGATCTGAAGCTCAGGCTAAGCATATTGATATACCGGTATAAAGTATTGAAACATGTAGTTCCAGATGTGATACTTGTAGATAACAGACATCATAAAAACTAGACATTATTTGTCTGTTAAATTGAATGAAAATTGGCCTTATGTTCGTTCTCTCCCAGCACTGCTGCAAGGCACAAGTTTTGTCTTGAAAGATGACTTTATTTCTCAGTTGGGGGCCTGAGGTAACAAATATATTATTTCTCTCCACTCTAGGCTGTAAATTGATAATGGATAGAAAGCCTGCCGAGCTCTAATTTTAAAGTTCCTGTTTATTGCAAAATGCTGACACTTGTTGTTATTGCTGTGAATTCATGTTTCATTTAAATACTTATTTTTGTACACCTGAAGACTATTAATAGTATGGGTTAAGTGGAATAATATCATAAAGCTTTTGTCACAACATGAACAACATAACAGTAATGGTATATATAGATGAATGGTTAAAAATATATGCCTGTGTAGAACTTGCTAATGATCAGTCAGTACCTGCAGGTCATGGACATAAGAATTTTAATTTTTTTTTCTTTTTTTTTTTTTTGTAATTTATAATTGATAAATCCCTGTTTGAAGGCAATAAGTATCAGTAATTTGATGGGGAAAAAGAAATCTTGGGTCCATTGAAAAAATCATCTGTTAAATAAGCTTATCATAATACCATGATCTACACCAACATAGTAGACTATGAATATTTGATAAAAAGAGGCTAGTGGACAGAGACCGTATATAGCTGTCTCACATTGCTTTCAAATAATGTGTCCCTGGCATGTATAGATATATTATATATGTGTATAGACCTTGCCCTAAAAAAGGTACTGAAAAGTGGGGGATCTCTGTATAGATAAAAAGCCTGCAGGCATTTTTTCTACATTGTTGTGCAGATTAACATAAGTTCTTGTGGTTGCTGGTTATTTGATTTTTAACATTCAGAAGACATAGGAGTCCCATATTTTCAGTTCCATGCAGGACTGGTTACGTACTTGTAAAACTGGTTACATATCATATTAACATGGACCTGACGGTATGTGCCATTGTCAGTGTAAAGAAACTTGCAAAATATTAAAGATGATTTTCTTCTGAATTAAGCAGCCATTTACAAGTGTATTTTGATTGTGCCTTGTGCCAAATACCCTTGTCGCATTCAATGACATTTCAGTTATATCAATAACTTTATATTATATTTGAATATTTGTCATTACTATTATCAAGCTGATATGTTCTGTATTTTCAGCTTGGTGGCCGTGTGAGCCTGAAATACCTTAGTCTGGTGGTAATGATTATTCAGACCACCGTCTTAGTACTGACATTGCGCTACTCAAGGACCAGTCAGCAGGAGGGGCCGCGCTATCTCTCATCCACAGCAGTTTTCAATGCTGAAGTGCTCAAGCTTGTGATTTGCCTCTTCCTTATGTTGTTAGAAAAAGGTACATGTACCTGGTACTTGAAGTTGCCCTTCAGCCAACATAAGTTTGTGTGTGCACATTGCCATATTTTTTTTAAATATGAATAAATTTTGGGGCACTATATTGTTCCCATTTCTTGACTTCTATTTTTTAACTACTGCTAGTTTATTACAGTACCTATGGGATCTCTAACCTAGGTGAGGTGGGTGAGAAACTTGTTAGTGATAAAGAACTTATAAGTTCTGAGGTCAGTTTCAAAGAGTAGCTTTAGACTTTCGAATGGTCTTTACTTTTTTTAGGTTTTATAATTTTAAAACAAGGTCACCCTCTCTGCTATTGTGTCATTTGAATTTCATACAACTACAGAGGTACAAGTATATCGAAGGGCTCAAAAATATTAATTTCAAAGTTTAATAATTTATATTTACAGTTTGAAGATGTTGCAATTAAATTTGGGTTATTGTAGGAAAATTCTGTATTATATAAATGCCAAAAATTTCATGACTCTACTCTTCATAGTTTTGGCACACTGTAAAAAAAAAGGTCTCAAATCAAAAAATGTCATACCTGCCTATGTGACTTATTGCACATGCCAACTGTCTGGAAGTTTTGATGCCTGTCAAGGTATTTCTGTTTTGATGAAAATACCAAAATTGTTACACTTCAACACTTGAAATTTTCAGGTTTGACAACATTAATGTATCAAAAATCTACACAAAATTTCAACCCCAAGGCTGGTGAACTGTTGAAGTTATTGAACTTGGAAATTATTAATAAAAATAATCAAAAGTGATTTTTAGCCACCCGATGTACCAGTATATCATATGTACTCTTGTTCACTGTTTTCAGGTGGTTCGCCCACTGGTCTCATTTCAAGTCTCAATGAAGATATTCTTCAGAAGCCAGTGGACACCCTGAAGTTGCTTGTTCCAGCAGGCCTCTACACAATACAGAACAACCTGCTGTTTGTTGCCTTGTCAAATTTAGATGCAGCTACATATCAAGTGAGTTTGAAAAAATACAATTATTAGTATGCTATGTAGACTCTAACCAGTCATTTAAAAAAAAAAACATTGGGGAATTACTGCCGTCAGTTGATATTATTATTATATTATTATTATTACCATGCAGTATATCTACCTGCAACATTCAATAACTAAGACTGTAAGAACACTGTAGACTCACCTCTCCTTACATGGGTGCTGAAATTAGAATTAATTGGCTGTACCTTTTTTTCCCGTAGTTCTGAGCACAGGAATTGAAAATGTCACCCTCATTGGTTGATATGTTCTACTTCATTGTGATATTCTTTTCAATGTAGGTAACTTACCAATTGAAGATCTTAACCACTGCCATCTTCTCTGTGATACTGCTAAGAAAAAAGCTGAACCTTACCAAATGGCTGTCTCTGGTTGTTCTCATGGTTGGTGTGGCTTTGGTACAGGTAGGTTAGTTAGGTTCAACACTGGTACAAGTGGGTAATCTCAATTGGTACAGGTAGATCATCAACACCATTACAGCTACATCATCAACACTGGTACATGTAGATCAACAGTGGTACAGGTAGAACATCAACACTGGTACTTGTAGATTGTCAGCATTGATACAGGAAGCTTATCGGAAGTGATACAGACAGGCTATCCACATTGGACAAACTTAGGGCTACCTTTCACAACTAGACTCTAACCAGTCATGTCAAGTCAAGTTTGGTTGACAGATGATATTTTAACAGGACATGTGTTTATCTGTTGACAGTTGACTTACCTTAGTTACATTGCTGTTGGGGTGAAATAACAGTGTATTAGAGTGAGCCAATCATGATCATAATGGCTCTCTTAGATGGGTTGTACAGAGACAGGTCCACCTAACCTGACTGGAAACACACCTCAAGGGTTTCATTTAAGTTAATAAATCAATGCACCAGTTGAATTATGCTGTGGAATCCCCCCCCCCCCCACCAACCCTTGAGATCATCAGTTCATGGTATGGTTTGTTTTTTTTATTGACTATCTTCTTTTTCAGCATTAAATATCATGCTTAGATATAATGATAGAGCATTTTGTCAGTTATCACAAAGCATGGCAATGACTCTTTCTTTTAATTGGGCAAAAATAATCATACTTTCAGATATATAATTTTAAAAATGTTAAAATGATATTTCTTTGTAACATTTTCAATGCGTTTATTGTATAGAACTGTAGGGTAGCCTGCAATTTTGATGCCACCACTCAGTAGGAATGTCTCGGGTAGCGCTAACACTCGCCAATTTAGCCAAATGCTAAAACTGACTTAAATTGGCTAAAGAAAAAGGGCTTGATTTGACATGTTTTAGCCAAATTATAACCATTTTGATAACAAATTGACAAAAATGTGGTGATATGGCTAAGCGCAAAAAATTGCTACCCCAGAATGTTCTAATTTTATAAAGCTATGTTTTTATCTCAACATCTGCAAAATGCACAATTTTTCCTAACCAAAATATTGAGTTATTACTGTATGTTTCATTTCAAAATGTTTATTTTGATTTATTGGTAATTTTTATGGCTGCAGAACCAAATTTACTGGCAGAAGAAAACGTATCTCTTTTGTATATTATATACGTTTAATAGCTTGATCTAGATGCACATAAGTGGCTTATAGTGACTAGCCTATTAACAAATACAAAGAAGAAAATATGACCTTAAGAAGCTTTAGAATAAATAACCATAACAATAATCTTTAACCAGACACTTTAATTTCTATACACGATAATAACTTCTGAAATACTGCTAATTTATATGCTTGTCATGTACCGAATTAATTCTCCAGCTTCCTGACAGTAATTCCACAGATGTGAAGAAAAGCCCCAACTTTTCCTCTCAGGTGATTGGGTTAGTAGCCGTAATATGTGCTTGCTTCAGCAGTGGGTTCGCTGGAGTCTACTTTGAAAAAATCCTGAAAGGTACTAATCCAAGCATATGGCTGCGAAATGTCCAATTAGGTAAGCGATAATCTTTTCATAGAAATTCCTATATGAACCAGTGTTACCAGGTTAGCTAAGAACAGTGTTGGTTTCATTGCCCATTATTCTTTGACATGACTGGAAAAATGTGACAGCCAGTGTTCTTGATCTATGTTAACAGGCAGTTTTTTAAATTTTTTAAAAATTAATAATGTTATTGTAAGTTATAGTTTGAAGCACAGTGTTAAATTATGGATCATTATAATTATGGTCAATGGTGAACAGGGGAATTAATAATAAATAAAGAAATACAATAATTAAAGAAACAAAGAACTGATCGTAAGATGAATAAATGGTAAAACATTTAGCCTTGTGGTGTGTAAGTTTATTTATGAACATTCCTTTTGAAAAAGTAAAATTTTTCACAGTTTTGTGGGCGAAATGTGCCTTATTTTATGTCCAGTATCAGGCCATTATCTCACAGATGTGAAGAAAAATTGCAAGTGTTATTTTTTTTTAATATTCTTAAATTCTAGCCATGTTTAGCAGTGTAATTGCACTGGCAGGTGTGTACATGAATGACAACACTGCAGTGATCACAGCAGGGTTTTTCCAAGGTTATACACTGGTTGTGTGGATCACAGTTGCACTTCAGGTGAGCTGGTTTACTTTCTACATGTATAGCTGACAGCTGTGTCCCAATTTATACCTGGTTGTGTGTATGTTTGTTGTTGAGAGAGGGGTGGGGGTCTAGATAATTTGAGATACTGATGGCAAGGTTAACCATAAACAATATGGCAAAAAAAAAAAAACCAATGAATGAACAGTTTTTGTTTATTGTCAAAAGCTTGGAAATTACTGATATTTTGAGCCATTGGAAAGTTATTGGCTGAGCAGTAATGTCTGTGGTGCAGTGATTCACAAATAGTATTGTTCATCCTTTTGTCTTTTACTCTAGCTGTTTCTACCCTAACTGTCAGTTCTGTTGCATGCCAGTTTCTTCATTTACAAAATGTCAATACCTGCAAGGATTGACAAATTTTTACATGAATTTGAAAACGGAGAAGCTATCCAGCATCAGATCTGAAAAACACTTTAGGCTGCCACATTCACAACTAGTTGATCTGCCGATCTTTTAGTTAGCAGATAGACTTTGTTTGTGAATGTGGCCATTGGTCATATGTGAAAATAGCTTTCCTGTGTTATACTCAGAAAAACACCAGGCCATTTTACACTTTTTTAGACCTGATTTAAAAAAGGGTAATTATTGCAATAAATAAGTTATTGTAAATACCTTGATTAGAGCAACCCCACGTAGTGCTAATGGTGTTGTTATTTCCTTACAGGCTGTGGGAGGTCTTATTATTGCCATGGTGATAAAGTATGCAGACAATATTGTGAAAGGGTTTGCCGTATCTCTGTCCATTATTTTATCAACATTTTTATCATTTTCTTTTCTGGGAGATTTTACCCCAACACAGTAAGTATAATCCAAAGTTTTATTTTATGCATGAGGCACACATAACAAAAATAGTGACACTTACATAGTATGGTAATGATTCAATCTTTTCAATGGGGAAAAATAATCAATTTTTCAGATATGTAATTTAAGAATCATTAAAAATATATTCCTGTGTGGCATTTAGGGTAGCCTCTTTTTCAGTTTCGTTGGCATCACTCAATAGAAATGTTCTAATTTTATTACTCTATGACTTTAAAAAATAGAGCTGTATTTGTAAAATATAAAATTTTCCCCATTGAAAAGATTGAATCATTACTGTATGTTTCTGTTCTCCTTAAAACGATTCTCAGTTTATTAATTTATGCATAGTGCTGGTAGAGCATTTTGCTGATGATACATGTACAGTATGTAGCAATAAAAGAAACTTTGATGAGAGTTGACGAATTACCTTCAAGTAAACTCATATGCCATGGTGTTTCATCTTCTTTTAATGCCCCATAACATAAATATCCCAGTCATCTGTCAGTTGTCCATGTTGTCATACACTTTATGCTAACTTTACAGTTTTGTCAGAATGATCCCTTCAAGATTAAGCTAATTGTAGCTAACATATTTAAAGGTTTTTGATTCTTTTTTTTTTTTTTAGTTTTTTCTTTGTGGGAGCCACATTGGTGATCGTTGCCACTTTCTTGTATGGGTATGAACCATCTTCATCCAGACTCCCCACTGTCCCATTAAAAACATCACCAATTTGAAAGCCGAAGAAGAAGATATGGAAGGTTTTGCAGCATGTAGGGAGATACATGTAGCTCTTTTAGCTGATAAGATTGCTTGTGTCTTACTGTTTTAAACAGTTGCACCATCAGGAGACGTGAATCGTTCTAGGCAGCCAGCTTTGACAGAGCTTGCTGTTTTTGATTTATTGTTGATAAGAAAGTCTTTTTACTTGGGTTATTTAGGATTGAGTGTTCAATCAAATTCTCCCTTCCATCTGATAAGCTGAGCCAGAATCCATACTGACTTCCCCTTACATCTGTAAGTGAAACAGGTTTTTATTGGACAAGTTATGCAGGGGCGTAACCAGACCTTTTAAAATAGTACGCACAGATTTTGAAAATTCCCAGGTACGATTATAAATTATATAAAAATACACTGAATTTATGGAGAATTATATCATGGTTGGCTCAAAAAATTGTACGCACAGTGCATCCGTGCGTATGCCTGGTTACGCCCCTGTTATGTGCAATCTGGATGCCTGCAATCAGCATTATGCATTATCTTGGGAAATGCTTTGGGTACTTATCATATCAGTGAATAAAGGTTTTATGAGGGTAGTAAATAATTACTATAATAATATTGATGTAACTCATGCATACAAATGATCTTTATGGGGGTCTGGAAAATATGAATTTAGAGCATTTGAGGGATTGTTCATATTCACTTTTGAAGACGATGCACATGTATTTATGTGTCCAGTTTTTATTTATTTAATTTTTTTTTATTGGTCAAATTTATAATTTTAATCTGCCTGGTACAATCAGTTTTGAATCTTCTTGTCCATGTTGTTAGATTTGAAAAACAATCTATGGCTGTATAATGACGTACATCAAAAAATCATGTAAAATATTAACCACTTGAGTTTGAATAACATAAACCTGAACATATGAAGAGAATAGCATAATTAATATAGTATTGGATGGAGAAAAAAATTTGACCTTTAATTTTTTGTCTCAAAAACTGTACAATACAGTCTGGGGAAATTACATAATCAGTTCTGCATTCCACAGACTTAATTATTTAGAACTTTTGGATGGGTATAATAGGTACTACAGGGAATTGTGAACCTGGATTTCATCAAGTGGAATAGAAGTTTGAGGCTTTTTTATTTTGAATTTTTGCTTTTCATCTCTATCGTTCCCAAAAATTGTTTAAACAGATTGATTCTTTTTTCAGTAAAAAGGGGAATAATGCCCTTTCATTTATTCACCAGTTTTACAACAATTGAGAATTTTTTCATTTGAGAAAACTGAGTCAGACATAATATTTCTCTTTCAAGTAAAGGAGGTATGGGTAAGAATTGAAGTTGTTAGGCTTGTGTTTAATCACCTTGATTTATATTGCATTTATTGTTTCTTCATATTATGAGTTGTGTATTTCTGACACATATTAGATGAGAAATATTAAATCTACAGCATATCAACCTGCTTGGCTGTGCCACAGGTAAAGATAGGGTAATTACAAAAGCATGTTGTGTTTTGTGCTAAAGCTTAGTACCCTAATAGAATATTATGTCAAAACTTGCTCACTGTGATAGTTGGTGTATTGCTACTCATTCACGGGTATTTAAGATCTAAGGCAATTCAAGTTCATGGCGAGATTGAAAAATGAAGGGAAATGAAGGGAAAAATCTAGTCCACTCTTGTAGTGTAAGCCTTATCAGTGAAGTAAGTCTGGTGCAATTCGTGACAAGTCTTTTCATTCTATTGTTAGTATGGCATTTGAATATCACACCATTGGCCCAAATTGTGTTGGATTTTATGGGATTTCATTAGGGGATGTCTGTTTTCACTTTAAAAGCATTCTGTTTTGTTTGTTTGATATGAATACATGTCCGTATTATATATAGTAGAATGTCCTTCTATGTTTTTATAAGTTTGTAATTTTTTCTTGTTAATTGTGTCATTTCTTCATCTGAGATTATTGATTGATGGATTTTAGTTCTCAGGTGCCATTTCTTTGGTATTTTTCTTTCCATTTAGAAAATTTAGAGGAAAATTACTTGAGAGGTTGATGACAATTTTGCACAACATGCTGAATGTTACAATGTGTATTTGTTGCTTTATTGGAGATAACAGAAGTGAGAAATAATTACAAATGGGAGGAAGTAATTCACTTCGACAGGCATACTCAGGATAATGTGAAGGGCCCCTTAAGTGTCAGTCTGTCATTTTAATGGTTCTCTTTCCTCCATAAATAAATAGTTTATATAAAACATGGCTGTTTGGGCCTCAGAGTGCAACTTTTGTACCTGTTGAGAGAATACCGATGAAAAAACAGTTGTGCTTGGAAAAAGGCAGCTGTCTCCTTCTCCCCCCCCCCCCCTCCCTTCACATATGCCTGTGAACATGCTAATTTAGTTTGGAATAATTTCATGACTATGAATGATGGCATCCTTTTATTTATGACATTAAGCACAGAAATTAGTATTTGTGTATTTTCTATGTGTTATTCATATTTCTTAAACAGAACTTATCTATTTAAGGGAACGTGTAAAACATAAAAAAATATTCTTGTCCCATTATCAAATTATAGTTTGTCAAACATTGCTGAAGCTGCTAAGCTGAATTGCTATCACAGAAAAAGAAACTAGTTTTCTAAATACTTTTTTCAACTTGTGTAGTTACAATTGCCTATCACCATTATATACGGGTGAATTCTTATTGAAGTTTTGTACTCATTTTCCTTGCAGACTACTGACAATCTGAAATGCATTCATCTTAATATTCTTCAATATTTATTAGTATTATTATTCATCTGTGATTTAACATGATATTCTTTACTTCCTGGGAATACAATATACCATGAAATTCTCCTTGTTGATTAGTGATGCCTAATGCTTTTTAATATTGTTTTTTGTAAAAGTGTTGTGATGTCTTTTGTAGAGCACTGCGTTACCTTGTGACATATCTGTGCACAAGGTATCTATTCTGATATTAAATATACTTCTATTTGTATTTTGAATTTTGTTTGTTATTCCCTGCATTTATTGAGCCTATCTGGCCCTGGATGGCGCTGCATCATTTGATTTCGAAGACCTTATTGAAGCTTTCCGCAAATTAAACAATGTATTTGTAACATAGCACCCTGCCAAATCTGAGAAGGGTCCAAAAGTATAAAAGAACGCCTTTTAAATAAATATATATATAAAGTCACACTTAAAAGCCCCAGTATCGACCCTTGTTTCCCTGTTGCGCCAATTATACCATGCATTTTATTTTCTATTTATTGGAGTTCTTTTTACATTTATTCATTATCCAATTCTTTAGAGGGAGAGACGCAAGGCGTACGTGATCGGTCCCCCATCTTTAACGCCACTGAAAATGTGAGGGCGGGAAAGCTGGAATCTATGGTCTGCAATGCAATGTGGTACCTGAATTTAAACTGCATGATTCATTGGTGTCTGACAGTAGCACGTGAGGATTTTAGGTGCGAGACTGACCGTATGACAGTTATGATAGTTCAATACTTACATCATGAATCAGTTGATTAGGATGGATAGCTATAAATATATAAAACTGAAATCTCGAACTCCGGGTTTGATATCAATCCACAGTCACTAAACGGGCATTGCGTTTTCAGTAACTATTTTCTGTTTGGAGGGACGGTACAGGTAAGTATTACCTTTCTCTCTAATATACTTCATTTTCATTCCCGTTACCATTATGTAATGTGTGCACTAAAAACTTGGAATATTCGATGAAAGTTGTGAATTAAACTTTGAATTATATGTAGTTAGATATATTTTGCCCTTATGAAAATTTCTTACTAAATGTTCATCAACAAGTCCTCGGACAAAGTTCAGTTTCGTTTGAACTTGATAATTCATGAGATAAATTTTCGATATTGTTTTGAGCAATAACTGTTTTATGAAATTATCCGTCCTTTAACTTTATGGAACCATTAGATTAATGAACAGTATGAGGTGGTGCCTTTCCCAATCTACCGTACATTAGAAAGGTACCATATCCGAAGCTAGTTTAATGCGAATTTTAATTTTAATAAATTTTAACACTTAAAAGTATTTACCTTGTATGGATTTCCTCAGTTACTTAAAAGACGAATCCCAAGATAATAGCAGGGACCCCCATCCCCTTAGCAGGGGTTTGTGCATGTATGCATCTCGTCCCTTTATTAGTCTCCCACTACAAATCTTGATAACAGCACTATGACAAAATAACATGCGCTTTTTTGCTTGAAACTGATAATTGTTTACCAAATTCTTGGTTAAAGCCTTTACTTTTTTATTATCAGAATGAGGATTTGGGTGTGGTTTGCTGTAGCAATTGCTTTGAGTACCGCGGCGTTCGCCAGCGGCAGTCGAGTTAGGAGAGGCATTCGTCAAGAACAAATCGTCGTTTTAAACACCAAGAATCTTACCAACCCTGTGGAAGTTTTGGGCAGAATGAAAGCTCTCGTGCTCAACGATTCTGCGGATCACAAAATTCGCCATACTTATCTTATTGGTGAGAAGAATTTTGTTGGTTTTTCCTTCGAAAACTCTGACGAATACGTAGTGTGGCAGTTACGCAACCGGCCCGAAGTCGAGTTTGTAGAACCAAACGCCTGGATGGTGCTTTGCACCCTGTGCGAGGCTGAGAACACAAAAAAGAAGAGCGGAGATTTGTGGGGCCTTTCCCGAATAAATATCCGCAAAAGGGGGTCAAACGACGTCACCTATAAATATGAAACAGACGCTGGCAAGGGCGTTTACGTTTACGTCGTCGATACTGGCATTGCTGTCGCAAACCCGGAGTTTGGTGGGAGAGCAGTATGGGGAGCCGATGTTTCTTACGAATCGCTTAACAGAAAAAAAGACCTTAATGGCCATGGTACCCGTTCTGCCAGCATCATTGGTTCCAAAACATTCGGAGTCGCCAAATCTGCCACTCTAGTAGCCGTCAAAGTAGGGGATGCTAATGACAACTTTAACTCTGTGAAAATAGACGACGTTTTAGCTGGGCTGGCGTGGGTTTCAGAACACCACAAAAACCGCTCTGTTGGCACCAACTCGACTGTCAAATCTGTCATCAATCTTGGCGCGACTCTTGCAAAACACTCCGCAGCGCTGGAAAGCGCTGTTAAAGCCATAGTGGACCTAAATATCCCTGTGGTAGTTCCCGCCGGGAACGAGTTTGCCGACGCAAGTCATCACTCTCCGTCGAGGAATAACACCATAAGAGTAGGGGCAACGGACAGAAAAGACAGGCTGTGGTACATGTCTCATTACGTCGGATCAAATTATGGCAGCGCCGTCGACATTCTTGCACCTGGAGAGCACATTTGGGGCATCGGTCTCAATGGTCCCGGTCTTAAAAACGGCACATCGAACAGTGCGGCTTTCGTAAGTGGTGTAATCGCGCGCTATCTCACGAATCTGACCCAAAAAATGCATCCCTCCGAAATAAAAGAGTGGCTGCTTTCTTATGCGACTAAAGGCATAATTGACATCAGAGACAAAGAAGGAACGGCAAATAGGTTACTTTATATGGACTGTAATGGACCAATCGTTACTACGGTGTCGCCGGGAAATTTAACGACAGCTTCAACAAAAACCGTCACTACCATGGCACCAACGGACACTACTTCATCCAGGGAAAACACAACATCAACGTCCAACAACAACGTTACAACAACGAGCAGTATTATTACCACAACTATAAGCGAAATTGTTACCTCAACAACTACGCGCGTTACCACAACGCCAAGCACTAAAATTCCCACGACATCGAGCAGAAACTTGACCACGACACCAAGCGGCAACGTGACCACGACGCCAAGCAGAAACGTGACCACGACGCCAAACGGCAATGTTACCACAACGCCAAATGGCAACCTTACCACAACGCCAAGCAACAACGTTACCACAACGATGCTCAGTAGCAGCACAACAAAGGTACCGCCGCCCACCACTCCGCCCAGCAAGTCCAGTAGGAGCGATAGCAATAGTGTAATCATATCTTTCCTTTGTTGTCTCGTTATACTGAATGTGAGATAATGAGCTAATTTAATTTTTTTTCACGTGAACTGTAAATTGCGATTTGGATGCTTATGATCTCTAAATATATCGTCATATCTGTTCTAATCAATAATGACTGATTGATACCAACCACGACCGTTGAACCCAGATAGTGTGGTGTGGTTAATGTCACATACTTTCATGTCCCACTTGTATCTATCTATACTATGCAAACATTTTTTATTTGAAATGCCATGTTAAAAATATGTAAATGTTTTGAGTACATTTTGAAACGGGAAATAATGTAGTGACTATCTTTAATTGTGCAAAGAGCAAATCTGTTCACAATTTTTCCATGGCGTGATTAATTAACGAAAAAAAGTTAATTGACCTATTGTGATTTTTTCCTAAATAGAAAGGTATTATGCAATGAGTTGCATATCGTTGGAAGGCTCTTTTTTTAGAATTTTTCGTCCCTGTCTGTATAAGGAAGTACGTATTGGGCGTTTAACGGGATTTAGGGTTCAGGTGTTTTCTGGTTTGTATTTGACTTATCACAGAGAGACATTAACATGTAACTAAATCATACCAAGTAATACACAGAAGTCATATGTTTAAATAATAGTAAGTGATAAGATTATTATTTCAAAATAAGAAATTTATTGGGAGGAAAGGAGGATCTGAGTTGGCCGCGCATACCCAGTTACTAGTAGATGTGAATCGCGTACGCACAAGTGCTAGAAGAGCCATGTTATGCAATCGCGGGAACAGCTAATTAAACAGCTGTGCCCATGTGACCCTTAAGGTCTTCTACGGTCCACTAATCTTTCGCGATAGCGCCCACGTGAACACATGAACACAGTACTGACCAGTGTCCAGTTGAGCTACGGCCAGCGAGACGACATTTGAGAATCAGTCAAGTGAAAGAGAAGTTGGTCGGTAAGCCTACGAAAACGCCTCCCACCACTCAACCCCTTGACATCAGAGCCGAGAATGGGTACATGTAAGTACCATTTATAATACAAACAAATAATAATTAAATATTAATAGTAGGGATGTTTCACATACAAACCACCTTATGCCATCATTACTATCAGTTTACCATAAAGGAATGCACAGATATATATAGTATGATAACAATTGACCAAATCAAACACGGCCGCCTCACCACTCCTATCCTCCAATGTTCGTAAACCTTATGTAAACTGACAATTGGCATAACCGACCTATTTCGAACAATAAAAGTAGCTATAGTAAGGGAAAGTATTAACAGGGAGTACAAAAGTTATCAGTAATAAGTGATTTAAAAGTTAGGAGTGTTTGATCATGAAGAAAAAACTGCAGTAAGCGATCAGTGACGACCTAGAGTCTAAGAGTAAGTGGTAACGGGAACAGTGTTGGCTTGTCGTAAATAACTTTAAGACTGCATTCCCACAGATTTTAGATTAACCTATCCCCGTGGGGAGTCTCACTAGATTACTGTAAGTTTAGCCGGCTTAAATGTCTGTCCCCTCCTACTTAAAGCTGTAAGGGGGTAATTAACTTCCGTATGCGCTCGGCTGACAGCAATTTAGCGTGAACCCCCAGGGAGTTAGGTCGATCCAGATGGATCGATCTAAATCTGTGGGAATGCAGTCTAAGACCCAAAATTTTGTCTACCTCAGCTTACAAAGATTCACTGCAGTGGTAAATAGTGATCTGAAATATTAACAATATTTCACTTTATTGGTCTACTACCAATATATCTTGAAGTCAAAATAGATCAAAATTTCGGTATAAAGGTTAAAATAAACTTTCGGGTTACATTTTATTACTTTTGTGACGCATACTGCTGCTCACCATCGTAATTTAGCCAACTATCGTAAGAAAAGTAACATTAAGCAGTGTTCCCGCCCTTATACCAATGTGACTAAGTCTCCTTTATAGACTTTATACAGTATCGTCAGCTATCAGTCTAAGCTTTCGCCAAACAATTTCGATTTATTTGTGAAATAAAGATCCTATATTTCTGTAGTGACAACTCCGTCCTGAGTGTCTGCCTTCTCCACGTTCTTGCACACACAGAAGTAATGGAACTGCGCCTTAAATAGACAAAAGAGGGAAAACAATGATAATATCCAACTTTGCTATTGAAAAAGTATTTTCACATTGAGTATTTATCTGGTATCCGGTATGTTTTGAGAGATAGGCAACTTAATAGCCTGGTTATCAAATAATAGATTTTTAAACGGAGCCCTACTTGTAGAGTTCGTCACAACTCAACTATTTATAGCCGGAAACGATCTTGTTGAGAAATTGTGAAAGGGTGTAAAGTCATTCAGTGTGAAAAAGCCTTAACTGTAAGAAATACCATATTGAGAAGGAGACAGATGTTACCTTAACGCTAAGAATTTCTCTAAAATATAAATTCTACAATATCCTCTGTCATCGGGTATCACCTTCATTATTTACTAATACTGAATACCAACGTAAATCTACCGTCATGGGTTAATATTTATTTTTTTTTAATTAAAATATTAAAATATTTTTTGATGAAACAATTAAAGGTATGTCAAAAATCGTAGCACAAACGAGACTTTTGCAATATGTTCAGACTAGTAACTGACATGGACATGTAACTCACCGGATCATGCGGAAGCCCGCAGCGAAGACATTCACGACATGCCAGTGGACAGCAGCAACACATCACGTCAAATATGGGAGAGATCAAGTGATGATCCAAGGTCTTTGGATCCGTGAAACCTAAAAACCCCATGGTCTTATTACAATAGCTAAGTAAATTTTACATTTGATATGCTTATATCTTCATTTTATCGTTATGATATTGAAAAGAATGCATTTGTCCTTAAAATTAGATATCACTGTTCTCTTTTGACGTTTTTACATTCAATGTTATGACACATGGGTTCCAAAAAACATTAATTAATTTTTAACCTTCTCTTTAAAATCGAAAGATATTTTGCTCTGCTTTAAGTCGTTGCGGCCTTTATAATCATGTAATTAAAGGGGAATTTCACACTGGCAGTTGTCCTCGGGGTTACTTGATCATTGGTTTTGCCTAACAAGTCAAAAGTCTCTGCTTTCGCGTCAGATTTAATGTACATTTTTAAATATCAATACAGAAATAATTATAATGAAAAATAGATTAAAATAAAAGAACAAGTAAAAAAATTTGAGGCTGCCCTTAATCAAAACAGCCGACAAATTACGTTTCAGATTGCAGCTGGGGGTTCTCCACACAGGTATGGTACTGGCTTTAGGACTGGCTAATAAATTTGTCTGAGGGACATTATTAAACGATACAGGATGTTTTTTAAACATAAAGCTATCGAATTAAACTGTTAAATTGCCCCTTTTATTTTAGTGAAGTACATGTACGTACCTGTAACTGCGCTGACCGTTAACCCGACAACAAGAACCACCAGCACGGCAAATCCTGCGTACCATAAGTAGGATATATCATACCAACCTCCTAGTGGCGGCCTGAAAATAGTATGATTACTTTAAATTCATAGTCTGGAGTCCCAATTTATATACTTGAAATTTCACAGCGTGCGTTTGTTCAAAGAAGATAACCGTATTTGCTAGAGCATCACTTCACAAAACATCAGGGATACTTTCAAGGCTGGATTAAGTCGCTTGGAAAATAATCACGTTTTATCATTTATCAGCCACTTAAATAGAAACGGAATTTCTTTTGGGACTAAACTTACGCGTACTCTAATTGTGTGACTGGTGTAGTGGACAAATTGGCCATTATGTCTGTGAAATTGTCGGTCAAGGTCAAGTTGGTCGCATTGGCGGCAATACAGCCAGCAGTGGACACTGGGGCTGTCCAAAGAATTGGTTTGTAGACTTGGGCGCCAACACCGATCCAGAACGTCAGCAACAGACCAGAGATGAGGCCGGATATGGCGCCCTGACAGAGTAAAGTTGTGTCAAAGTAAAAAAAAAATAAAAAAAAATATTTAAAAAAAATAAAAAAAAAATATATATATATATATATTTATATATATATTAACTACAAATCATGAATCACATATGTATTTTGAATGAAACGCGCTATTACAACTGCTGCAGCAACGAGGTATGGATACTCCTACCGTTTTCCGTTGTTGTGATCGCGTCACTCAGTTATATTAGAAAACAACTATCAAAAATATAAAGATTTTATTGCATCTATTATCCTCATATTGCATAGAAAATCGCTGCAAGTAAATAAAACCCATATATCCAAAGAGCTACGACAGACAGAGAACCGTATAAAAGACCGTTTCTCCTACCTTCCAGTTTGCCCAGGGGAAAAATATTCCAAGAGAGAAGAGTCCGAGTTGAGGCCCTCCAACCATGCCGAACAAAGCAATGAAGGCCTACATGATAGAACAAAGGGAATTTCATATTTCATTGTTTACGTTGTACCACTTCAGTTTACACACAGTTATTACATGACGTTGAAAGTGGTGACGTGACGAACTTTAAAACTCTTCTATCCGTCTATCTTATACCAGTAGTGGTCTTCTTAGATGTATATGGACAGATACAGATACAGAATAAACAGAAAGACATTGGCAATAGGCTATCATGGAAACTTCAAATCTTTAAAAACTGGACGTCTGCAACTGATCTGTCTAGTTGATTATACTTGAGACAGACATTTCTGGCGTTGATAGTACCATAGGATATTTCGACAAAGAATTTTGTTTTAACCGTTCTTGTGGACCAACTGGCCAATACCTGCAAAACGCCTCCAAGAAGTGACGCTATATAGGTCATGCCGATCATGATACAGCCAAAGGTTACCGCTGGTAATAAATGATAATATATCGTAATATATCATATGGAAGTCAATTGAAACTGAAATGACTTGTGAAATGTGTTAATTATGATTTACACCGACCTCATTTCTTGGAACAGATTCCGCCTTTCCGGGCAAAGACATGCTTACTGTGTAGTCTGTCGAACACACTTGTATTTATACATATAAAAGATATGAAAAGCAGAAAACTTACAGAGAACTTTAGATACAATAGTGGCTTTGCTGTCTGGAATCTTTTTACAGCAAAACTGCTCAAATATATCTACCGTGAAAACAGTTGCCAGGCTGTTCAGTCCAGTCGATATTGTACTGAAAAATATTTTAAATATATTTCTATAAATATAGACCTAGCAATGTGATATTAGAATAACTTTTTAAGAAATAAAATCTTAGATGTTCTCTTTATTTACTTCATTGCAACTGCTATTTGTGACAAAACAAAGGGATGCTAAAATGTAACCATGAAATACACTTATTTATTACAGTGCATCGTTAATAAAACTTGCACATCAAACTTATTCGGAGAAATAGGTTTCTCGTCGTTCGTGTAATCATAAGAAATCAAATGTCTCATGGAGAGTCGGAACATCCTGCCTCATAGGTAGAAAACACGTTGATTACTTTGATATCAACACATTGATTGTCGTGGCATTTTACCTGAGCGCCCCACTAAACAGACAGGCCGTGAACAGGCCAGGTAGACCAGGTATTTTGGCAAACTTGTCCATTACAAACAGAGGCAGAAGCTGAAGTAGAAATTGCATGTTTTAACAATATTGCACGTCTTAAAATAACACAAGCTCGGAAAATATCAGTTGTTTTATGTGTGCAATAAGCTCAAATTAATTCATTAGTTACGCATGGTCACCTTGAGTTCCCGGACACTCACAATATTAATTCAGCATACCTAATGGAAAAGCACCTGTACATGTTGGGGAGAGGGAACTACCACTAGCGTTCTGAGCCTTGGTGTGTGCATATCATGTAGCAATCTTGCCAGGAATATTCATTGTATCTCTTGCCTGTGTCATTTGTTTATGTCCCCGTTTTAACTTTTCTGTTTTCAACCTGATTTAGCTAGTTTGCTAATGTCCCCGTTTTGGCTTTTTCTTACCTGATCTAGTTCATTAATGTCCCCGTTGTTCATAGGATCACAATCAAAGTAGTGTGCGAAGATGAGTATCCCAGACATAGCACTAAGAATGATGATGCTGGCTAGACCAGGCGCGTTGACCCAGTATGCACTAGAGAGACAAAGCAGATCATGTTTACTAAATAAAATTAGATAAATACTTATTTGATTTGGCCAATTTTGCTCTATTTTGAAATCAAGTAATATATTTTCAGTAAGACTAGCATACCCCCAATGGGTGTTTTCTTTCTTTTTTTTCCCAATGACCTCTCGCTGACTTTCGTTGACACGTTATTTATATTTATCACGCTATTAATTGACATACAATTTATATTTATCATGTTATTCATGTGTTAAAAAATAATATATTAAATAGATTATCTAAGCAAGCTGACATCTGTGCCCCCCTGAGGTCGGTCACTGTGAGTGCTCTCTGGATCTGAGCTTGGTTACAGGCGTAGACAGTGAGCCAGGTGAAGAACCCGCCGAATATACAGGTCCAAAATGTGTGGCGCTCTCGGGGATCGGGGTCGAAACTAAAAAGGGCAAATTTTCTTGGTGTCATTTCTCTACGAGTTAATTTTTTTTTACAAAACGTTCACGTGACTTGTGAAAAATGATAAAAATAAAATTTGCTTAATTTATCATCGTTTTATTATCATTATAACATATCAAATGTAGCTAAAGATTTTAGTGATCCGAAATATATATCACATTTTCAAACGTTGTTTACCTAAAAGTAAACAGATTACTCCTAACAATAGCATCCCGATATACGCTTATGCTATTTTCACAGGTTCAAATATTTGTCAGCTACTCGTCAGATTTGTCACAGAAAAGAAGAGTAACCCCCACTATAGGATTTATAATATTTTTGGTTGTTGTTTTTTGTTCAATACTACTATGTTCACATGATTTGATTTGAGTTTAATTTGACTGACTTACTCCAGGAAGTTAACTCTGTTCGTCCCGAGGCTGGCTATCCAGGCGTTTTCATATCCTCCCAGGGTAAGAGACCCCTGGATCAGCACTGCCAGCAGACCGGCGAACATAACACCTATTTGGAAGGTGTCGGTCCACATCACGGCTTTGATGCCACCCTGAATAGTGGAGTAATGGTCAATATTTTTCCTCTCTTTCTTTCTCTCTCTCTCTCTCTTTTTCTCTCTCTCTCGCTCGCTATCTCGCTCTGTGTGTGTGTGTGTGTGTGCGTGCGTGCGTGCGTGCGTGCGTGTGTGTATTGGTAGGGAGGGGGTGATGATAGGTTTCAGGGGGGAATGACTGACGATCTTTTCGTTTTACGAATTAAAAAAACGGGTGTTGTCTTAAATTATTAAGCTATTGACTTTACTGCGTCGGTGAACAATGAAACTTAGGCCTACTTACTATGCTTGTGTAGAAAATGCAGACAACTCCCACAGTGGCAACGGCGATCCATTTGTTTAATCCGGTTACTGTATAAAAACAATACAGTAACATATTACTGTATATATATAATATAATTATTAACAGTACTATCCTGTATTATATTCAGATATCAAATTTAAATTAGTTATCAAAGTTCAGTTAACCATGAATTACCTTTATTTGTAAGTTTTTTCTTTAATTATTTCTTGCCAGGTTGCTTATTGCATTTCAATTTTTATATTTTCACGTATTTCTTAGTAAACATCATTACATTTTTATAACAGAGACATCATCATAAAGGTTTTCTAAATTCTGGACTTGAGAAATATCATCCCACCTTGTTCTAATGCTAAGGAAGGCGCATACAACACGATGGGTAAGTACAGGATCTGGAATATTGCATTTCGCCTTTGTTATTATTCTGTTTTTTTTTTTTTTTT
>NW_019775378.1:256803-274337 GCF_001039355.2 Lingula anatina
TATATATATACAATAATTTAACAATTATTTCCTCATCTACAAATTATAGCTCACCTCATGTGCGCTGGTCACCTGGAGCCGAAAGAAGATAGGAAGATACACATGCGCTGCAACAGCAATAGCCGGAAAGTAACTGAGCGCCATCCACAGATACTCTGTACCATACACGTAGATTTCTTTAGGCGTCCCTAGCAAAGTTATGGCCGAGATGAAGCTGGCCAATAACGACAAGGCTGCTGGAATGGGACCCATCTTTCTGTCTGCCATTAAAAATTCTGATGTCGTTCTTTGGTGGCCTCCCGTCAGCGCTGAGAAAATGCCAATGCCCGCCGAGACCACGAGAGTACTACCGAAGACGACATAGTCCACAGCGCCGAACTGGTTTACTTGTGCCTGGGGCATGGTTCACATCTAATGTTACATAAAAGTCCCAACTTTGAGAAAAGAATGAAAGACAGAAAAAAAACAAACAAATTGACATCATACTTTCGGTTAAACTACGATACCTATGCAATATAAGTTATCACTTTCAAAATCAAGGAATTTGTGTTTGAGAAGGTACTCATTATCGGGACATGCAATGCTGGGAATTGCTTCCACTTCAAATTAGATTTTAAAGCAAGTTTTTGAAACTGATTAAATTATTTCAAATCTCACCTATAGTTAAGGTTAAGCAATTAATTTCTAGTTTCATATCAACCAATTAGCATATTGCCATTGGTAGTGAAGATAATTTAACGATCGTACAACATGACTAGAAGCAAATCTTTATGCGCTAATTTCCAATCAGAAGTGACAAAAAGTGTTGCAAGCCATTTAAAAAGAAGTCAAACACTGTGGACATTTACAAAGATACATACACATGCGTAAAGACGTTACATGTGTCATGGAGATAAAAAATAAATAAACAAACAAACAAGCGAACAATTAATTATGATGGTCCACCCCATTCATTCTCGGGAATTTGGAAATAGCATCACATATTTTAAGGTATAAAAGTAATATCCCCATAGGCAGATATTACCCATAATGTTACTGCCGCATATATTATATGGAATATCAAATCTTGGCACTTAAAAATATGCCATTTGCGATAACCTTGAAAATGGAAATCAAGGGCTCTTTTCATAAGAACTGACACAAGCACCGATAGGGAATAAATACTACCACTGAAAGATAGCTAGAAGTTTATCTCATTTACAGGATAACGTAGTATCATAGACATATCTTTCATTTTCTTCATTTTCTGTCGTTCAATAGCAACATTGTACCCGAATTGTACCTTTTTGTATTCATTTCTATTGTATTGTATTTTGTATTGTATTGTACAATGTAGCACGTTACATCCTCCAAACTTGTACTAATAAAACGTTTTATTTGTCCAGGTTCCAAACGACAAATTAAAGGTATTCTTTTCTGGATTTTCGCAACAAATCTTATTTTTTCTTGATAAAAAAGAAAATGTACTGTGCATAACAAATGAAGAGTCATCTGTGTTCTGTGTTCAGGGATTTCCTGTTGGATCGAATATGTTTTGCAACGTAAATTACAGTTTTAACCCTTACACCCCATTTCCATAGATTAGATCGACCTACTTAAGATCGACCTAACTCCCTGGGGGTTCACGCTAAATAGCTGTCAGCCGGGCGGACACGAAAGTTAATTACCCCCTTACAGCTTGTAGTAGGCGGGACGGACATTTAAGTCGGATTATCTGAAAGTAATCTAGTGAGACTCCCCGCGGGGATAGATCGTTCTAAAATCTATGGGAATAGAGCCTTAAACTTCCTGTTATGCTGTTATGGGTTTATTAGTACCGTACCTGCCCTGCTCTCGCATAACCTATTATCCAAGTAAATGGGTTAATTTCATTTATACATGCATCGAAATAATAAAATGGACGAAAAGTGAAATAAGACAAGTTTTTCGCGTCAAAAATTGAGCGAATTTTGTAATTGAGGAACATTATAAATTAAGATGTATGTACAGTTCAACGTAGCATTAGTTGACAAGAAATGCAACCAAGTAGTAAATAAACAAAAATTCGTAGCCAATGCACGGAGGCAAATATCAACGAAAATGAGCATGAAACTGGTTTGTATGTATGAAAAGAAAAGGAGTTGACATTGAGCTTACAGGGAAACGCATCAAAAATGCAATCACATTCCATTTTAATGGGATATTTTGTGCGCATATTTCGCCTACTTTATCTTTACCTCCACTATCTCAACCAAAGAAAAAGAAAACGGTCATATTTTTCCGTCTCCTTATAAATCAAGTGTATAGGGGTTCTCGGAGTTCCGTCATTCTCCGTCGTGACACGAGTTTCCTGGCAAGTCGGACCACACTCAAATGAGATCTCTTCTCACTCACCTGTGCCAACCGTTTAATAAAGTCATAAAATAGGTCAAAAACACATTTCTAGGACATATGGAAACAAAACGGTGACATGACAGCTAGGGCTGCCGCGATCAGCACCTGGATCCAACACACAGTCGTGCAGAATTACAAACAAGGATTTTTAAATAATTTGTGCGATATGGATTGTAACTACGAAACGTAAAATTGTTATTACTATTGTTATCATATGTCATACATAACGTAGAGAGACAACAAATGTGTCAATTATTGTACCATTTCGTGCTCAACAACTGAATATGCCCGGAGTGTCGTAACCCATCGACCTGATTAGGTCACAATGTATTATCAGAAAACTTACTGTATTCGACACAAGTAGGTCCGTTTCCATCTACTGTAGCCGACTTATTCTTCAACTATAACCCATAATATGCCAATCCTTATAATAAAAACCTTAAATGGATATTAATCTCTATATATCTACCTTTACAACTAACCACCTGTTGATATAAATAATATGGAGAACATAGAAAGCTATACTAGACTCGGCAGGTTACGCCATGGCCAGCCCTAAATACAGATTTTGTATATAAACTTTGCACTGTTTTTCTGCAGATGCCTCACAAACACATGTCACTAAGAATGACATTAGAACACTTCATAACAAGGTCTTCCTATAAATTCACTCACCAGATTAGACGTTACGCAAGGACCTTGTTGCACGTCAATGAGCTGCGACAGCTAGCTGCTTGCCTTGAACCATATAGGCTGCAAGCGGAGAGCAGCGAAGTCGCGCCAAAACGACTTGTACTTTAGAGAGAGAGAAAACACCAAGGGTCGCAATCTCACAGTGATAACGGGGAAAAAATGGCGGGTAAGTTACGATAAAGTCCAGCAGGTCAACTTTAAGAGTAGTTGCTTGGCTTAGAAGAGGTCTTAAGATATATCACTTCTTATCAAAGAAACGGCGATAATTGACATTTATTTTTCTGGAAAAAAAAAAAAATAAAACCGTGCTGCCCCGGAAGAGACAACACGAGAGAGGGGTACTTATCCCAGGACGCGGGAACTGAGACTTTTCCCCATCCAATGGAAATTAAAAATACTTGTCTGTATTGTAGCTATAAGTTACTGCCCAATCCTAAGGGCGCTTGGTAGTCAGGTCTACGCTCTGTATAAGCCACAGGAGCCAATTACATAAAGGATCACTCTGATTTTGTTCCAAGCAGTTTCTAATATCATGTTCTTGTGTTTCTTTCTTTTTTCTATTTCAAATAAAAAAAGATATGCTTGATATTTGTTCTGATAATTTAATCAAAATGGCTTATACATACATGCATATACTCGTATAACAGGCCTGCCAAGCAGCTTTACATTTAACTGTTATTAGAGACAATGAAATATAAAATATATAATCAGAATCATTTAATGTAAAATGTGACTTATTATTCTGTTGCAGAAAAATCGGGGAAATGTTGAGATCAATTTGAAGAAAAAATGATTAAATGAAATATAAATGAGTGAAAGAAAACGCTGCTTATTTGACATGTAGAGGTTATCAAGATGCGAATGAGATTATATTGAAATTCATTATCGCCTCTACATACGTGATTAACGTGAAACACATGTTCCCCACTTCCGAAAAATGAAATATTAACATGCTAATCAGTGACAGGAATTCTATACAGTCGAGTATACATATGTCTAGTTTTGAGGAGAGCGCTGAAAGAAACGTTGGATTTTCCAACTAATGCTTTCTGTCTGAGGACTCGCTCTCTCTTCAACTGTTTCTGCGACTTCCGGTTTCTCTACAATCGGTTTCGTTGCATTAGAACAGCGATGCGTTTTCGAAGACTTATTTTTAGATTCTCTTCTCTCGGGTTTCGCGTTATGCTGAACCATCCCCTGGTAGTTGAAACAGTTTTTCGATGTAGGTGAATTTTTAAGACTAATTTCAGGAAAATAAACATTCGAGTCCCGAGGCCCGTCTGTGCAAACTACTATAGCACTCTTTCTCTTACGAATAGGAGGTGATGGGGGAGCAGCATCGACGCTACTCGCAATAGAAGTACAATAACTGTCCCTGCCATCTTGACTGAGCCCTTCACCGCTTTTTGAACTGGTTTCCGACATATCAGTGCGTCTACGATATGTAGACCGAACACTGAATGAGCTGTGGCGCTTTTTAGTCTTGACAGTTTTGCTCGTTTTTCTTTTCGGATGCTCTGTTACAACCTGTTGGGCGTACTTCTCTGGTATTGGATCATTGACCAGAATTCTGTTGACCTTTGATGTACACTTCAATACATTAGCCTTGTTTGTGGCTATACTCGACTTCTTGCGAGGTCTTGTTTTAACTTCAAAGTTACCGCGGCGCTGCTCCTCATCAATAAGACAGCCTGTAGATTTCTCACTATCAGAACTGATGTTCTTCTTCGTGGATCTTGAAGATTTCTTTTTCCTCGTCCCGGGAGTTTTTTCGTTGTATTTATGACCTCCATCTAGATTATTTGAATGAAATATATGGGAGCACGGTTCCAATTTGTGAGGGCTTTGAAGAGGGCTTTTACTGAAAAAATGCATCCTGTCTGGGGTGCTGCCGTCCATACTTTCGCCAGAAGATGACATTCGACCCAATGGATCCAGAGGAGGAAGTAAATTTTTCCTTAAAGGTTTAGGAGTTAATACGGGAGGCAGAGGACTCCCGGTTTCATATAGTGTTCGAGCAGACAAATAATTGGAAAAAGACGAGGTTGAAACTGGGCTCATCGAGGAAGATGGGCTTGACAAAGATGGAGATTTTGAGTCAAAAATGTTCTTTTCTGCTCTACGCAGAGAAGACATCATGATTTTACCTGCACTACAGTCTTTCCCCGTAAGAGACATTGTTGGCGAAGGAGCAATAATGTTGAACGCTGGCGGGTGGGGCCTGCTTGAAAACGGCGGAGACGGAGGAAACATTAAATTGGTTGGACTATTTGGAGAGGTCAGCCCAAGTCCGGGTGCTTCCTGGTCGTCACATAATGCCAATCGATACCGCCGCCCATTGTGCCAAATAACGTTTGAAGACGGGGAATCAATGCTATGTTGCCGTAAGGACAACGAATGGTGACCTGTGTGGGGTTCCTTGGACGCTGATTGCCCAGGATCACTGTTTCGATAGCGTCCTCGAATTGAAGGCGATTTTGGCACCTCTGTTGCGTAGGCCCCGTAAGGCAAAGAATCATGATGCGTCGGTAACCCAGTGTATTCAAACTCCTTGGTCACGACGTCAAGATCACAGAGTTTCAAGATGTGTGGGAGCATTTCGCTCAAGGTGTTTTCCTCAGACTGTGTTCGTCCTTGTAAATCATCAAATTCGATCCCATCGCCGTCCCGTAGGTCATGCTGATCTGCTAAGTTTCCGTCGTCGTTATTTGGATGTTGTTGACTTCCTTTTGAGGCAATATGGCATGACAAGTTTCTCATCTCGGAATTGTCGCAGACTTCGTTTTCAAAATCCAAGCTTTCCTCGTGGCTGTTTTTGGAACGGCACTCACCAAAGTAATGCTGTTGTTGATCAGTTCTTTTCATTTTTTTATGCAGTAATATGTCTGAAACGAGAAATACTTTCAAGAATAAATTCGATAATCTGTCTTTTATAGTTTTCTGTCTGTCTCATTAGAATTGAAATGTAGCTGAATTCAGGTAGCAAATGTTTCATTTACAGTGTACATGTATATATAGGCCTATATATAAATGGACTGCGCATGCTCAATTCTGTAATTATATAACTATATAGTCTCCTAAATGATGTTTTACATGTTCATAATATCGCAAAAACAAATGAAATTTCCGTTGCCAAAAACACAAAAATAAAAGCAAAAATTAATATCTTACTTGTCGATTTTCTTGAGATTCCTCTATATGTATCGGCAAAAGCAAATTGGACAACTGGCACTGTAAGTCTGTTGTCGGTCTCCTGAAGCAGACAGGACGCCAATTTCCCTCCCAGTGAGATAATAGTGAGTGCTGCGACAGACTTTAAGGACGACAGGTGGCACAGAGGCCAGTTCCTCAGTTAACCACAGAGGCGCCACAGAGCGGTGAACGTTCCACGTGTGTTTTTACTCGTTGTCAAGGTGAAAAGCAGTGCGATTAGCAGCGTTATAAGTATGAATGTCCAGGTGTCTTTTTATCACATAAATGCTTTCTGTAATATGTCTTCTATAATATTTTTTTCATCAACACATAGGAAAAATTTCATACCTTCTACACAAAATCTGTGTATGCTTATTTTTTTATTGGCGAAACGTATGTACACAAACAAATAAATAATAAAATAAAATAATAAATGTACATAAACCCATAGGCGAAAACAATGTATATCCACCCCCAATGTATATCCTGATTGAAACAATGTCAGAGACATATAGCATGGCCGCTAAGAGTCATCCTAACTAAGAGAAATACACTCTTCTCGAATACAACATGCGTTGTGGAACCCATATCTTGCTTCTATGGAGTCGGCATTTCGCCCTTTAATTTGTCTTAGCCATAGCTGTCTTTTAGTCATTGCAAGGCACATTTGAAATAAGTCAGTCGAGAAAAGTGTCAAAGCATACGTGAGATATAAATGTATATTATCACCTCTGTTTTAAGGGACCGTACATTTGCTAATGCTGTCTAATATTTGTAATGTTTATTTTTATAGTTTGTCCTACGGGTCTGTAAACAGATTTGAATTAGAAAAAAATTATATTTTACACCATGCTTGAATGTCAATTAACATGTCTGAAGGTCAATTATTGTCCCTCTGGTCTGATTAATTGTCAATGACGACAAGATTTATTTGTCGAAAACTACATAATCGCACGTTTCTAGAGGTAGCAACAAGTAATTTCAACATTTTTACTTTTACCCGATAAAATTATTTTGATTTGTTTTTTAAGCAGTCACATGATTTACTAGTTCTGGAAAATGATACTTGTTACCATAGTTACGTGCGTTAGTTATATACAAAACTTTTTTTCTGGACAAATATTGTTGAATGTCAATTAACATGTCTGAATGTCAATTATTGTCCCTCTGATCTGATTTATTGTCCATGACGACAAGAAAAGTAGTTATTCGATTTTCTTTTATTTTTGCCACATACCAATTAGTTACTACTTGCCTGTACCACCGCACTTGCATTAGCCTAGGCCAAACTAACCATCTTCTGCCCAGAACGTTTATTTCCATAAAATTTGCACATATCAGCTGGACAAAGCTTATTTTAATTGTCTCTACAAAACACACCACATGATTTCCTAGCCCTGGAAAATGATACGTGTTACCAGTTACGTACATTAGTTATACACAAAACTTGATTTCTGGACAATTTTGTGAAATGGGAAAAGGCCGTGGATTTATTTGTCGAAAACTACATAATCGCACTTTTCTAGAGGTAGCAACAGCTATTTCAACATTTTTACTTTTACCCGATAAAATTATTTTGATTTGTTTTTTAAGCAGTCACATGATTTACTAGTTCTGGAAAATGATACTTGTTACCATGGTTACGTGCGTTAGTTATACACAAAACTTGTTTTCTGGACAAATATTGTTGAATGTCAGTTAACATGTCTGGATGTCAATTATTGTCCCTCTGATCTGATTAATTGTCCATGACGACAAGAAAAGTAGTTACTCAATTTTCTTTTATTTCTGCCACACACAAATTAGTTACTTCATACCTGTTCCTCCGCACATGCATTAGCCTAGGCCAAACTAACCATCTTCTGCCCAGAACGTTTTTTTACATATTTGCTCATATCAGCAGGACAAAACTTGTTTTAGTTTGTTTGTCTATACAAAGCACTACACTAATTTACTAGCTCTGGAAAATGATACTTGTTTCCATAGTTACTTACATTAGTTATACACAAAACTTGATTTCTGGACAATTTTGTGAAATGGGAAAAGGCCGTGGGTTTATTTGTCGAAAACTACATAATTGTACTTTTCTAGAGGTAGCAACAGTTATTTAAACATCGTCTTTTACCCGATACAATTTTATTGATCTTTTTTATCGGTTATAATTTATATTAAATCTTAATACCAGTACTGGTACAATTTAGTGTATCACGGGCTTAAGTTTCTAAACTGCGCTTCAGGTGAATTTGTGGTTCCGTTGGGTTGAACGCATACATATACGTTTCATTCGGAGACAACATAGGTCACATATCAGGATTTTGATCAATCTTTTTATCACTAAAATAAATATTTTGCGAGAAAACTGATAATCATTTTTGCTAGATTTTCCCCACAAGCCTAGGACCCAGTAAACAGTTAACTGGGTCCAATTACAAGCTGGTGATTAAAAAATGTTACTGATAACCAAAGATTCAATGCAGAGACGGTTATCTTTATAGTACAAACGTAAACACAAGGAAATTATCCAATTTTTAATAACGGTTTTTTTTTGCTTAGATAACTCTAGCTGTCTGAGCACAAAAAAGAAGCGCACCATTGAAATATTATGACAATCATAAAAATTACGCTCATATTTGCTCAACATTTGATTATTAGTTTGCTTGAAAATGCGTTATGCATTTGAAAATATGATAACGGCAATTATGTCAAAACGACAGTTAAAATTTCAAAAACATTTTCTCTCCCCACTGGAATCTCACCTTGTCTTCTCTAATGCATTCAATTTGGTTGTCATAGCTCTCTCACAACGGGTAACACAATGGGGTGGATAGTTCCTAGTGTTCTGTTAATAACCACTTTCAAAGCAAATGCTCTTGTCATTGCACAAAATACAACTTCATTTTTCCAGGATAACTACCTCACTTAGGTCATATTGTGCAGGCTTGAAGGGGACAATACATCTAGCAACACATCTTTAATGTTGATGATGTTCAGTGATTTGGTATAATAGTACATACAAACACTCCTAGAAGTCGTAAAGCTGTTCCAAATTGTGAGAAATATATACAAATTTGTCGCAGCTAGAAAACTGCTGGTAGAGAGCACAAAAACATTTAATAACAAACACATTTATTTATAAATCAATTTTATAATAAAATAGAGCACACAGCATTGTGTTACAATATTCGACTATTTTATCCTACAAATCGTTTCCACAAACTCACAAAATCTAATATTTACATTTATCAAAACTCGATATTTTTCATTCTTATTAATAAGCTAATGGCACTGCCATTAGAATGTACTGTAGAAAGGTAGAACAAGTGCCTTCATACAAAAAGAGAACATCTATTATGACCATCTTTTGCTAAACTTGGTGATTCAAAAACTACGCCATATGATATGCAGCAAAATCTTGAATAAATAAGCAGTTTAGTAATCACGTTGATATCACACTAATTGCCCATGCAGCATACCATTTCTATTCAAAGAAACATCAGTCAATTGACCCTGCACCTGAGGCATCCACTGAAAACTTGGATTTTAGTTCTTGAATACAGAATTATAAGCACTGAATGAAGGTGCTTTCTACATGGTATGTTCTTCATGCCACATGCAAACATTTTCACAGTTCCATTTTATTAGTTCTTTTCCTATTGCTCCAAATGCAGAAATATAGATGCTTTTCTTCTCATTCGACCAGAGGATTGTCCTTCTGTGTGACCATTTTTTTTTACAGATTTTAAATATTTACAAGGTAAAACAACTCAGAGAGTTATTTTGAGTCATCCAAATATTCATCCAACAATAATGTTTATGTGCAACTCTGCAGAACTTTTTCCTGAATCTGCATTTTCCAGGACAGTTAAGTTTAGATGTCGGGGATGGAGTGATCCATCAATTTTTTAACTAAGCTGGAACCCATGCTGAAAAGATAGAAATTGAAATGTAGGAAAAGCAAAACAAAATTGGAATGGAAAATATTTTTATCTTCTAAAAAAAGTGCAAGTTTTTTATTTTTGTTTGTGTCAAAAGATCCCTCCCAGTTTGTGTGCCAAACTCGGCTCTGGCCCATATATCTATCTCTTAATTCTTTTACAAACAGTCCACTAAACTTCATATTAAAATTTTGCACATATAGCAACATCTCAGTCACTGCCATAGACAAAACTCCCTTTGAAAAAAGTATGAAATTTCTGAAAAGATAATTTGAACCATTCGAAAGATTTGAGGCTGAATGCTATTAAAAATGAAAAAAAATTAATAAAAGAATAAATGAATAAATAAAATTACTCCCATTCCCATAATCTTGTTAGCATAAAATGTTTAGTTCCTTACCATTTGACAATGTGTTCATAGATAAATGAAGGCATGATGGTGACAGTGACCGTCCTTGGTGCTGCAGCAAAGATGTCACGTGTCTCAGAATCCTGAAAATGGCCCAAAATTATTTTCAGTACTCAGTTTTGTAGTTTCATATATAATGGTTACTCAAACATTACTCTTCACAAGTATGTTTCACAAATATACAATTACTTTAATGTGAAATCGTTATATGCATTTTCAAAAGTTGGGAATTTTCCAAAGTAGCTGGAAAACTTTAGAATTATCTAGAAAAATATTTTTTAAATTACTAAATTAATGCTCAGTTGACACCACTCTGTACAACCCTTGCCATAACACAATTTAAATCGTGTTTTCAGCTGAAAACTTGATTATTAAACATCTGAATCCATACCTTTAGTCCTACAACATTCTGACCATTGACCTCAATGAGCTGATGCTCTGTAAGGATGCCGTTTCTTGCGGCAGAAGAGTCCTTCACGATGGAGTTTATTTTACCATTGTTGAAGACAAAGCCTATGTGTCCCACACTGTCCTTCTGCATGGTCAGAGTACGTTCAAATGGTCTGTAACAGAATTGTTTAAATAGGCGTAAAATACACTTGAAAAATCATATGGTCATTGAGGTTAACTTTAATCTTTATTTGATAAAAACTTACAAATATTAACAATGCTATAAACAAAATACAAGACTGCAATGCATTCAAAGCATACACTTACATGAGAGCTTAAAGGTTTTTTTTTAGAATAAATTACACGATAAATTACTTTATTATTCAATTTTTTCAATATTCTTTATCCAAAAAATGCATCTTTTAACCACTAAAACATTGTCTAAGCGAGCCAGAGTCCAACATGTGTCGCCCCCTGTCACCCTACCTGTCACGTACTGCCATGGATATTTTCTCTGGTGCTGCGTTCTTAATGAACTTCATGACCTTGTCTGTGTCCCAGCCAGCCACAAGTTGGTTGTTGATCTCTAGAATCTGGTCCCCAAACCTCAGGCCAGCCAAGGCGGCAGGGGAGTTCACATGGACAAAGGCAACAAACACACCCTGTAGATACACAAAACACACAACTCTCAGTTTTTGATAGGATGATCGCTTTTTTTGAGTTTGAATGAATATTTTTGTGTAAATTATATAAGTACTGCTGAAATAATGAAACAATGAACAATGTCTGTCAATAGATGATTAGTATGACTAGATAATATTGCATCCTCCTTGAGAAGACTTTGGCTGGTTATTAACAGTTAACCTTAATGGTGATGATGATGGCACTCTAAAACTAAAATTAAAAAATATGTTAATAATGGCAGGTCTTTTCACCCTTTTTACTTCAAATACAGTGAGACCAAACAAAAATTTGTATTTTTGGATAACTGTTCTTTACCAATCTTACATGTATAACTTTCATCTAATCTTGAATCCAATAATTTAGTAAGTGTCCATGTATTCCACTCAAATATGGAGAATGAATCTACAGACACTGCAAATATGTATTACCAGTGCTATCATGATAAATTTTATCTTTTCTTGGCTCAGTTTATAAGCTGTTGTTCTGCCAAGTCACCTGAGAACATATCTTATCTAAAAGCGGCTTAGCCAAGTAGCCTATCATTTATGAAGTCCTAATCTGTGTGCTATCTCATTGACCTGTTACCATAACACATACAATATAATATTTCCTCCTAGTGCATTTTTGAACTGCAGCTTTGTATTTCTCAATGATGCTATTCAAATTGTAAAGTTCATAAGGGAAAAAAGTTACTAGTAAGTGTACTTAAAAAAATACAATGATTCAGACAGCACAAATTCCACTAATTCTTCACTAAAATCAACTTACCTTATTGACTCCTCTCACTCTCAGGCCACACTTGCCCTGCTGGTCTTTGCACAGCGTGACCATTCTTATTCCTTGTTTGATTTCTGCTCTTCTTAAACCGACATCATTACCAGTGACAGGGGCCACTTGCATATTCCCGGTCTGGGTCTGTCTCACTGCCAACTAATGGTACAAATATACAAATTAATTAAGCTAAGAAAAATTGCTTATAATGGATTCAACATAAAGAAGGGGTGAAAAGAGGGACTAGAATGTTTTGATAATATTACATGAAATCTCAATACAGTTTTCATTTGTACAGTATTCATTTGGAAATGAGAGCAATATTATTAACACAGTTAATCAAATAAAATTTTTATAACCTTTCATAAATAAAAGCGTAATTTTTTTTTTGTTTTTTTTTTGAAAAATGAGCACTCTTGTAATTTAAACATCCCAAGTAAAAGGAAAATAGTAAATTACATACCATATAGTTACCAACATAATAACTTCAAAATAATAATAATAATAATAATAATAATCACCTGATTTCCCCCAGAAGGCACCACTTGACCATAAGCAGGAGGAATAGCCCCTTCATCCAGAGACAGCCCCATGTACTCATTGAGTGAAGGGTACAGAGAGGACTGTGGGTATGCAGCGGCCGTGGGGTTCACAGGGTATGGCAGCCCCTGTCCCTGCTGTGGGTATTGGATTGCCTGGGCCTGGGCTTGGCTGTGCTGCATCTGTGCCTGGGCCATGTGGTCCACCTTCATATCTTCTAGTGATGGGTACAGAGACATGGTGCTGGTGTGCTGGTTGACAATCTATAACTTGCTTAAATCTAAAAGTAAAAAAAAAAAAAAATTAAAAAATCAAACCATAGAAAACAAAAATATGTGAGCCAAAAAACGGTGTGTTTCCTTAATGTCTGTCAAGATCAATTTTGAAATAAATCACATCATAGTACCCTAGATGTAAATATTATAAGATTAAGTTAAGCACTAAATTCAATATCCACCCATATTTTAGTGCATACTGCTGCATTTATTGGGTGATCAGCATCTGTTGTAATTTTCAAAGTGATGCCACATATAAATATGGAATATTCATGCACCTGATGCTTGTTGGCTGACTTGTAGAAGTGGTTTATATGCGTCATGGGGAATCCATGCATGTTTCACATGTAAAGTTAAGTACATTCTGGTACTAAATCAAATCTGTATGTAGACTACTTGAGTCCAGGGGCACTTGTTGTTTTAATGATCATGGCAGAAGGAAATTCTTTAAGACTGACAGTCAACTGACAACGAATACCCAAGTTAATAAACATCAAATTCGAGGCACTGTTTCTACAGTTTTTTCATGATGCTACAACAACTGTCTGAAATATGTGACAATTTACGATACTATTACTACTGTGACTTTACTTTCCTACTACTGAATACAGTAGCCTAGATTCTGCCCCTGTGACCCTAGTGACTGACAGACAAGATGTCACTGAGTCACAAGACATGCAGTGCTTACGATTTTTGCTTATTATTTTTTTCTTACCCCGTCTTCATCCCGTTGTTATATAATCACTTAAGTGTTAAATATATTGATCTGCCTATCCCGTTAACTTGTTTAAATCCAAATTTATTATTCGAGACATTTCAGGATAATCATTATGCGACGGATACGAAGACTAGGAAGTACAAGAACAAAAAATCAACCTAAATCAACAAACTGCTTAAACCTTCATAAAAGGGTCAATCCATACATAGTTTTACTAGTAGAATGACTGAGGTACCTACAAAGGGGTGCAGAATTAATTCTCGTTTATCGATTTGGGAAATGAAACCAGGATACGGTGAGGATAGATTATGGGAGTACGTTGCATTTCAGTTGTGCTTGATCGTAGTGCTGCTGCCAAATAACAGAGTACCGAAGACTGCCAGCGACTTAAACGATTGTCTTTGGGACTCAAACGTATTGAAAACTAATCTAAATTCATTTACAGATATATGCTTACCTTAGACGAGGTTGTTCTTAGTAGTTACTTGCGAAATAAAGGTCTCTTATCCTATTTATTTTGCTTTTGACGTCACCAGATCATGTGAATCACAAGAACATTAGGTCATGGTGCGATTTATAAATAGAATATTGTTGCGGTGCATCATGGTATATGGGATGGGCTTTTGTTTATTTTTCTTTCACAGAAAGTATCATATGAAAATTCATTTTATGGCAGTTAATATATTTGATCATTCGAAATATACCAAAACTTATACTTAAAGTTTTGCTGAAAAAAAAAAGCTTAAGATCATACCGGAAGTTAAAGGTGTTCGGCTATTTCCGTTTGCAATATGGAGACCCCAGATTTAAAACTTGGCAAAAAACCACAACATCAAAGATCTGCCAGTGACCCCGCGCCCAAATCGCCAAAAGGTACAAAAAATGGAACTGTACAAGAAAAAGGTATATATGAGTTTTATTATCTGAAGTGAAAAACGTTGTGGTCAATTTGAAAATTTACTTTTTTCTTCGCTGTTTCAATTCCGGTTGCAGCTGGTCCTACTATTTTTCTCTCTTTGTCACATCTTTAGATTGCGTTTTTCTATTTACCGGAGGGCTCTCGACACAACAGTCAAAAACTGCAGTGAACACAATGAGGGGGGGGGGGAAAGCAGTGCTATTATTTGGGCTTGGTTGCAGCCGATTTAATTTTGATTAATCGCGCACCCACGCACAAACACATAGTTCACACGCCAACAGACGTCTTTTGTCCTAGGCTATATTCATTTATTCGCATAAATGAAGAGGCGACTTTAGTAAACTAAATCGTTGCCAATGCATGTCAGGAAAATGAACAATTTAACTTTTGGTTGTAACTTAAGAAGGAGCAGTAACCATTAAAATAATTGGGATACAGGCTACATTGTTTTATGTCCCCATTCAGTTTCAACAGTGCCCTCCTGCACGGTCCTGCACCATTACTACCATACATGGTAACTCTCACATAGTATAACTCAGCTGACTAGTGAAAATGTACCATGTATAAGATAGTTCTTGATTTCAAAATCTTACTGTAAATTTACATTTTTTAAAACAAAAATACACCTGTCTTGTCCCCAAAGTAACAGTGTTCCAATCGTAATACAGAGAGGAAGTTACAATAGGAAAGAAACAAAGGGTTGGGGGGAGGTAATGATATGGGGGTGTATCGATGCCTGTAACATAATAATTTGTTTGGGAGAGGTAACAATGCGGGGATATGAAGAAATGACACTGGGATACATATGCTTGATTCATCACAAACTATGACCCTGTTAAGTGTATAGAGCTAAATATCACATAAAACACTCCTTTGGATATCACAATCAGATATGTAGTACTAACAAAAATGAACAAATTCATTTAAGTTTTTCAACAAAAGTTGCATACATAGGAAAACAGAGTAAAAGTAGAGTTTGAAAATGAGCATGATTTGATTGTTTACGTTTCATATATTTCATTATTTGATTCTAGACAAAAAATTTTAGGCATTCATTTTCCTTCATCTGCATTCTTCTCGATTCATCAATGTGACAAATATTGTTTTGTATTAGGTCCATGATTTTAGTAATTTTTAAATAAAATGATATGACAAGTCTATAACATATTACAGTATTGGTTGATATGTGGTTGAATACAAGGTTTGTATGATTGTATACATTTCATTGCAATTGAGAGAAATAGTTGTAATGCATTAAGGTATATGTTGCCTTGTAGCAGCTGCTTGTTACATGATGTTCCCTTGTATCACCTGTTGTTTAATCCTAACATCTTCGCCTAATGCCACCAAAAAATGATATGGCTTGTTTTGATACATGAAATATAAGCTGTCTGTTTGTTTACATGTGTTCTAACATAGTATATTATGAAATTGGCTATTTTAACAAGGAAGTTAATAGAGCTTAATAGAGTAGATTAACCTACATTTGAGGTATTCTGAATACAGACTGATAGCCACCAGTTTTTCTTCTCATTTACAATTAAGTCACGTGAAATACACTGACACACTGAACAAAATGCACTTTGTTAGTATCTTGATTGAATTATAGAATAAGTCCTTGCATGATAATATGTTAAGTAAAAGCATTGAATGTTGTTATTGTGTTGCCTTACTGTAAGTGTAAATTGATGCGGTTATCAGGATCATGTAGTCATTGTCAGAGCAGATATTTTGATTTCCTCCTTTGACATTCAATTGGAAGATCCGTAAAGATACATTCTGTGACTTATGTGAAAATGTACATCAGACACATTCAGGAAGTAACTGCATCTGATGAACTTATTCTCATATGACTAAGTAATCAATATTCTGGTCTTGACGTTAATGGAAAAAATTATGTTTACCATGTTCTTTAACAGTTGTGCTTTCACAATAAAAAAAATTAAATAAATAAAAATTCTTTGACACTGAAGTAGTCGGGTTTATATTCTAAAAGGGGCAAGTGTGTTCCTTGACAAAATGAGAGAAAAGGGAGTTTTTTGTATTTAACATAGAAATTATCAACCACTCTTTCCAGAGTGATGAAGGGCAATAAGCTGCACGTTATTTTGAAAATCTGATCTTGCTTTTTTATACCAGTATAAAAGAAAGCCACTTATCAAACAAAGAGAGATGTGAGGACATGCCATGATTTTCATTTCATGCAAATCTTCCAAATGCTGATGTTTGTCATATTAGAGACAAGGTCAAAGTATTATGCTGCAGCTTAGTAAAACACATGACATCTGGTGCATCCAAGTTGATGAACCCAGTGACATTTTACTTGGCGATAAAAAGAAAAGAGGCATTTTGATGTTAAGCTCTACCTACTAACAAGGATGACTGCTGTACCAGTTGTTTGAAGTCTGGCTAAGGTGAACACATTTTCTTTTCATATTTTTTTCAAGGATATATGACATATAATCTAATATTGAGGTTTTGACCACATTTTGAACTTGGAAGCCATTTGTGCTAAAAAATATGGTGGTGTTTGTCGATTTTACTTTAAGTCGCTGTGTTTTAAGGTGAGCCTACAGTTACTAGTAAGTTGGGCCACCTTTTTTTTTTTTTTTTTTTTTTTTTTTTTTTTTTTTTT
>NW_019775378.1:274451-370386 GCF_001039355.2 Lingula anatina
TTTTTTTTTCAGTTAAAATGTCAGCAGTGAAATGAATAATTCTCAGGTCTTTTGCCTTCCCTTCATTAAATGGTTTGCAACTGGGTGTGGCTATTTGTGAAAATAACCAAAGCTAACCACATAGCCAGGAAATTGCATTATTCAGCTCAAGGTTACCACAAGAGGAAAGAGGAACTTAATCTCTAGAGCAATAGGAATCATCCACAGTAGCCAAAAGTCATGTGGCATTTAGAAGAGAAAGGGGTCAGAAATGAGAAATGATGACAGTCTAACAAATATGGTGTGATAACAAACAAAAAGTTATAGAATTTGTCCACAGATATTTTTTTGGTTGTCTTTTCTCAGGTTTTGTTAATTTTTTTCTTGCACAATAAGTACCCATCATGATTTTTGCTTTGTAAGACCCCATTCTCATAAAGACAACATCGGTCTATGTGGATCAACCCAACTCTGCGTGAACTCATGCTAAGTGCAATTAGCTTAATTGAGTGACATGTCTCCTTTTGTTTCCAATATACTTGTATAACCACCAGCTTGTCTGTGTTCCACCTAAAGGGATAAAAACTCTTCGTTTTGGCCAAAAAATGAATTTCCTGGAGTAAACAACAATTTTCCCACACTTACCAATGGTTAATGAATCCATTTTTACACTCAAAGTTAGTCCCTGTTTTTTTCTAAAAAGTTTGGTTTTTTGTTAAAATCTCTTAAGATATTATAACAGAGTATAGCCATCAATGGAGGTCACGTGATCTGAAGACAAGCTCGGATATCAGAATAATAGCTATAACTGCTGTTTTTGTCGTAAAACAGAATATATTGTATTTCTACGAGTTATTCACAATGTTTTTATTGTGAAATATAGATCTCATACGAAGAGTTATTATCCCTTTAATGCCAGGAGGAGACTTGTTCATCTGTTAATTTGAATGCACTCAGTGAGAAACCCTGCAGATCTATGTAGACCTAAAGAGTTTATGGGAATGCACCTTATGCCAACATTCTCAGCACATGGAGTTCCATCCTTGTTCCCAAAGGGTTAGTCTCACTTCACGTGGATTTTCACATATTTAGTAGTCTTATGTGACATCACGCAGCACTAACAGTCTCATGATTCCCATTAATATGTGATGATGAAGTTAATTAACATAACTCATCCCTTATATGGTCCATTGCACCTCTGTAATATCCTGTTTGGCAGCTATCATATAAAGCATATATTCAATAGATTTTGCTCCAGTTTAGCCTTCAGACTTCATAGATGTCATAGTTGATGTTGACATTAATTATAGTTTACTTCTATTATTTTATACAATAAAGCCCCTTCATTTTATTTCCACAGGTGATATATCAGTTAGTACCTCATTTTGCCACAGTGGCAGCACAGTACAGTGACACCTCCATAATATACTAGTGAACAGTGCGACTATCATTTGGGAAGCTATTTTGAGGGGACTTGTTCAAATTCAGATTGACACAGAAAGATTTTTATTGTATGAAAAATGACATGCAAGTTAAACATGCACATTTGGGGGTGGCCAGCTCCTGCCAAAGTGAAAATACTGGTATTTCTTAGCAAGACAAGAGGATTTAGGCTGGTTTCCTGTTGGTTGTACACTTGTACATTATATCAGCATTCCTGGCTGAAAATTCTCAATGAGACAGTTGAAAAAATAGATTCTGTGTGTTAAGTCTTCTCTTTCTCCCACTGCTTAGATGACCGTTTTTTTTTTTTGTTTTTTTTTTCTTTTGCCAGTGTCTCACTTTGCTCAGGGTGAAAGAATCTGTGTAAGAAGATGATGTTTCGATCTGAGTATGCAGAAATATGATTAATGAGAGCCTTTGGCAACAGACAGTTTGGTTAATGGATAACTTCCAATTCAATATTAAGGCAAACCAAGTTGTAAAGGCTGGATTAAGCTATGATGGACACAGTACTAGGTTAGGGATGTTTGTAAAATGGGTGAACTGGACCCCATAACTTGAAAGCATCGCGCATTGCGACCGAGCACAAGGGTCTCGATTCCATAACTTGCCCATACTCGCCCCATATAATGCATTATAGCCCCTATGTGATATCACTATTCACAATATGCGATTCTTTTGAGTTACGGAGCCCTGGTCACATATCTGTTGAATCGTGTACCATGTTAAACCCATGCTCTAAGTAAGGCACATTTGAAACTTATTTAAATTGTTTGCATTTAATTAGTTATTATTTACTGTTGGTCTCTGTTGAAAAAAAATTAATTTAAGCATAAAGTGGGTTTAAGAATCACTGTTGAAAATGGCTACCTTTCTTGTCTCTGCATCATCTTGCGGTGTCATTTTAGTGCACATCTTAAACACCTAGTTTCAAGACAGTAAATAAGAAATAGATACGCTGTATTAGTTTCCAGTTAAGAACCCCTGAAGAAGGCTTTCAAGTGTTTCATGGAAAGCTGACATCAGTGGTGGTTAGCAGAGATTTTCTCAGATTAGAAGTGATCTGTTGCTGTGAAAGGATAGAACAGTTAATCTTCATACATTATGGATGGTAAATAAGTGTGACCCTGATCAATACATCTCACATAATGCCACCTTTTCAGTTGGTACAAAAACTCGACTTTTTGTGGTACTTTAATTGGCAGTAATGATAACATTTATATGGCAGTGAGATTTTTTTTAGTGGGTTTTTATGCAGATGATGGAGGTAGAGACACATTTGGCTCTTGTCCAGCTAAATCTGTAGCAATTTTTATTGGTATAAATGCCATTTATGGGACAAAATAACAGGTGTAGTTTATTTTAGACAGTCTCTAACACTTTGATCCACTTACCTTCTTTTTCTTCTCGTCTTCTATTTTCTTAAACCATCCTTCAGTATAAGCCTATCTCTGAGCTAGAATGACAAATATGAAGAAAAAAAATAAAGTAGGTCCAGTAATTTTCCAAGTTCTCCCAAAGGACAGGAACTTAAGAAGAAGTTTATCATTGCCTCAAGTTGAATTCATATTGAATACTCACATTGCTCCTGTGACTGACTGCATCTCATTGTGTGTGTGTGTGTATTTGTGTGTGCTGCTCTCTGTACTGGATACACTTGTGGAATGTGAAATGCAATATGTAGCTCTCTCTCTTCCCTGTGACCCTGTTTTAAGTTATTCTTCACAGCAGGGTGGGCCAGTTACCCTGGCATCGGAATGTAAGCGTAAAGATCACACGCATATTTCAGATGTGGCCCATGTGACTTTGTCTAGCCAATAGGACCCGGGGTAAATTGCTCTTTAATTTAGTGACCTGAGCCAAGAGAGCAGCAAATTTAGGGCAACTCCAACTTGGACCAAGAACAGAATTAGTTAAAAGGAAAGTGTTGTGTGCATTCCTGTATTCTGTGAGATTCTGCAAACAAACAGTATTTAAAGAAGACATGAGATTCTGGAAGAGAAAAAGAAAGAACAGGTTGAAGGAAGTGAAGGAGGGTGAGGGTAAGTGTGGATACAATCAGGGAGCATGATTCCCTGCTCTGGTGACTGGTGGTCTGGTTTGTTGCAGCCCAGATTGGGGAAAACTGAACGCATTAGTATGCCAAGATGTATGGCTATGTGGCCAGAAAGTATGGCAGCGTGACAGATGTGAGTTTTGATTAAGGCGCAAGTACATGGCTGCTTTCTTTTAATGCCAGTAGTGCATAAGGAATTTCCTCTCACTCAGTCGGATGACTTGATGACAAGAGGGTCACAGATGTACATGCGTCTCTTTATTATGAATTTGTTTGAAGCAAAATATAAAGGCCTATATCTTACTGCTAAAGCAATGTGGAACATTGCATTACTTTTAATTTAAATTGTCAAAAATTAGTTTTGAAGCATATATTTTGTCTAGTACTAGGTGTCCAAATACTGGCACATCTTTTAAATTCAAGTCAGGAAGAGTAGGAGGCATTGATTCTTTAAATTCTTTGTATTGAAAGCCTTGCTCTGTTATGAGCAGGAAAAATAGTTATGTGATGGCGTATGTTCTTTAGGATATGCTGATTATAGAATTTGACATGAAGCAGATGAAAATTCCAAATGTGTAGAGGTGTGCTTAATGGTGCCTTGTTTTTAAATCTTTGATTTATACCTCTGCTTCATGGTTGTCACAGTCGGTTCAAATGAAGCTTTGTTTCCAGTGTGGATACTTTCTTCTAACATGCTACTGTATACAGTTTCCCATTTCAATTCAGTTTCATGTTTTTTTTTTTACTCTATGACAAAGAAACAGGTCATCTTACAAATACATTACAATTAAAATCCTTTGATAATTACTTATTTCTAGTCAAATGAAATAGAAAAAAAATTATCCGCGTACAGTAAATTCTAAGTTGTATGTCAGTGGCAGTGATTTAGAATTCCATACAGAAGCTGGCTTAATGACATGAGTGCATGATGAAGTGTATCATTTCTTCCTGGACTAGGACAATTTACTTCATATGATGACCATTACACATTCTTGAGACTGAGTTGGGTTTGTATTCACAAGGATACTTTGAATGACATATTTGTAAATCGGATCAGGTAAATACAGTAAGAAGGTTATGGCCAGGATATGTAACTGACTTGAAACATGATAAGATTTTGAAAGTAGAATTCAGGGTTTTCTGTTCAGGTATACGTAGCTATTGCCCCAGATGTAATTGTAAATGAAAATTAGCTCACTTATAACTGAATTCTACTTTTTATGTATAGACACAGATTGCCTTTGCCTATGTCTGTCGACATCATCGTCACAGTGCATTTTCATTGTTATACAAATAAAATGAAAATTTTTTTACCTTTTGTATTCAAACTTACAGAACTGATGAATATTGATGAAATACAGGTCAATCCAAGGTCGAAAATCAGCCTGATCAGACCATTTATCCAAAAGTTATGCTGTTTTTTTTCCAGCATATTTTATCCAGCATTATACAAATAAAATGTAAACCATGTCATATTTTGCTTTGAAACTTGCAGCACTTATTCAAAGGTCTAATATATAGATCAAGTTCAAAAATTAGTTTGATTAGTTTATTTTTGTTGAAGTTTTATGCATCATTATTTTCTGCTTTTTGTCTGTACACATGACAGCTCTGCTGCCTTGTTTATTTTTTATTTCATTTCTGTGTGTGTTGTAATAAAGCAGAACCAGTGAGCCATCTCTGTTTTTGATCAGTCTGTCAACCTAAACTATTTCTTTCAATGGACATTTATTTCCTGTAGTCAATTACCCTGGAGGCGTATTTTCAACTATGTGTGACAGTATCTTGATGCATATTGATTTCTAGACTGTGGTATTTTCATGGGCCTATTATGAAATACTTTTTCCTCAAACTATCCCCTATAAAGAGAATATATTTTCATATGCAGTAAAGTTGTTGGTCATTAGATGAAATGGCAACTCCTACAGTTGTTGTTAATGCACACAGAATTTCATCCACAGTTTTCAAGTCAAGTACACCGAAATTTAACAGACTTCAAGTTTTAAAGGATAGTGACCTAGTAAAACTGAAATTGACCAGCAACTGTGCAGCAAATCATAGAGGGATTTGAAAAACAGACCATGTTTAAACATGATTATTAGATTACAATATACATTAGGATGTTTGAATCTGCATTATAGGACATATAACAGAGACCAATAATGTTCAAGCAAACCATGTACAAATTTGAAAAACAAACTATTTTCATGTAAACATGTTTATAGACAGTAGGGTGTCAAAATCTGCAGTATAAGACAAATAACTGAGACCAAAAATCTGCAGTATAAGACAAATAACAGAGACCAAAAATGTTAATGAACTTTACAATACAGGTTACTAGTAAGCCCTTTAATGTATGTCTTTTTTTTGAATGAGTCATTTTATTTTTGGGGTAAAAAAAAATTCAAAACTAGTAGAAATATCTGTAAAATGGATATTAGGTTTTCACTCAAACTCAAAGGAATCACTTTAAGGATCAAATACAGGTCACTGCAGCTAGTGCCAAAAATTACTACATTGTTCAGTTTTTTCCTGGCACCTACCCTGAACATTTCTCTATTCTGCAGGTTATTTCTGTATTGAAATGCTTGAGGCATCGGCCAACCACCCAACGAATGTTAAAGTAGATTTTTCTGTTAAACAGGATTTTCCCCTTATTTTTAAACTTGGCACTGTTTGTAGTCTTTTCTTTTTTAGTATGTGTTACATTTTATTTATTCATTTTGTAATTCTTATAAGATATTTTTCTTTGAAATATCCAAAGTTCAAACTGAAGTAGGTCCAAACCTTTGTAGTGCTAAAGCAGGGCCTTAGCTGTACATTTGCCAGCATCCTCTGACTTCTTGATCAGCATATCGGTATCAGTCAATCATTTTAATATATATGTCATGTTTGTTTTCTGATAAGCTTGACACTGATTTAACAGTAATTCAGAAGTTTTACTGCTGTTTGTTTTCCAGATAAGAAAAAGAATGGATTGCGTTCAGGCTCAGAAGTGATGCCAGTGCACCACATTCATGTGCCAGAGAGAAAACACAGCAAGCTGGCGGCTCTGGGCAGGATATTCAAACCCTGGAAGTGGAAGAGAAAGAAAAAGAGCGAGAAGATAGAGAAGACTGCAGTTGGTGAGTGTTGTAGTTTTTACTGTAAGCTGTATTGTATGGTATTGTACAGGGGCGGATCCAGAGATATTTTCTGACAGTCTCTAAATGATCTTTGTTGATTCATCCTTCATTTTTGGCCCTCTTTTGACAGAAAAAATTAGATTCCTGTCAATGTGAACTACAAAAATTCTGACCGTCTTCCCAAAGACCCAGAAAACGCCCTCCATCCTCCCCTGTTGTATTGGTCAAAGTCCCCCTTCCATTTTCTAAAACAAAATCAATTTTGGTAGAATTCTGCTCCTTGCACCTGTCCAAAATTAGAGGAAAGACTCCCTTACGTGACTTTTTTTTTTTTTTTTGGGGGGGGGGGGGGATTTATCTTGGATCTGCCATGATTTTTCTTTTGTCATGTAATTAACAAGGTATTAATTACTGAAAAAGAAAAAGGCTCACAGTCAAAAATAAAGGGGGAGGGAGACTTATCTAACTGCACATTTCCAAATGTTCAAACCTTCCATTCCAGATCTAGAAAGAAAGATATCTGTGCGTGCTACCAGGGAAGAATTGATTCAGAGAGGGGTGTTGAAAGATGTACCAGATGAGGCACAGACTGTTACTATAGGTGAGTATGTGGCATTTAGCAATACAGCAGTGATTGAAACAAACAGCAATATAATGCAGAAATGATGTTGTTGCTTTATTATATCTCCAGATTCTCACAGATTTAGACAAATATTACATGGTTCAACATTGTTTTTTCATTAAAGTATTCCTAGATTTGGAAAAATGTTACGTGGTTCAACATCATTTCTTCAGTTAAGTTCATAGATTTGGTTGTGGGTTAAGGCTGAAAAAATAATTCTTATAGTGTGATAATCTTGGCAGCTTGCAGCTATTCAGAATGGAATAAACTAGGACTGTCTCCATAACACTTCACTAGATGTAATTTTCCTGAATACTGAACTGTAGATAATCTTACAATGAGTAGGGAGGACACATTCACTTAATTGGTAACAGGATATAGATTTTCATGTTGAAAGTGACCGTTGGTACTGCATGAGGATAACAGTGGTACTGTTGAGTTCAATTTTCATTTATTTCAGAAATAGTGATTATGAGTCACAACATTGGACTAGTATGTATGTGGAAAGGAAAAAATTGTATTAATAACTGAAATGTTAAAAAAGCAAAAGTGATTTTTTTTACAATTAAATGGCCAAAGGCTCTGGAAAGAATTAACAGAAAGATACTGAAACAAAATTATTTTGATCTTTCAAGATGCTAAGACATTTGTGTGGTTGCATTGATTTCTTAAAATGCATAATCTCAGTACAGTATATATTACTATATACATAGAAAGTTCATGAATTTGCCATGAATTGTTTTTGTGTAGTGTAGTACACCATATTTAAATTGATATAAAGTTTTGTCACAAAAAAAATATACTTTTTCATGTACAGTTAACAGAAGTAACGTAAGCAGTTAATTAACTTGAAAAAATGAAAGGTGATTAACTTTACCTGCTGACTTAAAAATGAATTTGAGATATAGTAGGTCAGCAATTGAAATAAAATGGGATAAAAGACTTTAAAATTGCTTACATAAAGTAAAATAAAAATTAAAATGAGAAGCCAACAAAAATGTCCAACAGTATGGAAAAGATTGTTAAGGGGAAAAGTAAATGAGCGACTTGATGCTATGCTTATGATGACAAATACATAAACCATTTCCCACTATTTGTGTGGAATTAATGCATAAAAACATTTCATCTGTGCAGCTAAACCCATTTTGATTTTTATCCTTAAGATTGTCATATTTCAAAAAAAAAAAAAAATTTTTTTTTAATCTGATCACTATACTACACATACAGTTGCATTGCAACTCTGTTGCAACAATTGTTTGTCAAGATTATGTTTTCTAAGCCAACAAGTTACAGTCTGACAGCACAATAAATTGTTCTCAAGGCTGTCAGCTGAAATCTCAGGCGCAGTTGTTTCCCTGCTAATTAAACTTGAAGGACAAACACGAGACTCATACACAAAACCCTCCTCTCCAGCTAGATCCTGGAATTTGAAAACTATCCTCTTAATATGAGGATGACTCCCTCAAAGGTATTTGTGTAGCACACTAACCATAGGTATTGATGTTTTAAGCAGTGAAGGGTTAACCCGCCAAGTATTAATAGCCAGTCCTTAAGGAAAGGCCGTGGTGGAGAGGAGTGTGGCGCTACTACGCTGGTGGAATAAGCTTTCACATTTACTGGACGAGATTAACCCGATCTTCCCCTGTTGTTATATTACTGGAGAGTCAGTGGGACCCCTGAAATGGGCAAGATGGAGGTGCTGCTGTCGTGACCTACTTTCTCATTCAGTGCATAGTTGAATACAATGGTCCTATTCACGCTGAGCCCAGCAATGGGGACTTGTTTTTACACAACCGCCATGTTAACCTGATGCACTTGGGGAGAGGAATTATTAGACTGCAAACAACTACAGTGTGTGTGTGTTAAAACCTGGGGAGGATTACTTAAAGGAGGAGAGATCAGCTGGGGAGAGAGACGATGGGCTCTGCTTGTTTATCTAAAGGTAAAATCACAGCCAGATATATATATATGATGACTTAAAGCTGAGCATACTGGTACACCATGATATATCCTCCCTATGCAAATATGCATGACTAGTACACCATTGACTTATTAGAAACAGGAAGTGAATAGGATAGTTATGACTTGAGGGTGTTGGTTTTATTACATCCTTGGAAAATTGTTACTAGTTCTTGGCATTTTGTTAAGTGTGGCTCATTTTGTTCTGTTATTCATTAAGGGAAATAACACACTTGAAACCTGTAAAATTAGAACATGTCCAATGATGGTTAATGAACTTGAACTAAATTGTGAGCAGCTGCAATATTCTAGGATTTCTAAGTGAAAGAGAAAGAGAAAGACGGGGGAGGGGGGATTTAACAAGTGCCTTAGTCATGAAATCATTGCATTCTACTTCATGTGGTCTCATGTAGATTGTGATATTATCAGTAATCTCTATGGATGAATATTGATAACATTTAGAGATATACTGAAATACATAATCATTTCATACACATCCTTCAGAAACACATTTATAGATAATGTTTATTTACTTGTTATTATTTTTTTATAAATCCATGATATATGTGAAAAATTATTTCATAATCAAACTTCAGTAAAAACGTGAGTCTTCTACATTTGATAACAGTAGGTCCCCAGGCTTAAATTTGAGGTTGGGGAATAGTGTTTTACAGAAAAAAATTGCATTTTTAATTATACTTGGTATCTTGTAACTCCAGGGGCATATCGTATCGTTTGTTAGGCATTGTGAATAGCACTTTCGCTTCACGTTATTTGCAATCGACCTGAGATGTTCTATAGACTGCATTTGGGTTCATTGCCAACTTGCTGAAAAGAGTAGGTTAAAGCAATTTTACCACTATACTATAGTTCTGGTTATCTTCTCGAGTCTAAGGAGATTTCCCATTCGCTTTTGGCTTGAATCTAAAATGTCTCAGATCTCAAGAGATTTCCTAATCACTTTAGGCTGATAGGTCAGCATGGGAAGTGCAAATATTACTTTGTAATTAGAATTCAGGGGTAGAAGAGCCAAGGTAAAGTAAATAAATCTGACCATTCAAACTTTTTATTTTTACTCTAAAAAAGAATATTTCCATGTTTGAAAATTCAGCGCAAAAAGAGTCCCATCCCCTTTGGTCTTTTCTTTCAAAATTTGCATCACATGCACATGTATAGATTGAAACATATTGGCCTTAAGAGGTGCACTTGACACAAGCTATGTTTTGATCAATTTTTAAAACACAGTGATGAGAGTATGCTCTGAATAAGCAATGATAATTCCATGTCCTCGCTTATGGATGGCTGCAGGGGAGCTTTACAAAGCTGGATTAACCTATCTTCATTGTAGACACACCTTAAGGTTAAGATTGTTCAGTGTCCCGCCAAGGAGCATCATATTGTTAACAATAAGACCATTAGTATCAGGCCACAAAATAAGGAAGTAGCAATGGAAAACATAGGCTCAATCTTTATTACTAAATTCTACTTGGATATTGTTAAATGGTCAGTGTAATATAAACATTTGTATGCATTAAATCTGCATATAAGTTCTGTTTACACATCAGTATCTGCTTTAATGATTGCTGTGATGTGAGGTTTGAAATATCGCATTAGACTATTTGGCAGTAGACCAAGGACAGCTGTGTTGTGAGCACATGACAGACAGATTGCTGGTCTAGGATCAAAAATAAAAAAAAAAACTTTGTCTGACAGTATGTATATAGACTTGTATATATAATTGAAGGGAGCCATGGTATGTCTTACCTTTTTTTTCTGCTCTAGTAGTTAATGCTGGGTTATGTACTGGGGTATACTTATGTAAACAACTTGCACTTAAACATACCCCTTCCATACCCATCATGATCTGCTTATTTAAGTATGGGGGACAGTTTATACTACTGACTAGAGAATATACATATATATATACATACATACATACATACATGCAAATCAACTAATATATAAAAATATTAAGTCAAACAAAGTTAGTTGTTGGACAGTGTACAGCATTCCAGCATTCGAAATAGGTATATGAGTTATTATTCCAACAAGCTGTCACTGACCTTTTCAGGCAAGTGATGCTCATATAATTGATATGCAAAAATAAAGACATAAAAAAGAAAGTAGAAACAGGACAGTTTTGCATATTAGTAGATCCATCTTTGAAGTGGGAATATTTAAGTAATTAAGCACGTCCAATGACTAATGATAAACAACATTCTTTTATCTGGAAAATGATAAAAATAAATAAATGATGACTCATTCAGATATGGAATAATGGGACAGGCATGTCCGCGTGTATACCAAAATCTCACAGGTGTGACGCCCACTTCAGTAGAGAGCAATTATTTGGGAGGAGTTGTTAATCATTCTCTTTCCTGGTTCCCAGGTTTTGTTTGCACCAATAAGTGAACTGGTGTTTATTCTCATAATTATCATCCTGCAAAACAGAATTTTTGTATTCAAAGTATGTGGCTTGCCCTGGGGTTCTTTCTGTTGAGACAAAGTAATTTTACAAAACATGATTAACCTGAAATTAATATTTTCAATGTAGCAATGAAAAAGGTCATCTTGGCACTTAAGGGACCACCTAGATGGTGGACAAATGATGAACAGGCAAGTTATCTCCGTGACATTATGAGAAAGCCTTGTGCAATTTTTTGAAAAATAAATGATGTAAAAGAATTACGAAGGCAGATTTGATTTGTGTGTGCTCTACATTTGGATTGGATAACAAACTTATTGATCAGCAAATTGTCTTTTAAAATACTATACCCCAAGTAAGATGCTGCACTAAATATGTCAATAGAACATAAAAATGCATACACGTGACCTTGTGCTAGTATGATTTGTGTAATGTTTAGTTGAGATATATATCAAAACCATTATGAGCTAATGTTCTCTGACAGCCATAGTCCTGTGAGCTTGAAATATATGAGCTGAAAATTGAGAACAGGTTGCAGTGTAGATAATGAGGAATGTAATATGTCTTTTTAATAGGCAAATCAGCTGAATTAGACCATAACACACTAATGTGTTATTATTGCAAAGAAATATTATTACAGAAATGGTTTGGGTACTGTTCTGTTTGCAGTGTAGCTAAGCTTGATGGTGAGGTGTTAATATAGAGCTGGCCTTTCTTTAAGAAGGTGTGTACAATGGGTGTTTTATAACCTTTGATAATTGTGAAATGTTTGGAACATAGTTATAGATGGTCTGGTGACTTTTAGAATCCTTTTCACTTTGGGCGTGCAAGATGACCTATCTGATTAAATCCAGGAGTGCGAGTTAAAGGTAGTGAAAGGCAATAATGCTATCTTTTTCACCCATTAAGTGACCCCTGCATGTAACATATCAAACTTACTTCACAAATTATTTTGTATTCTGAGATACACAGATAGACAGCAGTGATGCTTGGTAGATGTGTGCATTTTCGATGCCTAAGCCCGATGCCTGCTTAACTCACACACACACACACAGATGTTCTAAACCAAATAAGATATTGAGCCTGATAGCTTCTGTTAGCTTTCACTAAAATGAGTCTTGGATTCAGTTTCCAGTTTGTCAAAACATGCCCCATTAAACAAACTGGAATTATGTATGCAATTTTGTTGATGTTCTTACCTAGCTTGAAACTCATATAAATAGGTTGATAGGAGATCTGATTTTGAAATGTCAGTACAATTAAGATGGGGTTGTTATGTAATGACAAATTGGAAACTTTCTTTTTTAGAAAGTTCTTAATTTCACAACTATTGCGGGTGGCTATCTAAGATATGTCAGGTGCCTCATTCCCATACTTTTATTTGTCCATTATTCTCAGGGAAATAGATCTTCACAGTCCATTTCATCAAGCAAATTTGGGAAGCAATTTCCCCTAATGTCAATTTGAAAAAGAGAGAGAGAGAGAATACTCTAGGTTAGATATTGGTCATTGATATTTAGTGACCATAGGAAAAAATGTCACTAAACAGACACTTAATGCAAACTTAATGAACAAACTGAAAAATTTCCTATTTGCATGCTGCCTGTTTCATATCAACAAATTATATCTGATAGGGAATCGTGTGCATGACACTGATGTGACATTTTAATGATGATACTTGTTTTGTGTTTACAGTCACAGATATTACAATGGTACCCAAATCATGCTAATTATGTAAAAATCGATCAATAGCTGCCTTCCAATTTATCATACATGTGAAGTGTTTATGTTATATATGTTCTGTTGCTGTTGTCAATATAAACTGTTTTTGTAAATTAACTCATAACTTCAGGGATGAAGTTTGTCTGACTATTTGCAGATTTTCAACTTTTTGGGGACCCAAAAATACTATTGGCCTGGGCAACCGCCTGGACCCCACTCCATATTTTCCAAATTTTCTCCAAATGGCAGTCTCTGTAACTTTTACATTTACTTTCAGAGAAAAAGGATGAAGAGGACGGTGCCCCACCTCAGGGGAAAGGAGACGGGCTAAATTGTATAAACTCAGACACAGGAGATGGTGCTGTACCAGTACATACAGAGGACCATGTAGGAAATAAAGTTTTACCAGTAGAAACGAATGGGACGTTAGTGGGGAGTGACCCCCCTGGGTCCTCCCCCAGCGTAATAACTACACAGGCAGAGGTGGTACAGACGAACCCTCCAACAGATAGAACTATTGTGTGTGAGTATATGTATATTCTAGGGTCTGCTGGAATGATATGGAAAATCACGTCCAGATCATCATCATCATTATCATCATGGAGTGCCATGTCGATAGGCGTCGGCAACCATGTGCCTCCATTTTTCTGTGTCTGAAGTAATTTTTAGGGTTTCCTTGACTGTCATTGTCCCGACCCAGGTTATGCCATCCAGATAGCAACTAAATATTTGTACTGCAATTCACAGAGCTAGATAGATCCCATTGTGGTTTTCATGGTCTGTGTTATCTCGAGATTGTGTAAATCTATGTAATTATTTGTGTTGAAAAATTGGAACAACTGCAAATCCATTGTGGTTTTTGTCTTGGCTGTTATGCAGGCCTTTTTCAAGATAGTAAAAACAGGGATGCCAAATGGGGGGGGGGGGGGATTTTTAACAACATTTTTTCATTGTAATTTGGCATTATAATCTATACTTTTAGCATTGTTTCCAATATTCCAAAATATCACTGCTGTTTTATAGATATGATTTTGAAACCTCTTACACATGTCAGGACTTGTATTAGGAGAAACCAAAACTGTTATACTAACACCTTTCTCGTTTAAAAAATACGTCTACCATCTATACAGATAAAACCCTACACGTTTTAGCAAAAATTATTATAATCTGTTACTGGTGCATTCATTCTTGCCTACTGTTTTTGATTTTAGTATGCACCTCCCAGATTCACCCTGTCCTGATGGACGTTCCTGCCAGCTCGCCCACCTCGCCTGCCACTGCTGTCCAGTCACCAGGGGGAGACACAGCGCCAGCGCCACCTGTCCAGGTGTTTGTCATGCCTTCTCATGTGCAACAGCCAGAGTCACCGTCAGATCACAGTGAGTAGGACTGCTTGTTTTCAAACTGTACTGTATTCTTCTCTGTATTGGTAAATATTCATGAAAATTAGATCCATCAGGCCTGTAACCAGCAATTTCAAAAAAAAAGGGGGGGGGGGTCTTTTTTCCTGGAAAAAATAGACCTTTTTGCCTAATGGCTTAGAACCTAGACTGAGTTATCATTCTGAGTGGGCCTTTCCCCCTGACATAAAAGAAGTCCATCTGTGTTACTTTTGGAATCCTGTTGACAATTTCATCTTAAACTCATCTAAACTTTCTGTCATCTGAAGCTGTTGGCAATCTCTACTAACTTTATGGTTTTATGTAAGCAAGTAAGTACTTCTGATGTTAAGAAAAGAAGTATGGATCTAAGGGTGTGTTAATCTGTTAACCTGATTTCATTAAGCGAGAGTTCTCTGGACTAATACTGTTATACCTAAAACAAAGTTGCATCCACTTACAAAGCCCTCTGCAGGACTCTTCATGGATCACAGTCTAGATCACTTGAGTGATGAAGGTTTGTGATTGAAAGGTGATACATTGTGATAGGTTGAACATTGTAAATGAGAAGTTAAATCAAGAAAATTTGAAAAATCAGTTCTTTTTACTTCTATTGATTTTTTTATGGTTACAACAATGACGGTAATTTTGGATTTCAGTTGTGTCTGTCAATCTTGCAGGTGTGCTGTAGGCAAGCAGCAGCTCTTTCTGTGCTCTTTTTTTTTTTTTCGGCATTGCTTTAAAAAAGGCCTAAGTAGTTTTCAGCAAAGTGTTTTACCTGTTTTTCAAGAAAGATGTTAGAGNATTTTTTTTTATAAATCTATGATATATCATATGTTAAAATTATTTCATAATCAAACTTCAGAAAAAACGTGAGTCTTCTACATTTGATAACAGTAGGTCCCCAGGCTTAAATTTGAGGTTGGGGAATAGTGTTTTACGAAAAAAAATGCATTTTTAATTATACTTGGTATTTTGTAACTCTAGGGGCATTGTATCGTTTGTTAGGCATTGTGAATAGCACTTTTGCTTCACATTATTTGCAATCGACCTGAGATGTTCTATAGACTGCATTTGGGTTCATTGCCAACTTGCTGAAAAGAGTAGGTTAAAGCAATTTTACCACTATACTATAGTTCTGGTTATCTTCTCGAGTCTAAGGAGATTTCCCATTCGCTTTTGGCTTGAATCTAAAATGTCTCAGATCTCAAGAGATTTCCTAATCACTTTAGGCTGATAGGTCAGCATGGGAAGTGCAAATATTACTTTGTAATTAGAATTCAGGGGTAGAAGAGCCAAGGTAAAGTAAACAAATCTGAGCATTCAAACTTTTTTATTTTTACTTTAAAAAAGAATATTTTCATGTTTGAAAACTCAGCGCAAAAAGAATCCCATCCCCTTTGGTCTTTTCTTTTAAAATTTTCATCACATGCACATGTATAGATTGAAACATATTGGCCTTAAGAGGTGCACTTGACACAAGCTATGTTTTGATCAATTTTTAAAACACAGTGATGAGAGTATGCTCTGAATAAGCAATGATAATTCCATGTCCTCGCTTATGGATGGCTGCAGGGGAGCTTTACAAAGCTGGATTAACCTATCTTCATTGTAGACACACCTTAAGGTTAAGATTGTTCAGTGTCCCGCCAAGGAGCATCATATTGTTAACAATAAGACCATTAGTATCAGGCCACAAAATAAGGAAGTAGCAATGGAAAACATAGGCTCAATCTTTATTACTAAATTCTACTTGGATATTGTTAAATGGTCAGTGTAATATAAACATTTGTATGCATTAAATCTGCATATAAGTTCTGTTTACACATCGGTATCTGCTTTAATGATTGCTGTGATGTGAGGTTTGAAATATCGCATTAGACTATTTGGCAGTAGACCAAGGACAGCTGTGTTGTGAGCACATGACAGACAGATTGCTGGTCTAGGATCAAAAATAAAAAAAACTTTGTCTGACAGTATGTATATAGACTTGTATATATATAGTTGAAGGGAGCCATGGTATGTCTTACCTTTTTTTTCTGCTCTAATAGTTAATGCTAGGTTATGTACTGGGGTATACTTATGTAAACAACTTGCACTTAAACATACCCCTTCCATACTCATCATGATCTGCTATGGGGGACAGTTTATACTACTGACTAGAGAATATATATATATATATATATATATATATATATATATATATATATATATATATATATATATATATATATATATATATATATATATACATACATACATACATACATACATACATACATACATGCAAATCAACTAATATATAAAAATATTAAGTCAAACAAAGTTAGTTGTTGGACAGTGTACAGCATTCCAGCATTCGAAATAGGTATATGAGTTATTATTCCAACAAGCTGTCGATGACCTTTTCAGGCAAGTGATGCTCATATAATTGATATGCAAAAATAAAGACATAAAAAAGAAAGTAGAAACAGGACAGTTTTGCATATTAGTAGATCCATCTTTGAAGTGGGAATATTTAAGTAATTAAGCACGTCCAATGACTAATGATAAACAACATTCTTTTATCTGGAAAATGATAAAAATAAATAAATGATGACTCATTCAGATATGGAATAATGGGACAGGCATGTCCGCGTGTATACCAAAATCTCACAGGTGTGACGCCCACTTCAGTAGAGAGCAATTATTTGGGAGGAGTTGTTAATCATTCTCTTTCCTGGTTCCCAGGTTTTGTTTGCACCAATAAGTGAACTGGTGTTTATTCTCATAATTATCATCCTGCAAAACAGAATTTTTGTATTCAAAGTATGTGGCTTGCCCCAGGGTTCTTTCTGTTGAGACAAAGTAATTTTACAAAACATGATTAACCTGAAATTAATATTTTCAATGTAGCAATGAAAAAGGTCATCTTGGCACTTAAGGGACCACCTAGATGGTGGACAAATGATGAACAGGCAAGTTATCTCCATGACATTATGAGAAAGCCTTGTGCAATTTTTTGAAAAATAAATGATATAAAAGAATTGCGAAGGCAGATTTGATTTACTTGTGCTCAACATTTAGATTAAATAACAAACTTATTGATCAGCAGATTGTCTTTTAAAATACTATACCCCAAGTAAGATGCTGCACTAAATATGTCAATAGAACACAAAAATGCATACACGTGACCTTGTGCTAGTATGATTTGTGTAATGTTTAGTTGAGATATATATCAAAACCATTATGAGCTAATGTTCTCTGACAGCCATAGTCCTGCGAGCTTGAAATATATGAGCTGAAAATTGAGAACAGGTTGCAGTGTAGATAATCAGGAATGTAATATGTCTTTTTAATAGGCAAATCAGCTGAATTAGACCGTAACACACTAATGTGTTATTATTGCAAAGAAATATTATAACAGAAATGGTTTGGGTACTGTTCTGTTTGCAATGTAGCTAAGCTTGATGGTGAGGTGTTAATATAGAGCTGGCCTTTCTTTAAGAAGGTGTGTACAATGGGTGTTTTATAACCTTTGATAATTGTGAAATGTTTGGAACATAGTTATAGATGGTCTGGTGACTTTTAGAATCCTTTTCACTTTGGGCGTGCAAGATGACCTATCTGATTAAATCCAGGAGTGCGAGTTAAAGGTAGTGAAAGGCAATAATGCTATCTTTTTCACCCATTAAGTGACCCCTGCATGTAACATACCAAACTTACTTCACAAATTATTTTGTATTCTGAGATTCACAGAGAGACAGCAGTGATGCTTGGTAGATGTGTGCATTTTCAATGCCTAAGCCCGATGCCTGCTTAACACACACACACACACACAGATGTTCTAAACCAAATAAGACATTGAGCCTGATAGCTTCTGTTAGCTTTCACGAAAATGAGTCTCGGATTCAGTTTCCAGTTTGTCAAAACATGCCCCATTAAACAAACTGGAATTATGTATGCAATTTTGTTGATGTTCTTACCTAGCTTGAAACTCATATAAATAGGTTGATAGGAGATCTGATTTTGAAATGTCAGTACAATTAAGATGAGGTTGTTATGTAATGACAAATTGGAAACTTTCTTTTTTAGAAAGTTCTTAATTTCACAACTATTGCGGGTGGCTATCTAAGATATGTCAGGTGCCTCATTCCCATACTTTTATTTGTCCATTATTCTCAGGGAAATAGATCTTCACAGTCCATTTCATCAAGCAAAGTTGGGAAGCAATTTCCCCTAATGTCAGTTTGAAAAAGAGAGGGAGAGAGAATGTACTTTAGGTTAGGTATTGGTCATTGATATTTAGTGACCATTGGAAAAAATGTCATTAAACAGACACTTAATGCAAACTTGATGAACAAACTGAAAAATTTCCTATTTGCATGCTGCCTGTTTCATATCAACAAATTATATCTGATAGGGAATCGTGTGCATGACACTGATGTGACATTTTAATGATGATACTTGTTTTGTGTTTACAGTCACAGATATTACAACGGTACCCAAATCATGCTAATTATGTAAAAATCGATCAGTAGCTGCCTTCCAATTTATCATACATGTGAAGTGTTTATGTTATATATGTTCTGTTGCTGTTGTCAATATAAACTGAATTTGTAAATTAACTCATAACTTCAGGGATGAGATTTTTCTGACTATTTGCAGATTTTCAACTTTTTGGGAGCCAAAAATACTATTGGCCTAGTCATCCGCCTGGACCCCACTCCATATTTTCCAAATTTTCTCCAAATGGCAGTCTCTGTAACTTTTACATTTACTTTACTTTCAGAGAAAAAGGATGAAGAGGACGGTGCCCCACCTCAGGAGAAAGGAGACGGGCTAAATTGTATAAACTCAGACACAGGAGATGGTGCTGTACCAGTACATACAGAGGACCATGTAGGAAATAAAGTTTTACCAGTAGAAACGAATGGGACGTTAGTGGGGAGTGACCCCCCCGGGTCCTCCCCCAGCGTAATAACTACACAGGCAGAGGTGGTACAGACGAACCCTCCAACAGATAGAACTATTGTGTGTGAGTATATGTATATTCTAGGGTCTGCTGGAATGATATGGAAAATCACGTCCAGATTTCTGGGTCTGAAGTAATTTTAGGGTTTCCTTGACTGTCATTGTCCCGACCCAGGTTATGCCATCCAGATAGCAACTAAATATTTGTACTGCAATTCACAGATCTAGATAGATCCCATTGTGGTTTTCATGGTCTGTGTTATCTCAAGATTGTGTGAATCTATGTAATTATTTGTGTTGAAAAATTGGAACAACTGCAAATCCATTGTGGTTTTTGTCTTGGCTGTTATGCAGGCCTTTTTCAAGATAGTAAAAACAGGGATGCCAAATGGGGGGGGGGGATTTTTAACAACATTTTTTCATTGTAATTTGGCATTATAATCTATACTTTAAGCATTGTTTCCAATATTCCAAAATATCACTGCTGTTTTATAGATATGGTTTTGAAACCTCTTACACATATCAGGACTTGTATTAGAAGAAACCAAAACTGTTATACTAACACTTTCACTCTCGTTTAAAAAATACGTCTACCATCTATACAGATAAAACCATACATGTTTTAGCAAAAATTACTATAGTCTGTTACTGGTGCATTCATTCTTGCCTACTGTTTTTGATTTTAGTATGCACCTCCCAGATTCACCCTGTCCTGATGGACGTTCCTGCCAGCTCGCCCACCTCGCCTGCCACTGCTGTCCAGTCACCAGGGGGAGACACAGCGCCAGCGCCACCTGTCCAGGTGTTTGTCATGCCTTCTCATGTGCAACAGCCAGAGTCACCATCAGATCACAGTGAGTAGGACTGCTTGCTTTTAAACTGTACTGTATTCTTCTCTGTATTGGTAAATATTCATGAAAATTAAATCCATTAGGCCTGTAACAAACAATTTCAAAAAGGGGGGTCTTTTTTTCTGGAAAAAATGGACCTTTTTGCCTAATGGCTTAGAACCTTTTTTAGACTGAATTATCATTCTGAGTGGGCCTTTCCCCCTGACATAAAAGAAGTCCATCTGTGTTACTTTTGGAATCCTGTTGACAATTTCATCTTAAACTCATCTAAACTTTCTGTCATCTGAAGCTGTTGGCAATCTCCACTAACTTTATGTAAGCAAGTAAGTACTTCTGATGTTAAGAATAGAAGAATAGATCTAAGGGTGTGTTAATCTGTTAACCTGATTTCATTCAGCGAGAGTTCTCTGGACTAATACTGTTATACTTAAAACAAAGTTGCATCCACTTACAAAGCCCTCTGCAGGACTCTTCATGGATCACAGTCTAGATCACTTGAGTGATGAAGGTTTGTGATTGAAAGGTGATACATTGTGATAGGTTGAACATTGTAAATGAGAAGTTAAATCAAGAAAATTTGAAAAATCAGTTCTTTTTACTTCTGTTGATTTTTTATGGTTACAACAATGACGGTAAATTTGGATTTCAGTTGTGTCTGTCAATCTTGCAGGTGTGCTGTAGGCAAGCAGCAGCTCTTTCTTTGCTCATTTTTTTTTCGGCATTGCTTTAAAAAAGGCCTAAGTAGTTTTCAGCAAAGTGTTTTACCTGTTTTTCAAGAAAGATGTTAGAATCTCATCTTGTTTAAAAGGAATATGTCTTAGTGTTTAGACTGAAGTAGGTTGTTACCTAAAAGGTTCAGAGCTGTACATTTGTCAGCTTCAGCTGGCTTGTTTTTGTCATTGAAAATGGTTCCTAGAGGTGAGATTCTCATGTTGTGGGATTTAGCTTTACCTGACGTTCTGGATGTGCACGCTAACACTGGCACTTGTGCACTACACCCAGTTTCAGTTTATTCAAGCCATTTGCCAATATTGACACAGTAAAATAAAAGGTGAAATATCAGAGAGAAGAAGCCATCACAGTTACAGGTAATGTAGGGAGATATTTTGCACAATATGTGCAATTATTGATATGTTCTGGAGTATCTGTAATAGGTGTGTCTATTTTGGAGAAATGTAGGCATTGTTTCTTGATTCAAGTTTTCTTTTTATTTACAACTTTGCACGCAAGTTTTTCTGTCTGTCTGCCATATGTTAAGTGTTATATATTGTCTTGCCTTGATGATAATGATGAACTACTAGGGGAAATATTAGGCATTTGAATCAAGTTCTTGAGTCTGTTGGTTTTCTGTGCATGCACAGCATGTCTTAACAATGTTAGAATAGAAAGGGAAATGGATTAATGTTATTTTATATGCCCACTTGACAAATTGGGTTAGTAGAATTAAAACAAACATGCCTAGCATAAATTCCATGTGCTATGAAAACATGCTGTTTAAAATCAATATTGAAACTGGTTTTAAAAAATACTTGTACGAAGGCAGTGATTTGTGCCTGTCTGTGTCTCTGGAGCTCTGACAGTAATGGAAATATTGCCCAATTCTTGTTATTGTAATATACTGAAAGCAATCAGTATGTGATATATGAAGATATAATGATCTACCTGCTAAATGTATTGATTAAGACAGATGCATATGTGCTGCTTAAGGTGGAAAGGGCTTCTGTTGACATTCTCTCGTTGATGTTTATCTTTAATGTGCACGAGATTGTGGCTCTTCCTATAGAAAAGAGGCTCAGTGGAGAATAAACCTGCAAATCATGTTTACCGAACACTATGCTAATTTCCCTCCATCATGTGCCTTCAACTCCAAGCAATTTCTAGGAAGTAAAAACATTTCTGGAAACCACGAGTGTAGAAAGCCTCTTGCACAGACAACCAGATGCTATTATTTCATAAAAGCATCTTTTCAGATACATGATAAAAAAAGGAGTTCGGAGTTGAAAGCCTACTAGTATTTTTATGTTCAGACAGAGTAGGTGACTGTAGGTAATGGGTGAAATTCTCATTTCTGTGCCTTGGTATTCTACGTCTTATATGATCATTGCCTTTCAAAATACATTTTAGTATGTGGTAGCTTGAGTGAGCATGTTAAAGAGGGTATGGATATGTGCAGCAGATGGCAAGTACAGCAATTAAAACCCTGAAGAGTGATTCTCACTGGGAATGCCACTGTCTACTGGAGAATAAATTGGTATCTTATATTACACTGTTTGGGTTAGCATGATTTGTGTTTCAGCAGGTTGCCTTGAAATTTTTCGGCCAGTAATATTTTCTTAGCCAAGCCAGTATTGTATTGGGAAAACGGAACATTTTATTGTGAAAAAGGATACCAGATATTTCACTAGTTTTTGAACCAAAGATGAAATGTTTTTGAAGGAGATTTGGTGTCATNTTTTTTTTTCGGCATTGCTTTAAAAAAGGCCTAAGTAGTTTTCAGCAAAGTGTTTTACCTGTTTTTCAAGAAAGATGTTAGAGTCTCATCTTGTTTAAAAGGAATATGTCTTAGTGTTTAGACTGAAGTAGGTTGTTACCTAAAAGGTTCAGAGCTGTACATTTGTCAGCTTCAGCTGGCTTGTTTTTGTCATTGAAAATGGTTCCTAGAGGTGAGATTCTCATGTTGTGGGATTTAGCTTTACCTGACGTTCTGGATGTGCACGCTAACACTGGCACTTGTGCACTACACCCAGTTTCAGTTTATTCAAGCCATTTGCCAATATTGACACAGTAAAATAAAAGGTGAAATATCAGAGAGAAGAAGCCATCACAGTTACAGGTAATGTAGGGAGATATTTTGCACAATATGTGCAATTATTGATATGTTCTGGAGTATCTGTAATAGGTGTGTCTATTTTGGAGAAATGTAGGCATTGTTTCTTGATTCAAGTTTTCTTTTTATTTACAACTTGGCACGCAAGTTTTTCTGTCTGTCTGCCATATGTTAAGTGTTATATATTGTCTTGCCTTGATGATAATGATGAACTACTAGGGGAAATATTAGGCATTTGAATCAAGTTCTTGAGTCTGTTGGTTTTCTGTGCATGCACAGCATGTCTTAACAATGTTAGAATAGAAAGGGAAATGGATTAATGTTATTTTATATGCCCACTTGACAAATTGGGTTAGTAGAATTAAAACAAACATGCCTAGCATAAATTCCATGTGCTATGAAAACATGCTGTTTAAAATCAATATTGAAACTGGTTTTAAAAAATACTTGTACGAAGGCAGTGATTTGTGCCTGTCTGTGTCTCTGGAGCTCTGACAGTAATGGAAATATTGCCCAATTCTTGTTATTGTAATATACTGAAAGCAATCAGTATGTGATATATGAAGATATAATGATCTACCTGCTAAATGTATTGATTAAGACAGATGCATATGTGCTGCTTAAGGTGGAAAGGGCTTCTGTTGACATTCTCTCGTTGATGTTTATCTTTAATGTGCACGAGATTGTGGCTCTTCCTATAGAAAAGAGGCTCAGTGGAGAATAAACCTGCAAATCATGTTTACCGAACACTATGCTAATTTCCCTCCATCATGTGCCTTCAACTCCAAGCAATTTCTAGGAAGTAAAAACATTTCTGGAAACCACGAGTGTAGAAAGCCTCTTGCACAGACAACCAGATGCTATTATTTCATAAAAGCATCTTTTCAGATACATGATAAAAAAAGGAGTTCGGAGTTGAAAGCCTACTAGTATTTTTATGTTCAGACAGAGTAGGTGACTGTAGGTAATGGGTGAAATTCTCATTTCTGTGCCTTGGTATTCTACGTCTTATATGATCATTGCCTTTCAGAATACATTTTAGTATGTGGTAGCTTGAGTGAGCATGTTAAAGAGGGTATGGATATGTGCAGCAGATGGCAAGTACAGCAATTAAAACCCTGAAGAGTGATTCTCACTGGGAATGCCACTGTCTACTGGAGAATAAATTGGTATCTTATATTACACTGTTTGGGTTAGCATGATTTGTGTTTCAGCAGGTTGCCTTGAAATTTTTCGGCCAGTAATATTTTCTTAGCCAAGCCAGTATTGTATTGGGAAAACGGAACATTTTATTGTGAAAAAGGATACCAGATATTTCACTAGTTTTTGAACCAAAGATGAAATGTTTTTGAAGGAGATTTGGTGTCATTGTGGCAGTGATTCCTAGGAAGGATACACCCAGGGCAGTGAGTACTTAATACCACTGGTGTCTGTACAAGAGGGTAGGAAATTGTGTACTGAACAAGGAACACATTGCAACCTTTACAGTCAGTGCCAGTTTACAGTGGAAGTCTCCGTGTAGTGGCACACATTTGCTCTATAAAATTGGAACTAGAAAAAGTCTCTGATTTTTAGATAGCTCATTTCATTGAAAGGTAGGTTTCCTGTGGACAGTAAACCTTGGAGGTATTTCTGAGTTGTCCACCAAAATTTCAGTAAGATTTCTCCTGATAACAGCTTGAATGGATGAGAATAGTGATGTCATTTTTGTTCTTGATTGAACTCAAGGAAATTCGTAATTTCCAGGTAAATTAAATCAAGTTGCTGGAAGCACGGGGCAGGTAGAAAGTGGAGAAAGCACTGACTGTGATTACGATAATTTGAATAATATGTCAACAACCACAACAGTACCATTTGAATCTGATCAACAAAGACTCATACAACAACTACAACAAAAGCAGCAGCAGCAACAGCAGCAACAACAACAACAGCAGCAACAGCAGCAGCAAGTGGTTGCTGCAAGTCCAGCTCCGTCAACGCTAGTTGTCCAGCATGCTCCTTCGCTGGGTAGTCAGGACACGGGTGGTGTTAACTTTCACCTGCCGGGTAGTCATGCTGTAGATACCTCAAGAGTTGAAGAAATCCCCGTCAGGGAGCCAGACCTGTCCAAGCAGCCAGTCAGGAGTGCCCTCAAGGGGGCCACCCCCAAGGCAAAGTTGGTGGGATTTAAACCCACGCCTAAACCTAGGTCACTGAAGGCCGTCTCTGTGTCGAAAACGTAAGTAGATGCGTTATTATGCGAAAATCAAAGCAATACTTTTTAGTGTATTTTTTATTTTTTTATTTTTTTTTTGCAAGTGACCTAAACCTCTTTTAAACAAACATGCTGTTAATTTTCATATAATTTAGTGTAATTGGGGATGATATTGAATATAAATTGCAAAATCCATTTGAATAGTTTAAAGGAAAAGTGTTTTCTGTTGAATAGATTTAAAAAGTTAGTAGCATAAATGATATTATTTACAGGATAACAGAACAAGAAAACAAAGAGAACCAGCCAAATGGGGAAACTTACGAAGATAATATTCCAGATTATGATAATTTAAACGGCAGTGAATCATCTTCTGATGATGAACCCATACAGTATAGGGATGATGATGGTAATTATAGTAATAATAATAACATTTATTTATGCTGCTATAAGTAGGATTGTACATGCAATTTAAAAGATGACGTGACTGCAGGTTTTGATGCAACACAGCAGATGTTGAATCATTTTGCAGTTTAAAACAATCAGCATGTTTAAAAGCACATGTAAGTGAACAGAAACCACGAAATTTAGGTGGCAGATGAACATTTCCTAGATTGAGAACTAAGTAAGAAATGTTCTTACGGATAAATATGCCATGTTCAGAATATATTCAACTAATTGGTTAGAATTTGTGAACCAGTTATAATTTTGATTTAGGTTTGTCAAACCATCAAGGGACCAATCAGAAATTATGTGTGAATGTACTGCAAAGTGCTTTGGAAACTTATCGATCTTCATTGTGCTGTTTTATTCCTGTTACAGATAGTTTAGCTTCTAAGGTTGCCAGAAAAGATAGCCTTGCTCGTTTTCTGAGTAACCGTCCTCAGAAAAATGAGCTTGTCGACAAGAACATCATCCCGTCTTGTACTAGCACAGAGAAAGAACATGTTAAAAAAGAAATAGAGGTTAAATTAAACAGGTATGTTTTGTTATTTAAACAGAATTGGAAGCTCCTTGAGTATGTTCAGTATTTTAATAGACTATAGGTTTGCCACGGTTGATTAATGGAATTTCATAGAAAAAAATTAATTTTGCTTTATTGTACCAAACAAAACAAAAAATATTGTTTTAAATAAGTGGTTAAGATATTGTATGCATAGTAATATGATATTTATGCATATTTGACTTTTTGCCATATTTATTGTTTACTATATAGGAGGTTGAGTTTAAGGCCAACAAAAGAAGAATTAGAGCAAAGAAATATTTTGCACTGTAAGTACATACGTTTTTGCTGTTTATCCACTTCTGTTTCTCCTGAGGTGCATACAATGAGATTCACAAATTTACTTATATCTGACATTTGAAAGTTTCTTAGGTGGTTGTGATTTGTAAAAAAAATATTATTGTTGCTAAGAGCCAGGCTTATGAGCTCTAGTTTTTTTCCTTTTTCTTGAGTACAAATTTCAAGATATTCGGAACTTCTCTAATGATCTTTAAACCAGCTTTTTACCCCCAATTTTTTCTTGCAGTGAAAACAAATGAAGAGGAGCAGTTGACATTAGAGGAGAAAAAGAAAGTGCTAACAAGAAAGGTAAGCCTGTCTCTGGTGACCTAGGTTCTTTGCATGTTGCAAATTTTGGAATTTTTTAAAACTTAAACATTTTGAAAATTAAGTTCAGGTACACAATTGATAGGGAGATCACTGTGAGGGAAGAGGATTTTTCATTCACGTTAAAGCTATGTTGATTTAAAAACAACTCGGTTATCGTTTGATGTAAATATTCACAGTTATTGAGAGTTTTCTATTTTTTAAGAATACCTAGATTGTTTCCTCTGCAAAATTACCACTTGGACAGATAAAGATTTTTCCTTGTTCAAATAAAATTTGCTCCTTTACTTTTTAAGGGATTAAAAAAATGTTTATGTGTTTCCTCTTTCACATTACAGCTAAGTTTTAGGCCAACAATTGAGGAACTGAAGGAGCGCAAGATTATCAAATTCAGTGACTATGTAGAGGTGACAGATGCTGAGGAATATGATAGGAGGGCAGACAAACCTTGGACCAGACTCACCCCTAGAGATAAGGTATCTTTGAAGAAAATGTCTGACTTGCCCCAATCTCAGCTAGCTCAAAGTTGATTTGTTTGTCATTGATTATCTGTGTCTTGTAATACAGGACACCTCTGTATTGATAAACTCAGTACAGGTTAAAGTCAAATTAGTCTCAATTTTTCTAATAAGGAATTGGTCAGCTTTCTGCCTACAAACAATTAACAGATATTTAAAAAAGTTGACATGATACTTTGTGTCTTTATGTTTAATCAAGGTGTGGAGATTCATTCTTAAATGTGCTCATTGTTGTCATAAATACAGCAGTAAATTGTTCGAGTATGTTTGGTGAACATGTTTTGTTAATGATTACTGTAATTTACAGTACCCAAGCTCACAATTTACCAAAATTAATTTACACCAATTATTTTTGCAGGCTGCCATAAGAAAAGAACTTAATGAATTTAAAAGTGCAGAAATGGAAGTGCACTCTGATAGTAAACATTTAACCAGGTGAGTCCCAGTATTTGGTATTTTGTTATTGTAATACCCAATTGGGCTGGTTACCTAGGAGATACCTGTGCCTCTCTGATCTTCTAGTTCTTGAAATAACATTAATGTTAGCGTTATTCTTTAGTGGTTGAAATAATTGCATTTTCATCTGTAGTTAGTTCTTATCCCAGATTAATTAGTCCATAAATAAGTATGGCACGTGCACAAATTAAGACATGTTATTAAATAAAAATAATATGTTATAATAAAAATAACATATATTTTCTTCAGATTCCACAGACCATAGAGACTCCACTTTAGTGATACTGGCCTTGTATTAAGCTATGTGCCCCTGGAGGGCCATGTGTATTCATAACATGGGCCGAGTGTAGAAAGCTAGGACAGAGCTCTTCAATCCGCGCTCTCAACGGTCCCCTACACCAACAACAACACCAACAACAACAACATCAGCAGTAACACTTTTTACTGCTGATGTTTGGATGATGTACAGAAAAGAGTTCCAGCAGCTCCTGTGACACAAGCACGAGCACAATGAAATCAGTTTACAATACAAGTCATCGTCCCCCCTCCTCTCATCTGTCACCACTAAAAACGGGCTTACCGCCCTGGTCATTTTTGTACTGTGTTGACATTAACATTGTAACATTGCCACCAGCGTAGCATCGTTATTGTATTGTAATGTTATCACATTGTTGGTCGTGATTAGAAGACACAGTGATGGCAGATTATTTGTTATATGGTGCCAAGTAACATTGCTGCGACTTTTGGTTGACAGGCAAAAAGATACAAGTAGAAAAATGAAGTTTACGTCTCATGAATAACTGGAATGATGAACTGATTATAGATTTTTATCCAGGCGGTATATGGGTTTGATGTACACGGTAAATCTTCACACCAGCTAATGAGAGTACAACTTTGTACTACCAGAACAAGTGTGTCCTGTTTTTGTGTAGCAATAAAACATTGGAATCAGCAGTAAGAATTGGATTTATAAATGCTTAGAACTAAAGCACTTGACAGATTGCCTAAGTATATTGCCTTTAGCCTACTGAAAACCATCTTGTTGTATTCTTCATGTAAATCCCTTATTTGACACCAAAATATCCTAACCTAATATGTCACCGGGTTTGACTTCATAGCATGTTATCTGTGAGTGCTGACAGATTTGATACTGGAAAGAGAGGGAGTGGCAAGCCAGGTCGCGGACACCAAGGCCCTTCAATACAGCAATGTGTGCTACACACTTTCAGCAGAGACTTGGCCTGCTGTGAGTTGTTCCTATATTGAAAAGTCTGTAATTATTATTATTATTAGAGAGAACCAGGGCTCAGATGGGGCCTGTGGAACTCATTTTATCTTTTGTATTAGTCTCATAGTCTCTCTGTAATATAATGAACACTTCCATTAGGTCAGTCACCTTGTACAGAGACCGAAATTGATATGTATTGACCTTATTTTGAAGTTAATGAACTTTGTCATGTGTAGATTGTTAGTAGTCTATTGACTGCTGTATTAAAGGGGTTTTCATCAATTCAGAATATTTTCACCTGCACAATAAGCGACTGCTTTAAGCTTGGCACAGTGCAGGCTACTTGTACTCTAAATGATGTCGTGGGCAGTTTATAAGGGACAGATGTCACCGAGGAAGATATATTTATAAGTATATATATAAATCTATATATTTCTTTCGCTTTTATTTTTGGGGGGTGGGGGAGAATCAGAAGTTGAAGTAATGGGCATTCTGAAAACTTGTTTAGATTTAGGAGGTCCCTGAACAAGTGCCACTGTTAGCAAGTTAGTCTTTTCCAGTAGGATGAGTTCTGTTTCTGTGAGCTGAATGCTTCTGAAGTGATAAAAAGGTCTACCATGGTTTATTATTCAGTAAGACTTGCACTTTGGGAAAGTATGGTAAACTGTGTGATTCTTGCCATTCACTGTAGTTAATTAGTTTGCCACTAAGACTGGTGAAATCCACTAATAGAAAGTAATTTTAAAATGTTGAATGGTTTATTGTTGGTATGAAAATAATGGTAGTGTAGATTTTTTCGAACCCAACTCATAAGCTGTCTCACACTCAAATGAATTGACCACACTACAGGGATGCTGTGAAAAAATTGCGTTTTTCTGATGGTTTTTAGGTATTAAATGCCTTTGAACTTGTCATCATTGGTGTCACAAATTTCAGAATTTTCTCCATATGGAAAAACATTTGATACTGTTTTCTACAGCTTGACAGTTTTCACGCTTGTAGGCGAAATTGCATGATTTTGTTTGCTCTATTGCTGGACTGCACTCATTAAAGTCTGAGTATGAGAAATTTCTGACTATGGGTCCATGTATGTGAGTTGCTAAGTACGTACGTGGAAGTAAGGTTCATAACTTAATTCTTGTACTTATAAGGGGTATTTTGATCTGTTAACAATTAAAACGTATCTGTATAGGGGATGCTGCCGCACGTGCAAGGTGAAGTTTCATTGTAGCCGTGCTTTTCGAAGCGGCATGTGTGTGTGTAAGTAAAATGAAAGAAGCGAGATTGTCAGCTGGGTATATATTTGCAAAGCGTTATCCAGGTATTTTAAATTCGCAACATTAAAATGTCATTTAAAAGATGGTTTTATGTGGTTCTATAAATGTTCATCTAAAATGCAATCATTAATGAATAATAAAAAAATATTGGAAACTAGTGCCTTGCTTATATTGCCATATACTATATCTGCATGTGATACAGACCAAAAAAAAAATACTATGAAATTCCCAAAAAAAATTTTATAATTTAAAAAATTTCTGCCAACTGACATATTCGGTGTTTTATTTGGATCTTACTGCAGGTAAAACTGTCTAAATGGAAAACCAAAATGGACCCCCCCCCCCCCCCCCCCGATTCTCTTGCCGTTATGAAACGTCTTCCTTAAAAAATGCGCGAGTTTTGTCAAATTACCTCTAGTTACAACAGCGTAAGTTTGGTGCTCTTTATTTACCCATCCAAAATATTAACAATATTCTAACATAGATGAATAATTACTTGATGTTTTTCCTTAACCTGCATAGAGAGAGCAATAGTAATTTGTATCTGTTAACTTGAGCAATTGAAAATAAATGATAATATCATAACCCTTGCAATGGTGTCTACATGACAAATTCAGGTGATAAATTATCGTGAGTTACAAAAAGATAAAAAAAAACTTTGGAATGATATAGGCACTCAAAGGAATTATTACTATTGGACCCATTTTATCTTTAAAGTTATCACCATGGCGCAAGTGCCGTTGACGGACACAGTCGACAGTGAGAGAGAAATAAAAATGTCATCTCTTTATGGTCACTGACCCATTTCCATTATCAAAATTGTCTTCGATATATCAATATAAAATGAATCGTTGTACAAGCATCACATCATTATCTCAATAACAAAAATAGGACAACAAAATGCATATCCCTAAACGTTTAAAAAGCCTTTAAGGTAAGCGTAACAACTGTTATAAAGGTTCTTTTTCTTCTTTACTTGTCCATTCTGATTTTGCTGGAAGAATAATACGCCGTTCGCCATTTTTCCCAAGCCAAACGAACGTCTGAGCGGAATTGGCATTTGGAGATCCCAAAATCTCATTAGGAATTGCCCTATTTTTCTCTTGGATTGTTATTTCAAAGTTTGACGTGTCTGTTGCTCGATGCCCGAGACCTTTCCTACGATTGATTTTGATATCAAGCTCAATTTTCCATCGGATCGTCTTCAATGGGACGATAAATCCCGTTTTTGAGTTTCGTGCGGCCAGCCACGTGTAAAAACTCTGTGAGCGATGGATTTTGGTCAGGTTCGGTTTGAGGTATTCTCCAGTGAGAGACCAGGCGACTTTTGGAGAAAAATTATCGTCCATGGCAACACGTACTGTGCGGAAGGAATGTTCGGGTCCTTGGACGCAGACGACTTCCGTGGTCTCTCCGTACCACGGGTAAAAACGGCCATCAGAGTCACTGATCATCACAGATTTCCTGGAAGCATTTTCGTTATTGCTGGAAGCTCGCAACTGGGGGATCTCCCATGACGTACTGAAGTAAAAGAGAAAAAAATGTAGTAAACCTGATAAAGGAGCAGAAATACACGTTTATCTTTTGCTCGATTTTAATGAATTCCTGCAAACTGTCTCGCCACTTACCAAATAGCAACAGGCCTAGGCCTAGGGAAACAGTAAACTATTAAAAATTGCCAGACAAGCCAAACGATTCAGGCTAAATTGAGGCAGGTGTTTTCACCTTCTTAAATATGCCATTGCTTTCCACCGAGTCCTGTCATTCTTTCTTCCATCGTATATTTATAACGTATGGCTTCAAGGAATACTTTTAAACTCTGTTCGCTGAGAATGACATGAGGTGTGAAACACTAATACCCTCTCTCTCGCTCTCTCTCTCTCTCTCTCCCTCTCTCTCTCTCTCAGACTTACCATCCTTGGTTTCCATAGTAATTAATAAAGGTCATGTAATCACAAGCTTGGATCCATCCTATCTGCCATTCTTCGCCTTCAAGCAGAGGAGGGATTTGGATTTTGGCACTTGCTCTGAAAAGCAGGATATTCAGAATGCGTTAGTTGGTCCGTGGGAGTTTGATGAAAATCTCAATCGACTGCATTTCTATCAGGAGAATTAGAACTCATAATATTTACTTACATTTTAGCTAGGACCCAAAAGATAAATATAAACAAAAACATGATTGGCAATTACCGTAGATGTTTGATCGCGTTATCAAATCTTGGGGGGAAAGAGGCAAAAAGGAGAGCGATTTATAACAACGGGAAAAATAGTACATGGCCGCCTTATCAAGCCCTTTCCCCCCAGACGTTTGAATCGCACAAGGAGTCAGTGCTGCGTATCCAGGATGCGGTTATCTGAAGCACGATAAACGGCTCTGAATCATCGAAATAGTTCGTCTGCAGCCCGTAGGCCTTTCTTTAACAATGAATACAACTTGAAAAAGAAATGACCACAACGCCCGACCCGTATTTCGGTTTGTCATTTCATTACTAGAAATGATGGGAAACCAAGTATATTACTTTGGTGGTTAAGCCCAAATTTTATTTAAGAGAACCGATGACATTTACATGGCAGAGACCTAAATAACAATGCTGACGGTATTGGAGCCATGCAGCTGTAGGCCTATGCATGTTCTGCATTTATATTTGATCGAAATACTATGAATCATAGCCAACATACCTCAAGAGATCCCAAATATTTACATTACAATATGATGGGATCTCTTTAGACTGCCACAACAAAGACTGACGTCACGAGTGTTCAAACATGCATTTATCAAACGTGAAAATCGCACCGTACAAGTTCCGACTGATGAAGGTGGGGTTTACGTATGGGGGAAATTTAACATAAATTCGATAAACCTCGTCTCTAAATATTGAACTATCCGTCACTATGCACTTATTAAAATAATAGGCTTTCTCGTTAAGATAATAAGCTGGTCTACCTCCTTATTTCCCCTTTCCTACGTGTGTGTGTGTGCGCGCGAGCGCGCGTTTGTGTATGTGTATGTGGGGGGGGGGGTGAAGGTTGGGCTGTAGTCTAACATAACGAGTACCTGCATCACCAGCAGGAGGCAGAGTGGAGGGGTGTACAAACCCAAAATTTATATGTGACAAGGATCGCCGTTTTATGACTTTTATAGGGCTACCGTGGGGGACAGCACTTCGACTATTTCTATATTATGTATATATTATGTATTTGGATATTATTTCTAATCACGACGAAAAGATCCAATAATCCTTTTTATATAATACGATCCATCAGGGAAAGGATTGATGCTATTACTTTTCAACACGCATGAATAAGTGGCGGTTAGCTGTGTACACAGCATACATAATATATCACTGAGCAAAGCTCTGGAACTGGTATGCGTACGCTACATCGTTCCCCCAGTTCCAACATGCTCGAGTTATTTTCTGGTTATAATTACCTGAACTTCGGCGTTATATATATCAACACCTTTTCCGTTTCCTTAATCTCGATGGGCCTGTCGTCGATTTTGGCCTCTAGATTCAGTATTTTGAAATCGCTGTCATCAATGTTACGCGAGATTCTTCTCTTGGTGTTATTATTGCTGTTGTTCTCCCCGGGACAGGAAAGTTGTCTGCTGTTTCCATGGCCCATCGTCACCGAGGGAGTCCAGCTGTCATCTGTACTGCGTTGCTAAAGCTTGGCACTGGCAACTTGTACAGAGGGAAATTCAATAAGTTTCTGAACTTCATAAACCCGTTTCAATGGCCGTTTCACAGCGCGAAGTCGGCTTGAAAATTCTCTTTATGTCTTGGTGAATACGTTGATAATAGCAGCAACCTGCTCACCTCCCGTCAAAGTGACTGGTTCGTTCCGCCACTGTAGGGACCAAGGACCGTCCTCCGCTCCTGCATAGTCCCATACGTGGTGCCTGCGGTCGTTTAATATCAATATTTCACTATGGCACAACCACTTGATGCCTATCTGTATGCCACATAGGTCACCGCTCCTCTGCCTCTGTGTAATCTGCGTCACGCTATGTAGCACATAATGCACCTGAGTTGACACTCAGCTGACGTACAGTTCAGTTGACGGATTTTGCCTACAGCCCATGTGACAAATGCGCCCCTTGCCTAAACGAGGAACTCATTTACCGGGTAAACATAACGGCTATTCCAACGCAAACAAACGCTGATTTTATGGACCGTCGTGGCATATATTACAAATCAACCTTTGTCAGACACAAATATTAGGTAATATGCACAGCTCGCTTGGGATATTCATAAACCCGCATAGCTAAGAGTACTCAAAATATACTGAATATACAGCAGGACTGCCGAGGTGAAAATGCACCTGTTTGCTCATTGCGTTGAAGCTGAAAAAAAGGTTCTACCCGTTCGGTTCACTCTCCATTGCTAAGAAATCATTCCAACTTAGAGAGGGTTTTTTCTTATCTACTTCCTGACTGAAATAGTTCTAGTTAGATCCCGGTGCCACGGAGTATACTGTAGTCTATATCAACGTCTAGACTTGTTACTAAGCTTAAAACTATTCACGTTTTTTTTTAATGTTGTTGATTTTGCCTTAAGTGATATTCCATTATATTGTTTGGCTCATGGTTCATTGTTTTGCACAGTGCCATAGAGGAAGTGAAGTGTAAGTGTCGGAAAAAGGGGTAAAATTTCGCAGGAGGAATGTTGGCTGTGATGTGTACTGAACAGTTGAACTAGTACTTGCTGCCTATACCTTAGTCATTATTAGAGGATATAGCCAATTCCCCTTTTGCTTTTTATCTAGATTTGCTGGGGTTTTCAGATTCATATGGTCAAACAAGTTTTTAAATAACAGATAATAATAATAATAATAATAATAATAATAATAATAATAATAATAATAACAAACAAGTAAATTTTTACAACTTGTAAATTCCGTTTTTTTTTTGTTTTGTTTTGTTTTTTGTTTTTTGTTGTTTTTTTTTTGTAAACTCCTTACCCTATTATAAACAGGAAGTCATAAAATCGGAGGGAAAGAAAGAAAGGAAGAAAGAAAGAAAAAAAGGGATGCCACGTCATGGTTCGGCTCCCACTCCCTGCCGCTTGGCACGTCGCCCTATTCAAACAGAGCCTCAGAAAATCGTTCCGTGTACTTGTTCCTGCTGCGTTCGCAATCACGGTTTCCATGCAACGTCAGAAGGAACAAGAAATATTATTGTTTTCGACGCGATAACAAAATGTCAGTTTGAGATTAACATTAAGATATTGAAATATTCACACTAACAAATATGTTGATTAGATATTGTTCTCTGCAGAGAAGACCGTGAAAGTGTAGCTCAGAACCGCACCCTTTGCCACATTGGTGCTTGCAAAACTGTTACGTTTGTTAGTTGTGCATTCCCTGATAAGACGCCTGTGTAAAACGATCAATATCACAGGATAGATACACATCTTTACAAACCAATTATACACGGACTACTTGTGTCGCAGAGAAATGTCACTGTAACTAATTTTCGTCGTCACGTACTCAGGGAGATATTGAATACATGGCGATTAAATCCATATTTCTGTCGCAGACTGGATTGCCCATATCCATGTACCCATGGTAACGTTAATCTAATTTTTATGCAGTCGCTTTTTTCCTTAGTATGTTTTGAATGTTTTCGATATAAAAGCTCATCCTATATTAACACACATATTCTTTTGGCTTGCTCCAAGTAGATTATTTGTTCAGATTCAAACGGAAAGAATTTAGATTCCTTTTCGAACTGAATTGCGACAGCGGAGCAAGATGGAGCAATGGTGGAGGAAGGATGGCGATTCGCGATTGGATGGCAAAAAGACTATTAGAAAAGATGTCAGATGGACAATGAAACGTTTCTTTTATCTTCAATTGTTAGTTTGTGATAAAAGAACCTATAAGGTCACGCCTAACTGTTATTACTAATCCGACTTCACACATTACTGCCGTTGAACACACAGACCGAAGTTTTTGTGAAACGGAGGAGGGGGGGGGGGGCTTGGCTAAATATCAGACCTGCAGCATCCTCTTCCCACAAATTTGCATGAAGGGATTTTGTTCTTGCAAATTTGCTCGGAATTAGCAACAATACAATTTTTTCTTGCAAACTCCTTGCCACAAACTTTTAGTTTGCAGCAAATTTGATGCAAACTTTTCATTTTGCCAGGAGGGAGAAGTGAATAGATAAATATTGTATTCTGTTACCTCATTTCATTAGTGAAATTACTAAGTAAATCCAAAATGACAATAAGAAAAAGAGAATTAGTAGCACCTTGTTTTATTGTCCAATATTTCATAAGAAATATTTTTCAATTTTTCGAAGGTATACGAAAACTCACTTCAAGTAATGAGAAGCAAGTGATGAACTGACCATTGCAGGCAGAGCACCGATTTAATACTTGGTTAGCCTGCTGAACCACTTCAAAAACTGCCTAGACTGTGCTGAAAACTTCATCCCTTTTTTACAAAATATGATTCTATGACACCAATATTGCATCAATACACAATACATTCTCACACAATCTTAGGCAAAACTTTAAAATCTGAAGATTTCTTAGTTGAAGCCCCCTCAAATAATGCTGTTGTAATACGAAGGACTGGTGTAACCTTAGTAGCATGATACCCTCTACCAGGGCCACAGATTGATTTTTCACTCGATACTCACAGATGTCTCTGGATAAGTTATGTCAAATTTTCTACGCGTTAGAGAAAAGTGCACATGATTAATTCGTGGCCATGGTAGAGGGTAATAGCACGAGAAGCTCTTATCTATATACAGAACTCCTGCAATAAACAAATGAAATGTAAAGACCATAGTGATTGAAATCTGCTATATCAAAAAGATACAAAGAGCAAGTTGTCCAAATCCACACAAAACAGCTTATTTAAACATCAGCAGCCTGCTATATATAATATATAGAGTACTGTGCATGTAACTAAGAGCTTTGTCTTAGTGAACAGCTATTTCTCAGTGATGACGATGAACAGCAATTTAACTATAAAATCACTGGCCATAGAACAGCAATTTAACTATAAAATCACTGGCCATAGACAAAGTATTTTTGTTTAAAAAAATAATAAAAAATTCCCCATTTCAAAAGACTGTTAAATTCCAAAAGACTATTTCAGCACCCAATACCAAACACGTATAATCTTCTTCAACCTGCTTCCATGATTAAAATACTATGCCTCACGTCTCCAACCCTTCAACATATTCACGATTCCAGGATCATCAGAGCAGCCCTTCTCTTCAATGAACTTTGTGCTTTACCATGACTGCCATGTTTGTTTTTAAAAAAATCCATATGCACACCAGTGCACCTGTTGACGCTGATCATCTTCACTTACATTAAGAAATAAACATTAACAAATGTTCATTAATTATACACAGCAGCTGAAACTGGTAAAAGTACATTAAAGTACTTGAATCAAAACTGAAATGTTACCAACCTATAAAGCCAGAATAAAGATAACTTTGTAAAACGGAAGCTTTAAACAATCACAAAGACTGCAATATAGGCAAATACCCGCAAGCAGTGTAAACAAAAAATAAATAAATAAATAAAGACATCCCATCATATGTTTCGCAGTGGAATTAAAAAGACAAACATATAACCACTTAAAGCCTCAAACAAATAAGCCTCCTAATAAATGTGAACCTTGGAAAGTTTAGAAAATAATTCAATAGATAATACTGTAATTTTATGATTTAATCCTGCATGCAACTTCTGAATTAATAAAAAAATATATATACCGAAGTCTAAACATAATCAAAAATATCATGCAGAACTCCCCTTTCCTCTTTTTGCAAATTATGAAGAAACACTTTACACTAATGAGGACAGAAATAGTATATCATGTATACCATCATGAATATCAGGTCCTACAACATGCTGCATACTGGTTTGAGACACAAGTTCATAAAACAGAGCAGACCACTAGCCACAGAAAAAGAGCTGACATTTCTTACATCACACTTAATGCAGTATAATCTTTATAAATCATCAGTGTATATTACCGAATGGCAAATTAAGCCTGAAAACAAATCCAGCTTTTCCTTTTTTTTCTTTTTTCTTCCTTTTTCTGTTAATAACAACACAGTCATAACTGTATTCATATCTCACAAAAGATCTACCTGTGAAATGATAATTTCTCCAATTATCAGATCCAGACGCCCTTTTAAAAGTTTAAAACAAACTCGGTTCATGTCTGAAAGTACAGGAAGATCAGAACTCAAGTCACCAGATAAATGATACAATTTGTGTTTACTTCACATTCTTCTGTTCTATTATGCTGTCAATAACAGCCTGAAGCAGCCCAGTGAATGTGATTCTTTTGACACAGGCTTTGCTAAAGTTTTATATCAAACAACAGTTGGCACCATCACTTAACGAACAAAAATTTCACCACATAGGTGGCGCCATCACTTTAGCAACATATATTTTAACCCATAGGTGACGATATCACACTTCATGGATAGTCAATGTGTAAAAAGTACAGTTAGATCCAAGTTCCTCTTGATATCTCCGAAAAAGAGTCACTCAAGATTAAGCATCTCTATCTGCTAGTGTCTAAAGCTTCTGTGTGGTCTGTGATGGTCACCCCATGTGTTGTGGCGTGGTCTTGGCAGATCGCCAAACATTTCTGTTCCGTCCTCATGGACGCTGAGTGCTAGGGCTTTAATACTTGCCGCCATGTGTTCTGGGTCTGGGGCTGTCTTCTGCAAGTACCAATGGAAGCTTTTGAATGGTTAATTCAATACTGGTAGAGACAGTTTTTGACCCAAAAAGAGAACAATTTTATATTATAAGTGCCTTATTCAATTGAGTCAACTGAGTCAATTCAAATGAAGTGATCCAACTTCCTCTTTTCACTTAATTCTTTTACTATACAGAAATGTTTTCTTTTTCTATCTTTTCAACAAACTACACATTTAGCTTCAACCTGTACACTCACATATACATCTTCCTCTTCCCTCTCAGAGAACTTTCCTGTCCTGAATGCCATAGGAACAGATATGGGGATGGAGCGCGAGTAGATCCCACTGTCTCTATCACTGCTATCGCTCTGGTCTTCATTCATACTGTTATCTACAATATCACATTGTTAACAGTTAAAACTATACCTATGTGATAGTAAGGTGTCAGAATTGGGAACATTAACCAGGGATTATCCAATATCCAGTTACTGTTATCTCTCTTCAACGCACTCAGATATATTTGGCATATGAATTTTATTTTTAAAAAATCATATCTCATTGATCTTTAACATTATGTAGTTATTAAAGTTAACAAATATGTTAAAGGGCTCCACATTTTCATCAATGAGGACAAATTTATCAACTTTGGCTTAAAAACGACAACCCAGATGAATCTGGAACATGTTCAGCATAGATCTAGATTAAACAACTTACATCCTGTTTCAGTCAAAGACAACATCCGTGAAACTTTATTCAGAGGCAAGAACTTCTGTCAAGCTCTGGGTTTAATGAAATGTACAGGTGCTGTGGTGATCACTGACATCAAAAATAATTCATTTAATTTCACCAATTTATCAATAAACCCAATGGGCTAAAAAGCCAAACTAATTTTCAGTATCAAAAACTAACACTCTTGTAACACCCCTTTCTTACCTGTATCATCATCTGACTCATCAAAAGCTGGTAAGTCTTCATCGTCATCTAAGCCTTCCAGCTCAAATACTGAAACAATATAAGAATTATGGCCATATTCAAGACATAAAAAAAAAAAAAAAAATTAGCTACTGTACAAGAATAAGAAGCTTAGGTTTTTTTATTCATTTAAATAATTCTTCTTGGACTAGTCAGTAATCTAGTACTATGCTGAAAAAAATCACAAAAACTCAACACCTACGATAAGATATATAAAATAATGAGTTACCTGTGTTATGATAGGAACAATGTTTACTATTTTAATCCTTACCTTCATCTAAACTTCTATTGCTCTGAAGCCTCACAGGAGCAGAGGTGGTTCGTTGCAGTAGTTGATGAGACTGGTAGTTACTTTGGCTTTTCTTGTCCTGTTGCTGCACTGGTGACACCTGTTGTCGAAAATGATAAAGGTTTTGAGTGTAATTATTTGGAAAAAAACACAGCTGCTCATCTTCCAATCTACAGGTACTTTTCTTTAACTGCTCATCTCTTTTGTAGTTCATTCTAATATGACACCACCAGTGTAAGAAAACCACTGAAAGTTGTAGTTTCAAGTAATAAGGCCCTAGATTGAATCATATTATGCCCACAAACCACTTGCTAGTACTTAATAAGACTGTTTTCACTTATATGTTCACATCACAAATGATGAAAAGGTTCAGAATCTTGTTTTATTAGGTAATACTACCATGACTGTACAGAGTTCACGTAGAAGAAATGCATGAATCCTAAAACTGTTTAATTCTGAAAATCTGGGGTTTTGATGTTCTAACCTTGTTCTGGTTCCTTGTGTCTTGCTCTAAGCTGGATGACTCAGTCAAACTGCTCGCTAAAATTATTTAAAAATGTATAAATATATATGATACACCTAATGTTTACCTCTGTCTTCATTCATTGTAACAAGAAAATAATGGTAAAATCCAACAAATTCATACAATTATGATAAAAGCCATCTTTTAAAGTTTTTTTTTTTTTTTTGTTGGTAGCTTTGTTTTAGATGACATATGGAATATAGTTTCAGCATATTTATCACTTATATTTCACTGTGCTGTGTATCATTATAGTCAACATGAAAACAAACAACAAACCTTCCACACTATTTTCTGGACTAGAATCATCTACCATTGCTTCTGTCAGAGACTCGGTGAGATCTTTGGCTTCTGAAGCAAGCAGGGAACTGTAAGAAAAAAAAAAAAAAATGCAATGACTTGAAAGAAATGGCTTTTCCTTTTCTTTTGTCAGTTAACAATATATGTACACTATATCTCACATACTTCTGCCTTTTAAAACATCTCCAATTTCCTAGAAATTTATCATCATTTTATACACTTCCTGCACCCTACCGATCTTCCCTCTTTTTGCTTTCTGGCACCTGCTCTCCCACAGCTATGCCCATACTGCAGTGCTATACAATGTGCAGCCTTAAAATACTGCACAAGCCTTAAATAATTCACCACAAATGCACGGGGCATATATATATGTAACTGTGCATCTATTACATATTTATCTCGGGTCACATTTGGGGTCATTCTGGTCTAAAGGGGTTCAAGTCTGATCTCTGGAAGTGCACAGTTGGAGTTAAGACATTTATAAATTAAGTCTCTGGGTCTCTTTATTAAGCCTTCTTAATCTCTTAATTAACCCACACAGCTAATTAATTGTGCTTACAGTTTAACTTATAGGCAATTTAATGATTTATTGCAATCAACTGCCTTCCCACTTCCTGCAGTTAAAACTGAAACATTTTCCGTCCAAACTGTTCTGAACACCACCTGATCCACTTTATCTACAGCCTATCCCTTTGTAACAAATGTTCCGATCACAAGTGGGGATTATATGGGGGTACAGATAGTTAGTGGCCCTGAAATAATACATGCGACTTGAGCGTTTTCATGCACCTTGCACGTGTATAAGATAACGCAAGATACAACGACCCTTTTATGCCCCTCTTATCACAAGAGCATGATAATAATGATAACAGCAGGAGTACACTATCATACCTGACCAGGGCATGATAAAATAATTCAAACTGATGACATATACAAATAACCAATTAAGCAACAAAGTTGTTGATTGCAGGAAATGGAGATGATCTGTTTCAACAGCTGAGGAGATCATGTGATAAATATAGCAACCCTGGACAGAACAATTCTGTGGTCCCTGCATCCCTGTGTATAAGCTGATCTTACATACTTTGCCAGAGTTAAACCCCTAATGTGGTAACACTGAGAACATGAGAACACAACATTTTAGAGCTAAAAAAATGAAATAGGTGTACACTTCAGAGAATCAAAATCCTATCAGTTTTATAACCAAATCTTTCACAACTTTTCATAACATAGCAAAAATTCTATTCCTTTCATTAAGACCAATTTCAACACACTACTGATTATTACTACCTCATCTTCATAAAAATATATTCTTTTAAAAATATATTCTGACACTTACACAGTGGAAGATTCTGAAGCGCACACTTATTATTGGCATAATTCCAAAGGCAGGTAGTGATAATCCTATCAACTTCTTTCCAGGCCAGATTTAATATACGACTTGACCTTGACATAGATGTGGACTATAGCAAAGCCAACATTATTATATAATACTGTAATATATTAGTCTTGTGGACACAGGGAGTACAAGTGTATATTATGTAACCAATAAATCTTGACATTTGATTCTAGAAAAGTGATGACTTGACTCTTATATAATTATATGAGTAGCTCATTTTTTGAAGGATAAAAATTACTAAAATGAGAATTTCATGTCTTTTGTAGTCATCTTCTGCACACTACAAGGGTTAATTAAAAAACAAGCTTTTCAATATCTTTTGTTGTTGTTGTTGTTGTTGTTGTTAATTTGCTACCACAAAGTTTTTTAATGGCAGGACAATATCTAAACTCGTGAAATGACACTCCCCAATCAGGTAACATCTCAGCACAAACCACAGGTGATATATTGGTCATTATTTCAGGGCATATTTCGACTCATTTTCACAACCTTTGGTTGTAAACAAGGGTATCTAACCACTGGCAGTAAACAACAAAGCAGGCTGAATGTGAGTCAGTGTCAGAAAAAGTCCATGGACCTAACATGTAACACCTGGCTTGCTTATCTTTCTTTATATCAAGAGTAAAACAGTTACAAGTACATAACACCACTCTGAAGGATAAAAATGCAGGAGAATACACTGCATATAAAAGTTCATCTAGTTGTGTGCCTAACAAAATTAAAACTCTGTTTCTGATTTTGTTTTATATCTAGAATGTACATTTTCTATATCTGATGAGTGTTTTTTCAACTTTTTTATTTTTCCTTTTTATGTGTATGAACACTTGTGAACACTTGTGTAAGTTTGTGCATTGTTTACTTATTCATTGGTTTCCATTTCTTTTATCTGAAAATAAGAATACATAATGTGTGCATAAGAATCTCATACTGAACAAGCTTACCTGATCAAAGTATTTTTATCCCTCCTTGCTTTGCTTTGAAGTTTTGCATACTGTGTTCTCTGTTCCTCTTGATATTTTCTAAAAACACAAAAAGAAAAAAATTACCAAAATGCCATCCACTACCATACAAATATATATCTGTAAAAGAACTGCCTTGATCCTTCTATTCTATCACATAAACCAAAGATCCCCAACTGCAGTAACTTTGTAATCAATTTTTTTCTATTTTCCATACTGTAAAATCTCTCAGCAAAATGCCAAAGAGTACACTCTTAATATGAGGGGGTGGGAAAATGTAACTATACTACTCATAGCCGTTTCTTTTTACCCAGGAAAGGTTATTGACCAGTTAAATTTTATCTTCAAGGCCAAACATGTTATCCTTATCAAGGCTGTCTCTATGTATAAAGTATATCTTTTCTGACAACTGAAGTAGATAAACCACCTGAGCCTGCACACGTGTCTATATTTATCTTCTGGAAATCTGCTAAAGAAATCGCTTAGAGATTATGAATAACTTAGGTGCTATTTGTTGCAGGCATTTCGTTATAAAGACCATTCATATTTCTCAATTTGTTATTACTGATGTCTTGATACCTCTACTTAAGGTATATTAGAAGCTGAATTCAAAGTTTTAAATTTGGAACAAAACAGTTGGGCTCAGTTTTCACAAATAATGCACCTTATATTTACTTGAAATACATATTTTTCTAACCATCTACAAACTCTGATACCTAATTCTTTCCTCCATTGCAGCCTCTTCTTGTATCAGATACTGGTTCAGTCTTTGTTGGACGGCAGTCAAAGTTTCCTGCAGAGATTCATATTTACTGGACTGGAGGCCTGAAGACATAGAAAACACAGCTACAGTTAACAAATAGATTAGGTATATATACCAAAAAGCTTCTTTTCAAACTGTATAACACAACACACATAAAAAACTATTTGACAAAGTTTGAAAATTGGAGAAATTGTAGTACTCTTCCCCTTCTACTTTTGCCATACACACATGCGTGTGCATGCATGCACGTGCACACGCACACATACACACACACATGCACTGGTTACCACAGTGCACAATCACACCTTCCCCACCCATGTCAACAGAGGCATATCACATCCCAATTCCCTGTGAATTAAGGTCTCAGTTCTTACCAAAAGGTGTGAACCTGTGCTGATTGTCATTCACTCCCTTCAGCACAATATTGTACAGAGGAGAATAGTCTGGAGACTGCATCAAACTCTCAATAGCCGTAGCGTCTCTCTGCAATCCAAAACAAAAAGACTCAATGACAAATATGTACATAATCAAAAACAACTGGACATAAATAATGCAACTGTACACAGTTTTCACTAAGGTCTTCTTGGCATTGTGTTCTCTACATAAAATCAATGGCAGCCTGGCCATGCACAAACCTACTTAATTTCAAAAATAAGTTTCAGCAAAATTTGCACAGCTGTCAACGGATCCTAGATATTCCTCAAATGGTGAATCACTTTTGCAGCACCTATCATTTAAGGGTGTTGCATTCACTCACTATGTCAAACCTAAAGGTGGTCAGCAGCTGAAAATAGAACACGGTCACCCACCAGCTGAAATGAAACCACACTGCGCAGTGCCTCAGTAAACAACCCAAGGAGTCCCCGCAGCTTAGCAGGTGTATTATAACCAGGCTGTAATCTCAAAGCCCCAAATGTCAGCCCACTGTGTGTACACAAATGACAAGCCAGCCTGGCTATCACCAGGTCAAATAAGACACCTGTCCTCATTAATTATCTAGTTTTGAAGTACCTTAAATTTATGTCATAGATGATGGATAAAAATAACTTGCACAAATGATCTCCTTATAAGCAAAAGCTTTGGTATATATTATGGAAAGTGATGTTAGCTATGACTTATCAAACCTATTAAACTCATAAAAATATACACATTCATAGACTTTATGCGTAAGGACCTTCAAAATTAGCAGGAACTATCTTTATCACATGGGTTATATCACTGTGAACTAAATGTTGGCTAATACTGCATCCAAATTTATAGTTTTATATAATAGATATAAACAGAATGACTAACAGTATAGTGTTTGGGGAGGGAGGGGGGCACATAATGCCTGTCTATGGCAACCCCCCCCCCTTCTGTAAGCTGATAAGGAGGAGAGAGTCAGTGCCCTGGCACTTATAACAAGATATCTAACACTTAAACCTCAGTGTGCTTTATAATTAACTGCTTATCTTTACATACTGTACAAGCTTAATATCTGATTTTCCCTTATATCTTACTTAAACTGGTGAAAATATATGTCGTGCCATATTAAATTCCCTTTTTATGGAAAAAAAATATTTTTAAAGCATTTTTTAGACATTTTCAAATGCTATATTGAGCACATATTGAAGTTGGGCTGTATATTTCTTATGTTTACATCAAAATTCATGACATTCATGTAAAAAAGTTGAAGAAAATCACAAGATGAACTACTCAGCACCACAGCAGGAATGCATTGCGTCAGACATATATGTAGGATACAATGACGTAAGTGCTAAAACTGTGTCAACACAGGTGCCTGGTTTTCTTGGGCTGTCTTACACTATGAGTCTATCACACTTCTTACCTTTAATGTGACAAACCAACGTGACATAAATCACATCACAGTTTAGCATTGCCAATTCTTCTGCATACTCAGCACATTTTGTTGTTTATAAGTCATTCTTTATAATAAGCCAAAATCCAGTCTAATCCAGTGTTTAAGGCATATGAACTCAACACTTACCCCTTTCTCCCTTCAAGTTACGCAGAAGGTGTATTAAGTAGAGAACAATGAATTTGCAAGTACTAGTAACTCAGTCATTCCCTTCTGCAAAATACAAGGGTGGGAGCTTTCACCTTAGCTGCCCTCATCTCAGGTCACTCAGAGGCAATCCTTATTTTTAACTCTGTACCAGCTTGTACATAACAATAATACATCCAAGGTCACTGATGTGAAAACCATATGTCACCCTCAGGTTATCAAAAGAAACCCTTCATAAAGTCACTAACATCAATATGCCCTCCTTGTTTAATGTTATGTCATTGTGGAAAGAAACCTGTATATGACTGCATAATCAGCACAGTGTACTGTTTAAAATCCAATTTCAAAACATACAGGTACATTTAGCTTTCGTGCATTCTGTCCCCATAGACTGACTGGAGCTTTGGCAATGTGTTAAATCCTTATTGAAGTGCATGTATGTAAATATATCTTAATTCTTAATTCTTCAGGGATCTAGAGCTTCAGTACATACAATTGCTTTAGTAAATTATCGACCTCAACATCCAACTTCTACAATTTTCCAAAATAGTTGTTTGTAAGTGTATGCTTTCACCTACAAGTACTATCCCAGTAGGCTAGTACACGGAAAAGCACTGCCTGGTATAACAAAACAAAAAACAAAAAAGATGAAAGAAGACCTCCTAAACTGCTTACCAGTAACTTTTTGTTGACTAGAATTCTATTGCTCCTGGAGGCAGTGTTGACAGCGTGTGTCAGTAAACCACAGTTGACACACTCATATGTGGTCCAATGTCCAACAGTTTTCTTCTTCAGTAGACAAGGGTGTTCCTGAAACAACCAAATTCACCAATTACACTTTACTTTCTCACAAATACTCCAGGCAGTCAGCGCTTTAAGCAATAACACATCTGTTGATCACATTACAATGTTGTTACCAAGTTTTAACATAGGTTGGAGCATGATGTCTGTTATTGTCTGACAAGGTATTTTTCAGCAAGCAGTTTAATCAGAATGCAAGAATAATGCCTTGAAGAAAATTACATATTCTTTCAGGGGAGTAAGGCAAATATATGTAGATGTGACTAAGATAGTTTATTTCTAAAAAAATTAGTTTTTAAATTAATTTTTTTTCTTTGTGAAAGTGTGTGTGTGAAATTACTTATCAAGATAAATAATTAAACATGAAACACAAAATTCACTTTATGTTGATCAAATTGCTATTTATTATTATACCCAAAGCATAAACCAAAAGATGCTTCATCTAAAAAAACATTGGGTTCATGTTTACAAATGTTCATAAAGGTGCAAAAACAAGTGCATTATCTTTGTGAAATAGGAACAGCACTAAAATAAAGTTTCCATCCAGAAACAATAAACAGTTCCACATGGTGTGCAGCCAGCATTATAACTGTATCCAGCTCAAGTGGCTTAAAATAGCTATTGACCCACTACAACAGGGAAACACTCCGCTGGGTGATTAAAGTGCTTAGGGCTTTGTTGTATTGATAAAAACTTGCAGGCAGCACCATTTTACTTGAACCATGCTATACTTTTGCATACTGGTGGCTCAATTTTTTAAAGATATTTGTCTCAATATGTTCTGAACCTTGATGATTTTTATTACAGTTACATAAAAAAACATGAATATGAACACAAGGTTGTTGATCTCAACTTTGTTGTTCCAATGGTTTCAATAAGTAATCATTTTGTCAATATAACATGGAAAACCTGAATCTATTTTTAAGTCTGTTTATTGATTAATAAATAGCTGATTCAGCAATGAAAAATATTTATTTAATGAAGTGCTCATCAGCCAAGAGATAAGAAAAGGTAAATCACTGGTGTCTATATTGGGAATAGTGTCCCTATTAGGAACCATCTCCCTCTCTAATGATGCCCGGTTTTCTTCATTTCTGCATGAATTCACTTTTCTTTTTTTACAAGACCAAATTGATATATATTGCCACACTGGTATTCATTACTAAAATCTCGCTGTAGGGATTTTAAAAAACCTTTCTAGATAATCTTTTCAACCCAACCTGTTCTTCCCTCCCACACCTGCTTCGACACATATCAACACAGATTAACCCATTTTTGTAGAAAAGCGAACATGTACATGTACAAACAAACATGTACATGACATCTAGCACATATTCCCAACAAAAAGGAATTAGAACAGTAAACCAGCCATTCTGTAAGACCTGCATGATGAAACTGCAACCATTATAAATAAGAACTGCTGGTTCTATCAAATGCTGTCTCTGTCTACAAAAACCTTGTGAGACCTGCTTGATGATATTGCTACCCTTACAAAAAAACTCAATTTTTTCCAAAAACTGTCTTTGTCAACTAATCCACAAAACAAAATTTTTGAATATATAAGGAAGCCCGTGAAGCAATTAAACATTTCATGCTCATAAACAGGAAATATTAATTCGAGTGTTTACCTGAGATATTCCTTCCAGATCCAACTGAACTTCAGCTAATTCTGAGTATTTTATTTCTTTCTGGAGAGTTTCATTTAATCCTGGAAAGCCATCAAAAACTTAGAAAACATTTGAGAAAAAATCTGTTGTTGCCAATTTTACGTGTGAGAGGACTGATGAAATCAAATTGCGCCAACTCTTTGAACTAATGAAAAGGTAAGCAGCAAGTTATTAACAAATTTATTCATAGCTTATTTCAGGAAACATAAATAATGACATGCATTTATCTCTTGGTATAAGAGCCTTCTCTAGAGTCATTTCAAAATTTTAAAGTTTTTAACGCTCATTTCTTTATAACTTAAGAACAGTTATATCATTAAGACACTGACCTAAGTTTGCAACATCAGCAGTGACAAGGTTGGGGGTCTTGCTGTGGATGTTCACATTCAAACATTCACATGTCAGGCGTACCATTTTTCCTTCCAGGTATCTCGTCTCAGCAGATTCAGGGTTAAGGTCTGTAAATAAACAAAAGTAAATTGGTTTACAATTTTCAAACCCAGGCAGTTATTATATGAATTTAGTTGATTAATTGTAAATATACCATAAATTCTAAAGGTGTTTGCTTGATCAAGTCTTATATCTTTTGTTAAAATGGAAATGTTCTTTGCCAGCAGCATTGCATCACTGATAGTGTTATTCCCCCTTCTAGATATCTTAGGCATCAGAATAATTGTTTATTTGAAGAAACTAAATTTATAATCCAAAAGAAAAACTTAATGACACATTTTGGCTCTGACACTCTGAGGTTCAAGAATTGAAAGTTGACAAGAGTGAGTCACCCGAAATGTCGTCAGAATGCCACTGTGTAAAGGAGTTTTGATTACTTTGGTATGAGTATCCCACAAATTCATTTACCCATATGACAATTATTGTCGGTGGGGGTAGGATTATTTCTGTTTTGCAATCAGCCATGTTACACATGTCTATTAAGAAAAGCTATCTATTTATATTAACACTACAGCGATAATCGTTACACCATCCCTTTTCCATAAATGCAGAGTACACAAGATCATGTGATGATACCTGAACCACTGAACTGCACAAGGTAACAAGTACCAGTACATTCAGACAATACAAAAAAATATGAACTTTTCTACCTGAGGGATGGTGCGCCATTCCATCATTATACAACAGACATTCAAAAAACCTGTTTCATTAAAACTGTACAAGTTAACCTTTTTGTTTGGTTATCAAAAAGTTGAAATAACAAAACTACTTTCTAAAGCTTGAAATCCCAGGAGATCAATTACTTTCCCTGGACTACTTATTACTTCTTTTCAATAACCTTTTGATAGAGTGCGACTCTCAAAGCAGTGACCTAAATTCTACGCTTTAAGAACAGTATAGGTATACATGTATAAACATATTTTGCCTAACCCATTTTCATTTATTTGCTGTCAGCTTCGATTGGAATATAGATAGAACCATCAGACAATTGAATATTGTATGCACAACACAAACCTCCACAGGCGTAGAACTTAACATTGCAATTTCTGACACAGAAAACAATTTGTGATATAATAAACCCATGCTTATGGAGATTAAGCTGCAATTTTTAATCAAATTCAATAAAATGTCTCATCCTCAAAATAACAACACTCATAAATCAATTATTTTCACAGGAAACACTGACTTGATTTTAGACACCCTGTCTGTACCTAGATCATAAAGTGTATCATTACCTTTATAAATCCTAGCTCTTCTCCTGTATTATAACTATCTGTGGTGATAACTCACTCAAGTGACAAGGCTAATGAGTAACAGTCATATGTGTGACAAACACAAGCCATTCAAGATACCAACAAGGAAGAACCTCCGACATTTCATAATTTCCTAAATGTGGCTTACCTGATCCTTTATCCAGACAAACTGAAACTGTTTCAAAAAAAAATCCCCCTTAAACATGGCATTATGCCAAAATTTCATTATTACATGCCTGCAATTGCTTGTATTTGGTATACAGCAATGTTTGATTTCTAAAACCTATGTGCAGGTAAATGCATATACTTTCACTGATGTGATCTGTTATTTTTTGCAGAGGTGATGTCCAATTTTTAAATCATGTGACCTTGTGTCATGTATTAAACTTCAATAAGACCTCTTCCTGGGAAAAAAGCCATTTTTAGAAGCCGCATTTTAATTGTTCAAGGCAACCTTCACATATAGAAAGACTAAAAGCTACTCTAATGCTGTGCACATTTGTTTCTCTGTAAATCCTACCTGAACAGAAAGATAATGATATGACTTTCTGGACAAGTTTCTGGTGTTGACCTTGAACCTCAATGATTACATGGTCGAGGGATCAAAAGAAAGTTAGACAGCACATTAGCACATATTACTGCTCTGCCACATAAAGAGAAAATATCAACAAAACTGCATGGCAAAATACCTGCATCAATAATGAATAGGCAATGAGCTATATTTGTCCTAACACCATGGAATAATCTTAAGTGAATACCTGCTAAGAGTCACATACACATGCACACATGAAATAAAGAAAGCAAGAATTGAGTATTTCTCTATTTCCAGTTTTCAAAGCCGAAAAAAAGTAACCTATAATATCAGTTTAAATACTAACTTAAGAAATAAAACTATTGTGTAGAAAAAAAATTTCCACAAAAAATAAATCCAAAAAAAACTGATATTGTATAAAGCAAACTGTAAAAGACAATGTGGACAGAGAGTTCATCTCCACTCTAGGGTCGTTCTTCAATCTTCACATCCATGTTAAATCAATCACCATTATAAAATGAAATGGCTAGGTTTAAATACAGTACAAGGAGGCTGAGGCAGGAAGTACAGACTGGGTCAGGGCTGTGATTGTATCTGAGAATCAATAATTCCCAGCACCACACATGCAACAGCTTGGGTTATATCTATAGGTTATATCTTCCTAGGGACCTATAAAGACCCTGTGTAAATACTGTAAAGCTGGCTAATCTTGTATATCAAGGATATTGGGATTTACATCCAAGTAAATTGAAATTTTAATTGCTAGCAAATGATGCTGCACTCTTCTTTTCATCTATAAAAATTGAAATTTTTACAATATATGATATATACATGTGACATTCTTATACCCCATCATCTTTTTTTAATGTAATTTGCTTTTATTTCAAATCACCCATGCTAAGATGTGTTTGAACAAAATTCTTGCAATCTTAGCAATACTTCTGCAGTTAAGAGCTTCTTTGTATAAAAGCAAAATCATTTAAGTGAAATTTAAGAAAGTTAAGATAACAATTGCCTTATATAGGTGACTTGTAATTAATCAGCTGACAATTTTATACACCACTTTATGGACCACATTTTGTTTTAATGAAGTAAACAAGTATTTTTTTTCTTCTGTCATAATCTATGATTATTTTTTTAATCTGACCTTAATAAGAAACACTGTTGTATATCTGATTCTTAATCATTTACTTACTAATATTTGATTTAAATTTAGAGAGTCAAACTATTTAGGCATTACCCTAGAATTACTAATACCTTTATCAAACTAATCTTGCAACCAAAGTAATCTTGCGGCTGGAGTATATATGAGTTATGAAAAAACCCAAAGTAATCTTGCGGCTGGAGTATATATGAGTTATGAAAAACCCCAAAGTAATCTTGCTGCTGGAGTATATATGAGTTAAAAAAAACCCCAAAGTAATCTTGTGGCTGGAGTATATATGAGTTATAAAAAAAAACTTTACTAAACTATTCTTGCGGCTGGAGTATGTATGAGTAATAAAAAAAACCTTTACCAAACTAATCTTGCGGCTGGAGTATATATATATATGAGTTATAATAAGCTAACGATGTACACATAACATAATTATCCAGTGGATATAAAACATAATAATAGTACAATTAGCAGAAAACTATATGAAATCACAATACTACGTTCAAATATCATTTCGCTTCAGGAATATTTGCACATTACTGCCAAAAGGATCAAGAAGAAAAAACACTAGAAATGGAACAATAAAACTCAAACTGATTGAAATGCTTAGTCTGGAAAGGGGGTCACAGAGACCGTCGCCGTGTAATTAATTTAAATGCACATTGCGGCGTGAAATCTACAAGTTAGCGAGCGATCACATACCTGATTGTTATGTGCTGCTTTTGAATTATTGCACAGGGAAGACTTGTTTCTATCACACACAATCGGTTGCAGTACTTGCTCCTACGCGGTTGATCAGCTGCTCGCTATGACATATGATAACAAATCTGTGGAAAATTACCAGAACAACATGACCTTGAAGAGTTACTGTGGATTTTGAGTTTAGTTTTCTTTTTTTCCCCCGTTGGGGAGTTTCAGCTTATTTGGATTTTTTTTAATATACCTTTGGATACTGCAACATCATTTGCAAGTATCAAAATGAAATGATACATACCACATTATTAAATATTGTTAATATTCTGACAACGAAACTTTAGTAGTGTTTGAGTACGAAACCACCCGAGGTTAGCCGAGTGTATGAGTTAACCTTGCTGTATCAATAGTTCACCTTGCTGTTGATTTGGCCAGGACAAATAATACTAAGCCGAATGTTGCGCTAAATCCTGATATGCTTGCCTAAAGTTTTAACTTCCCAGAAAAAAATTATTATTATGAATTATTATTATGAATAACCATTTATTGAGGGTATTTATGTTGAGAGAATGGAGAAGAGACTGGAGAACACGATGAGTGCCTTGTTTTCAGTTGTTTATTTATTTTTTTTTACCAAGCAACAAGATACAATATATAATATTTTAGATATAATATTTTTTTAAAGAGCTTTTACCCATAAACTGTTTCTCGTTTCAACCCCTAATTTCAATTTTTATTGTTTTTAATGCATAATTTAATTAATCATTTTATTTTCACATCGTAAACTGTAGCCTAATAAATAACTAAAAAAAAAGTTTTTGACCAGTACAAGCCTTAATTGGGACGGGTTCTACCTGTACACATCCTGAGCTTCGTAAAAGACATGTATTTAAGAGATTTCTAAAGCCACACTCTAGACAATTGTAAATAGCATTCTCACCTTCGTTATCTTATTTCTTCAACTCCTCGGTACATGTCACCAACTTAACACCCTAGGTGCTAGACAAATAGGCTACTATCCTTTTTGACCACCCTTGATGGCTGTTCAGGTTAGGCATAATTAAAAGAGAGACACTTTACCGACCCATGGCCGATTAGCGATGAAGGCAAGAAATGCTTTGAAGCTCAATACGAAAAAACTCAAAATCATGCTTATGCCTACAACGGTTTAGACCCAGGAGCCGCTACATATGCACCTAAAAAGTAAGTTGGTTTTTCTATATATTAGCCTACGCGAAAACACGTGGTTATTTCAAAGTCGTCCATGTACGTATTAACGCGTACTTCTTTATTTCTCAAAATGTTTGCATAATAAAGAAAAAAGAAGGTATATGTCTTTTCTTTTGTGTAATGTTCAACCTTTCCGCGTAGATTTTTAAACAATTCATCAAAATAATTTCTAAAAATCATTAAACAATTTATAAAAATAATTAAATAACCTATAAAAATATTAATAATCAAAGATTTGTTAAAATAATTTACATCCCAGTGGAATTTTACTGAACCTTTCCCCGCGGAAAAAAATCATAAATGTCTCTGGTAGATTAGACCCCACTAAGGATATCCAACCGGGTGTCCAACAGGACCCTTGTAGACATTTTATTTTACTTTTGATGGGAGAAAAAAATCAAAATGGCCATCAGTACCTATATTTTAGGTATTTTTCATTTAAGCATTGCAATGTTAAGGTTACTGTATGTAACGGTTACGGTTAAACCGTCAATATGTATATTTTGTTGTATTTTTACGAATGAGAATATGCCAAATGTCACATCTTATTCTTATTTTTCCCATACAGACATTGTAACTTTAGCCAATTGAAGCATAATTGAAGGGTCTTTATAGGGGGATGGCAAACATACGAAGGTGAGTTTAACGACATATTTTCCCTGAATAAACTTCATTAATTTATCCAGATGAAGATGATGTTTAGTATCAAATTCACGACATCCTGGCAACAAATATGCGACAAAAACTTGACGAAAACAGAAATCAGTGCCTTTTCAAGTGCAGATCTCTTTAAACTAGATTATTTCCAATACGTGATTTTCTTTCACATTAAGGATGCAATTTGAAACTTTCATGTCTTATATCCGTGCTTAGAGCTAAAATGTGAACATTTTCTGATGTCATTTTAGGATTTCTAAATTACCATTTCAAATAAGGAGTACACATGTACTGTCATCTCTGTTGATGCAAGAAATTGTAACTTCTTGGTTGATGGAAGCCAAGTCTTTGTCTTATTTCTCAGTGGCAAAAGAGCTTCGAATAAGGTTTAATCCACCTCGTTAAGTACAAGGTATTGAATGCCTAGGCCTACCAGAAATTATCAAGTTAAGTTAGAGTCTACGCATAAGCCATGGTCTTTCACACCTATTTCAATGCGATGTGACTTGCAATTTATTTCTCTTATTTCAGAAACGACCCTGAAAACAAACGGTTATCAAGAAAAATCACGAAAGTAACTGGAGGATGTAAGGAAATAACACAGGAAGAATTTCGCAAGATCGTCAACTCTAAAAATGTAAGACATTGTTTGGAATTCCAAGCCTCTCTGTCTACATAATGCAGATAATTTTGGACCTACCGTAAACACAGTATGTGATGGCCATGAGAAAACTGGTACATGTATTACATTCATTTTCACTAAGATGGCCCCACAAAATAAATATCCCATGATGCTATGTAATCTGAATATCTACCATCAGAGGCCTATGAAAATATTCCCGCAAGAGTTGTATATACGTTAAATTTGTTCTTCGGTTTTTTTTTTACTTACACTAGCCTCTAACAGTTTTAAAATGCCCGAGAAAACCAACTTCTGAAAATGTTCTTACGGTTATGGTCTTGAAATGAAATGAAAACCCCGCTATATTGGATTATCATTACCTCCGCCAAGGAGGTTGTTTTGGTTGTTTTAATTGAATTTATGCATTTTTTGTTAAATTCTCAATTTAGCCTATTGATTTTACAGGATTACCTAAGCGCCCGCCTTTTTGCTATCTTGGACAAAGACAATTCAAAAACCATTCAGCTAGACGAATTCATCAGCGCCATTGATCTTCTGTCTCAAGGTAGCAGCACAGATAAGCTAAAGTTTCTATTCGATGTATATGACGCCGATGGTGAGTTATTTATATGTAAGCGTATGCTTTAATTTCTTTAAAAGAGTTAAAGGCGCATTGTGTTTAAGACAAGAAGCATAGCGATTTGCTAAAGGTAAATAATAATAATAGTAATAATAATAATAATCCTTACGACTGGCGCACCCAGCAGTTCGCCGTGACTGTTAGCAGTATACATAACAATCATTCCAAAAATCCATTTCATGATCACCGGTACCTTGAATTTGGCTAGACAGTGAAGTAGATAATGTCCACATTTGAACATTTATCTACACATTTTGTCAAATCTAATTATATGTGCACACCGCGTAACGTAACGTTGCTGACGTTGAAATCATTCTCATGCCACCCCATCGGTTTTTATTTTCCCCCATCACATTCATTCATGAATTAATTACTCAAATATTTCATTCAATATCCCTTTTTTTTTTTTTTTTTTTTTTTGCTCTGCACCATTCGTATTACTGTGTTTTGGCAGACGTACCTGTTCTTCTTATTTAGATAATGGTGAGCTGTCCCGAGAGGAGCTGGGCGCCATGCTACGCGCTTGTATCGAGGAGAGTTCCTTGGCAATGGCAGATGATATATTTTCGCGTCTTACAAGTCTCCTGTGGGATGAGCTAGATATCGACCAATCTGGAAGCGTTTCTTTCGACGAACTGAGGGAAACGCTCGAAAAACGGCCGAACGTCCTAGAGAATCTTACTATTAGGTAGGCCCTACGTGTGCGCCGCCATTTCTTTGCATAAATTGTTCTTTTATTATTATTATTTTGGAGAAAACGTTCATGCCTCAAATTTGATGCAAGAGATGAAAAAAAATTATTTATGAAATGATGAAAAGATTTATCAAGCTTAAGATTAAAAACATGTACAAAGGTTCAAAGACTGAGAAATATCCACCTCAAATGGTATTGCTCATATATCTTTCGAATAAGGTCTTATTTAATATTGTTTATGTTGTGAACTTGTTGATGATTTCAGTGCCTTGGGTTGGCTGAAGCTTTCAAAAGACTGGCGGGAATCTGTCGTGCGTTTACCTGGTCGCCGAGAGATTAGAACGTACATCCAGAACAACGCCCAGTTCATATTCTTCCATGCAGTGTTCGCCTGTTTCAACATCCTCCTGTTTTTGGAAGCGTTCGTTCGCCACTGGTTGAATAGCAGCCACCTGCTTGTCTGCATCGCACGTGGCACAGGTACAAACAGTTTATAATACTTTGTCTTGGAGTGAGGTCACTGAAGTGACAATAGAAGTAAAATGCGCTTGATCATGTTTCATGCTTTTGCTTCAGAAAAAAAACATTATTTCTTGCTTTTGTTTTATCCGCCAGGTTCTTGTCTAAACTTTACCAGTATACTTATTGTAATACTGGTTTTAAGGCAGATTTTGAACTGGGTGAGATCTACATGGCTGTATAGATTTCTACCATTTGATGACCATATTGCCTTACACAGAGTGGTTGGTAGCACTATTGTTTTACACGCTGTGCTGCATGGAGTTTGTCACACGTGCTATAACGGTGAGTCAATTTGCTACTTTATCGTCCGTTTTTCCTATCAATGCACTTGATACCCTGACGGTATTAGCTATCCCCCCCCCCCAAAAAAAAAAAAAAAAAAGTGGAGAAGGTACATATTGAAGAGGTTGCCAAACAAAGTGTCGAGCATTAGGCCTACATCGATAAAATATTTTTCGACATTATTTGGTATAAGTTCATTCATATTTTGGATGTCGATACACTGTTATTACTATTAACATTTAACATAAAATCAACAACAATTTCAATATTAGCTGTTGGTTGAAGAAAAATCACTACTTCATTCCGTTTTAGCGGATATTTATACGTTTTTATTTCGTTTAAGCTTAATATGTACTTCATTGTTTTGTATCTATTCAGTCAGTTTAATTTATTATATCTGTTAAATTCCGTGACAAATAAGAATTCACATGCTTATGACAGAAACTGTTAACAACTCAACGTTTTGACAAAAGTTGAAAAAGAATAACGAATAAAATGACAAAAATGAACTATCAAACCCCGAAAATTATATACTAATCAATCTATATTCCAGCGTTTGTGGTGAAGAAGAACTGGGGTTTGTGGTTCATTGATCCATATGTTCTCACCGGGTGGATACTGTTGGCTATTCTACTGAGTATCTTCTGCTTTTCCTTACCCGTAGTGCGGCGGAAGTTGTTCAGCGTGAGAATAACTAAGATAACCTAATATAATTATCCTCACCCCTGCATTATTTTCTACTCTGTGAACCTGGGTTTTTGCGATAAGAGTCGATTATCAATAACGTGAACTTTTGACGGTCTGTTATGGCATCATTTATTATTTCTTTGGCTTGTATTTCGTATCATTTAGTATGCAGTGTAAGCAACCTGTTGAATGCGTATAGTTGGATGCAATTTGCCGAATCAAATACATAAAAACAATTTGCAATGCAGGGACTAAATAAATACTACTGTATTTCAAATTGAAGACTATAATTTTCACTAAGTAAACATTCGTTTGTCAAGTTAAACGATCTTTGTTTTATCAATATTATAGTCATTTTCTAATTTCGTTCTATTTTACATACATTTTTAGGTCTTTTTCTTCGCCCACCATCTCTACATACCATACTGGGTTATTTTACTGGTTCATGGCAAGAACTTCTGGAAATGGTTCCTGTTTCCTGGTTTGGCATTTCTGGTGGAGAAGTTGATGCGGTCTCCGTGTCTCAATAAAAAGAAGAAAAGTAAAATTCTGAAGGGAGAGGCGCTGCCTTCTAAGGTATTCCATTAGTGCATCTCGCATCTGCACATGCACAGTGTATACATGCATTGTGCTTTATTTGGTATTTAATTTTATTCACGAACAAATATTCATTTATTAGAAAAATACCGATCAAGATCTTACACAAAAGACGTTTTATTTTCAGGTAACAAAGCTGGTCATTACGAAACCACCTTACTTCTATTTCAATGCCGGAGATTACGTGCTGTTGAATATCCCCGTCATCAGTAGATACGAGTGGCATCCCTTTACCATTAGCAGTGCACCGGAGGAAGCAGGTTAGTGTCACTGGGAGCTACTGGGAAACGAGAGTGGGTTGATTTGTAATTACACTTTTCACCTACATTTCTTTAGGTGATAGAATTGTTTTTCCCAAAACTTTGCATTGTTTCAAGTGCCAATCTATTGTTGTATCACTATAAACAATATACATCACCATTTGATGGAAGCCCTGGTATTGTCAAATAATCACCTCAAACAAAAGACAAAAATTAAAATTCTGACGGGCGAGGTGACGTGTTTACAGATATAGGCATCTGTTCTTTTTGTCCATTTTGAATTACAGGGCAACATTATAATTTACCAAGGGGCTTGATTTCTTTACACAACCTATCTTTCCATAACTAAAGGAACACAATGATTCTCGTAAACATCCTGTTTTACCTCCGCCACTTGAAGAATGTTATGTTTTCACCTCCATTTGTTAGTTTATCAGCCTAACTCAAAGAATTTTGGATGGATTTTGATAAAAATTTTCAGGATAGGTCAAAAATGGGTTAACTAAAGTGATTAGATTTTAGTGTGGTTCATTAATTAATGGTTAATTTTTAGCGAATAATTGGCCTTGGCAGAGGTTTGCGCCTTCTTTTTAATTTAAGTCATTGTTCATTATAGGAGTATTCACTGTTCATATAAGAGGCGTAGGTGTGTGGACGAACAAGACATACCAGCATTTTAAAGTAAAAAACGATGTTGAAAAACACTGCAAGCAGAGCTTATCGTCAATAGGGAAAAAGAGGAAAATATGCACTGAGAACACAGGACAAATACGCTCATCGTCTGCACCCGAGTGGCTACCAAAGCAGGAGGAGGTACCAGGTACACCGCGTCGGAATAGAAGCAATCCCACCGTGATTTTCGTTGACGAAAGCATCAATACACACTCTTACGGGTTCATCGACAGATCGTTGGAATCAGACTCAGTGCAGGAATTGTACCTGGAGGAGGCTTCCACTGGTGGTAATCAGCTGTACCCATGTGTCAGTAGCTCAAAAGAGCGACACATATCTGTGGACTCTGGGTATCAGTGTGAAACCCTCATAAAAAATGATCAGCGACCGCCAAGAGGTGTACAGAGTGACCCAGAAATGTCGCTTGCATCAGACGACGATGATTTACTGGAGGTAAAAATGATTTTTATGTTGGTAAATGGTTAACTCTTTTTTAAGAACTGAAAGAGTTAAAGATATATCGCAATCAATGGGCCTAAATCATCTCTTTAATTTGGTCTTCTCGTATATTCATGAGTTCAGGTCTACATTGACGGCCCCTACGGTACTGCCTCCGCTGGTATATACCGGGCACAACACGCTGTTCTGGTGGCTGCAGGAATAGGTGTCACCCCGTTTGCCAGCATCTTGCAGAGCATCATGTACAGGTTCAATGCCGCCAATCACCAGTGTCCAGATTGTCGCTTTTGTTGGACTGATGATAAAGCAGCCAGCCTTGGTAATATGAAGCTTAGAAAGGTAAATGTACCCATCTATGAAAATCTTATGGCTGTTTGACCAAAGCAGACAACCATACAATTTCAAAATGGACACTTTTCCGTTCTAAATATATTCCGTTCTATATATATATATATATATATTGGTTTATGTCATGGCTTTACCAAAGTCTCTTTCACTCACTCTCTCTCTCTCTCTCTCTCTCTCTCTCTCTCTCTCTCTCTCTCTCTCTCTCATTACAATGTCACCGATCGGACCGATACAAGAGAGTGCCAAAGAAACTTTTGCAATCTTTGTCTACAGGTGGATTTCTTTTGGATAAACCGCAATCAGGACAGCTTTGAATGGATGAGCAGTTTATTGAACCAGTTAGAACGAAATCAAGCCGTTATGCGGTCTTCTGTCGGACGCTTTCTCGATATCCATATTTACATGACGGGCGCCCAGGGAGCGTCAGACTTAAGCGGACTGGGGCTTCAACTGGCAATGGACTTATGGCACGAGGAGGAGCACACAGACGCGGTGACAGGGCTGCAGACGAGGACTAAGGCAGGAAGACCAGACTGGGGAAAGGTAATAAATGTCACAAATTTCTGAAACGACAAGGGGGCATTGCATATTTCGTACTGGTCGTGGGCAGGAAACCCGGTTTTATTATTTCAGCTTCACGACGTCCAGTGGTATATTTCGCTGGGAATTTTTACAGAAAAAATGTTCTGTACCCATGATTTGAGGATAATAAATTCAATTATGCAGCACCTCATTTGAGCCTAGGGCAATGTTCTCCTGTTAATTTAGACAGATTTTCACCCTATTCTTTTTTTTTTTTTTTTTTTTTTTTTACAGATTTTTAAAGATATCGCAGCTGCCAAACATGGTGACGTCACCCTTTTTTACTGTGGACCACAGATTCTTGGAGCAGAACTTGGAAAAAATTGTACAAAATATGGATTTGACTTCAAACAAGAACATTTTTGATTGTTAATGCTTCCATGTAACCTTCGCAGATTTTGTTGTTATTACCCTTGTTACTTTAAGGTACTTTATTACTTAAAAGTTTGAAATATTTTAATATTATCAAGGAAGTATCCTGGCACTTTGTATAAAATCCTTGAACAATAACTGGATCAATATATCGAGTAGATTTAAAAACCTAATATTAATATTAGCCTATGTGATCAATGTTGTTGTTTGACATTCAGCTCAATAAATATTGTGTTTTGATTGATGCTTTGGCGTTTATTGTTCTTTTTATAAGGGTATTTTAACAGACAATTGCCCGCCAATTCGATATTTCCTCGAAAAAGAAAAGCATTGCTCGTTCCATCCCTGAACACAAATTCTACGTTTTATATCGTTTCTAATTAAATCATTTAGTTCTAAATGACTGACAGACATTCAGACCGCAATATCTCCCTGTTTATTTTAGGAGATGTCGCCTGCAGGTTTTATCATTTGAAGGTTTGAAATAGCAGGAAAGAAAAGTATCTTTGCGGAAACGTAAACGTGACTTTGGGGAATGTTCAAACGCGTTCAGAAGCCCATACCTTTAAATGGATTGTACGAAAAGTTTGAAGATCTAAACTTGATAAGCTATTGCACCCAGAGTAGCGATAAGCATTAAGTAAATTGCTGGTGTAGTCTATACTCGAATAGATGACGAAACAGAGAGTGCCCGGCGAAACATGTAATGTGAGAGTTACGTGTACCTCGTATCAAAACCTTGTAATCGCCATGGTCGTGGAATTGTCGCAGCCCTTTGTATTGTCGACCGGGTATTGCTCTATTCCAGTTTAATTTCTTATTTCGCCGATTTCTTATTTTTTTCATAATTTCACCTATCTATTTATTTTTCTTTATTATTATTTTTTATGTTTATCATATGTACATGGCATTAAATCCTTTTTTACGGTTGCCAGCCACACAGTTCACTTGTGATAATCTAGCCAGGGATAGCCTAAAAATACGTAATTTTGCTGAGTGAATTTAGTTAAAACTAGCGTTTGCAAAATTGGAAATTAAACTTAGAGCCAAAAAGCTGGTTTACAGAACTGGATTTGGATAGGATATACCCTACCCCTGATAATGGGGAAATTGCTGAATTTTCCAATATTTTTCTTTTTGCCATAAAAAAGTTCTTACACTCACTGCATCCTTTAAAGTTTCCCCACAGACTGCAAAGTCCCAAAGTCGTACTCGGGGGGTTCAATATGCCAGCTGCGCCCTGTTTATTGCATATTTTTCTCAATCAGGGTACGTCATAATACAACAGACCTGACAAACAATTATGATGCATAGAACCAAGGAACGTAGACAACAATGATATTGCAGTTCAAGTAGTCAGTAGGCCTACAAGGTAGGTCTGTGTATCAGCATTGTGGATTTACTGGAGGTAAAATGTGGTTTAAATGTCAAGATGTAATGATTGCTGTATTTATTAATTTTATTATTTATGCATCTATTTATTTTTTTCGACTCGTTTACGACATCTGTTTTTGCTATTTTCTTAGTAGGCCTATAAAAGGAAAATCAACTAGACGAGCTATATGATATTGTTTTTTCCTCTTTCCCAACAATAAAAAATACAGTAAAATTAAATTTTGTCTTGGACGAATAAAACGTAGCCTTTGCATGCTGGTTATAAGCCAATATATGGCATATAAAGGGCACAGCACACTGTTCTGGTAGCTACAGGAATATATAGGCGTCACTCCGATTGCCAGCATCTTGCAGAGCATCACCGTACATGGTACCCCCCCCCCTTATATATATATATATATATATATATATATATATATATATATATCCTATATGCCTATATGGATTTCAAATCCAATAAACCAAGAGAAAACATATTTTTTATCTTTGTAATTGGATTTCTCTTGGATAAACCGCAACCAGCTTTAATGCATTGCTTGCACTCATCGTCTGAAAAAAAAAACAACGTTTCAGTAAGATAATTAAATTCCCTTGAGAAATGTCAGGCTAGGCAAGTCCCTCGTTGCCCGTTACCACATTTTACGAGTACACATTTTCTTACTGGTTCAAGTAAACTTGGTAGCTACTGGCAATGAGGTCACCCAACAGTTGTTAAAAGCTTCACTTGCTCCTAACACAAGAAAAATGTAGGAGATGGTGCGAAAGGTTCTACATGTAGTTAGTCACTCGTACGTGTTGATGGCGTATATCGAGACTGCAACAAACCGAAATGCACAACCAACTCACACCCGATGCACGATTGGGTACCACGCCACGCCCATTGGTTTATGTAATTATACATCCAACAGAGCTACAATATAGATCTATGTGTGAAATAAATTCTGTACATAAACAACATTGACCCACATTACCCATAGTGCATTGCGGGTTAACCTACTTATATTTGTTGCGAGTGGGTTTGCACAGAGGATCACGTTATCGACCATTGTGTAACAGGTATGTTGATTTGTTTTTACTGAAAACTTGACAGTTTTTTATCGTTTTTAAGAGATTTGGTGCTTTATACTTTACAGCCGATGGTAAGGGATGAAGAACCATATGATATTTATGGACCAAAAGGATAGGAAGTATCTGGAAGCTAATCGCTGACGGTCACGTTGATCCAATATTTTTCTTTACGACATTGACATACACTGATACAGTAGATCTTGTGTTACTAGTGTGATTTGTCTACCGCGTAGGTAAGTATAATTTGCTCCTGTTATACAGGACTGAGCTTTTTGTTTGGTCTTAGGATTTTGTCGAAAATTCTATATGGGAAGAAATGGAATTTACACAGATTAAAGTATATAGTGAATTTGTATGTGTTTTTGGAGGAAAAAGGGCAACAGGTATGCATTGATGTTACAGTGTAATAAACTCTGTTATATGTAGACCATGGTGCACTCTAACGTACACACCACGTTTCATTGATATACATTGTAAATTAGACACAGTGTAACAACTCGAACACATCTTGTCGTTCACTTAAAATTGAAACGAGTTTTGATGAGACGCACAATGTTGACAATACACTAAGCCATGGGTAATAAGATATGAAGAGTGAAAATTGGGGCTACCAGTACATATATGCTCACCAGTCATTTAAAATGACAAATGCATATATTATGAGTGACTTACTAGTATGAGTGTGATATTTGCCATGTATGAATATATCACATTTGTATTCAGTGTACACTGTAATCCTTTTTTTTCTCCCAATAATTTGAAGTTTGTGTATAATTCTGTGGGTGAAATTTGTAGATCGACAGTCTTAATATAAGTACTTAAGAAGCAATAATAAAAATAATTGTCTAGATAATATTGCTTTTACTAAAGATCAAGTGAAAGACATATAGGGGTGGTTCTGGCTTATGCCTTAGTTGATATCCTGTTATCAAAATTCTCACAAGGTCAGAGATGAAATGTGTATTTTGAGAGCCCCCCCCCCCCCCCCCCAAACAAAATTGATTTTCCTTTGCATTTTACTTAATACAATAGACATGATTATGGCTTTACCAGAAGAGAAGGTAGAAAAATTGTCAGCTATGCTAGACTCTTTTCAAAGCAAAAGACAAGTGACTTTAAAACAGCTGCAGTAATTAACTGCATGGCAAATCGAAGTGGGGGTTGCACAATCATCCATGGGGGTAGAACTTATCTTCAGAGGATATTAAATATGTTATGACATCCACTTAAAAGGCAAAGCACATTTTGGAGCAAAACTGGGTGATGCCAGCCATCCAGCTGTAAGATAGGCAGTCCTTTCCACAAAGAGGCTGTCCAAATGACCACTGGACTTCTAGCTGACTAAACCCTTGCCATGTATAAATAAATATATATGTGTAAGTTATACCTAAATTTTGTTCACTATCCCAGTGTTAAGAGCATCATACGGTGTATGTGCAATATGTGTGTCCCATAGCAGATAAGGGTTGTTTGTAGTGACAAATAGAGGTCTTTATCTATAGTGTGCTGCTGTGTGTCCTTTCAGGTATGGAGATGGCAGATATGGGCATCATAAGGGGTCCTGAAAAGGACAGCACTCCATTGGTAATCACTCATAATTGCCTGGAGGGTTGGTGTGTTCAGTTTTAATCCAATCTTAAAGGAGTCCTGAGTTGATTTAGTTTTGACACTGTTGGGCCGTTAGTTATCTTTCTGAACATCATGATTTTCAAGATATTTTTGCTTCTCTTGGTAGGCATTGGTAGAATTGGGAAAATTTCCTATTGCCTGATTAGATTTTAGTTTTAAACCGAGGGACATTGTTCATTAAAATGACAGGTTAAAGGGAAAACAACTGTTCGATTTTGCTGGGGTAAACAACAATTTTCTCTTACTGCTTTAAAATGAATCCATTCCAACAATCAAAGTTAGTTAATGTTTTTTTCTAATTTTTTTTTTTAACAATTACTTAAGAGATTATTACTGAGGTATAGCCATCTATAAAGGTCCACATGGTTTGATGGTTATCACAGGCTTCAGAATAGTTGGGATAACTCCTGATTTGGTGGTGAAATGGAGTTTATTATGTTTCTGTGAGTTGTTTACAATGTTTTTGTTGTAAATATGAATCTCATATAAACAGCTGTTATTCCCTTTTATTCCTTTTAGAGAATTAGCAGGATCTCTTATTTTTGTATAAAAGTTTGTTTTTTTTTGCATGTGTGTGTGCTTTTCATTGAATATGTTTTGACAAAGTGCACCTCATAAGTACCAGACTTTTTTCTTACTCTGCTACTGAATGGCCTTGTTTGGTAAAAATGCAGATTTCTTTCAAAAATTGGCATGGTCAGATTATTTTAACCTTTTTTTTTTTATAAGTAACAAATATTGTTGAAATGTTTGTTTTTTAGTTGGTCTGTGTTGCCATGCAGCATGTCATTTCCCACAATATGATAATATGAGTGATATCTAGAATGTGTGAACAGGTGACTTACAAGATTGTATAGATGCCAGATATGTTTAATGTATTACACTTATGTTTTTATTTATTTGGCCATTTGCCAGTAAACATTAGCCATTTACAGGACATCACAGCTTGTGTGGTTACTGCACATGTATATTACATAGTGCAGATTAAATTGAATCAATGTTGGAACAAAAAATACCACAAGAAAATGAAAATGTACACAATTGCTATATCATATATTTATCATAAATTACCAAGCATGCAATTAAATAATTTTTATTTTCTAAATTCTACTCTAGATTCGTAAAGAATTCCAAATAAAAAGTTATGTCACTTTCACTGCCTTTTTTTTTTTACAAAACAAGATAACAGAAAATGTAATATATATGAATATTTTATTGCTATCTTTTAATGAACACAAATAACTATTATACACATTTACCAAGAGGAGCCAATGCCATTGAACAAGATGGAATGAGTTGGACTGTGTGACAACTGCTGGTCAAGATACGGTAGCCTGAGGGTAAAAGATGCTGGGGTAGCGCTAGCAATTTTTTTCGCTTAGCCAAGTCACCACTTTTTGTCAATTTGTAATCAAAATGGTTATAATTTGACAAAAACAAGTCAAATCAAGCCCTTTTTCTTTAGCCAATTTAAAGTAAGTTTTAGCATTTGGCTAAATTGGGGAGTGTTAGCGCTACCCCAGAGATGGTTGCAAAACACAACCATACAACCCTTTTTTTTTGTCAAGCCCTGTTAGTAGTAGGAAGTGTAGACTACAAAAGATTCAAATACAATTTCTAATTACTAGTGCCTTGTTCTGAATGAAAAAAAAAAACATTTGAATGGCACGACTGCCTAAATCTTCCTTCGCTGTTGACTTAACAGGGGTGCAATGTTACTATAAATACTACATTTATAATGTAATGCTATTTACTACTAGTACAGTTGCAAAACTCATTAAAGGTACTAGTATAGCTGTAGTTAACATAAGCCCCTTGTGTCATGGTACTGGTATTAGCAGCTGTACCTTTTTATGCACAACTCGTATGACTTGACGTTAACACGCATTGACAACATTTTGCGCTAAGTTCAACTCGTACACCTGCTCTTCACGATTACTGCTGTGCATTTAAGCACAAAAAGGACCAGATTCATCCATTTAAAAATACATTCCAAAAAGAACCGAAAACATGAATTTTGGTTTATGTGCCATTGAAGTGGTGATTGCTGCAGTTGGTATTATGTTCAATTAACACAGGTCTTGGGCAATTAATGAATTGCCTCAGTTTGAAGAGGAATCATTTGCTTGCCTCTTGTCAGTGTTAGAGGTCAAATATTATTGTCACCAAAGAAGAGAGGGCCAGAGTTACCTGCAGCATTTGGTATGTGGATTATTGCAAATATGACACCTGACTTGACCTTGATTTCTATTTAGTATGGTACAGTAATATTAAACATTTTACAGTGTGAAAAATGTTATTTCCACTTCCTTTTCATTAAGTTTATGTACATTATATTACTATGGTGGGTACTCAAATTTTAAGGACAGTTGAGTAGTCATGATTTTGAGAAAATACTTAATGCGTAACTGACTTTGAAATATATTTTTTGGGTGTTTTTTAAGCCCCCAGCTTACTAATGTATGGATAAATGTCTGCAAATAGTTATTTTGTCAGTTAACTGACATATATACTGTATAAGGGACAGATAGTATGCAAATTACCTATTTGTTGCTTTAAAATGTCTCTATGTGGCATGTTCCCATTTGTGTGCTGAACCCTTGGAGCCGATGTTACATTCCTTCTTGAACCCACCAAAACTACTTATTTGATGAGTAGTAGATTCCATAGAGGCCTGAACCCCTTTTTCTAGCTAAAAAAGTGCTAGTGGACCTTAACAGTTTGGAAAACGTCTGTGAAATCTTGTTGCCTAGCAACAATTAATGCTGATATGGTGTTTTTTTAGACCCTTTTCTGGCCATTTGCAACAGTAATAAGAGAGGTCCCCCCTAAAACTAGGGCCAGCTCTAAAATGATGTTTGCCCAAGTCAACCAGGTTAACTTTCAAACCCAGTTAAGCTGAATGCTACATTGGTGAAATAGTGTTTAAATGGGTAATTTTTATATCCCATATTATATATTTTCAGTCCTTCTAGAATATTCTGCTCACTTGCACATATATCTAATATTGTTTATCTGATATAGTATATGTTTAATTTCATATCTGGGATTTTTTTGGATCCTTTATCCTAGAATGAATGTCAGATTTATATATCACATGGACTAATTGTGAACAATGCAGTTGTAATAATTTGACGATAGTATTATAATTACCGTCATTTTTCTGTAAATCAGCATCAAGGTCATATGGATAAGTCTTTTGCTCAATTTTGAAGGATTGCGTTTACGTGCATTAAGTTTAGATTCAGCATATACTAGTACAATATTCAATGATTAGTACAAACTTTATAATTTGGTGATAGTATTATAATTAACATGGTTTTACTGTAAATTAGTATCAAGGTCATATGGATAAGTCTTTTGCTCAATTTTGTAGGATTGAGATTATTTGCATGAAGTTAAGATTCAGCATATACAGTATTCAATAATTAGCACAAACAAATTAATAAAAGAGAATTTTGTTCACGCCTTAAAAACCTGGGGTAGCGCTAACACTTGCCAGTTTAGCCAAATGCTAAAACTGACTTAAATTGGCTAAAGAAAAAGAGCTTGATTTGACATGTTTTAGCCAAATAATAACCATTTTGATAACAAATTGACAAAAATGTGGTGATTTGGCTCAGTGAAAAAAACTGCTAGCGCTACCCCAGAAAACCCATACTTTTCCATGGTAATTCTACATCTTTAGTTGAAGGACCAATTGAGGGGGGAGGGGGGGGCTTTCTATGATTACTGGAAACCCATCAGAATGCTGCAAGAAAGGGCTTTATTTAACATGTCTAGATTTAAGAAAGTCGAACAATGCCTGATGGCCATATCATTTAGGATAAGTTATACCTGGCAGGTTCCACTCCAGGTTTTTTTTAGCTCATTTGTTACAGAGAAAGGTATGATAGGACATGGATAATTGGCACAATTATAGACTTTAACCAGGAAAAACTGACGTTCTTCATTTTGAGATTAATAAATTTATAGAGAATACAGTATTTAATGTATCTTAGGTCCTGTGGTGTATGGAGGTTTTTCAAAATAATAATAATAATAATAATAAATAAATAAAGTATGGATTTAACTTTTTGGTCCTTTCCTATATTTCCCATTTTCAAAGAATAGAAACTTATAGAAATCTGTCACCTATGTTTGTATGGTATATTTGATGACATTTTCTGAAGGGCAGTGAAAGGTTTCCATTTCCATAAAACATATCAAGTTGCTAGACTAATTGATCTCCGTTGGTTGGATATTATGCTTGTAAACATCTTGTTGTTACTCCTGGCATTGCTGGCTAATTGGCCTGTCAACAGGTATATTGGCTGATTGACAAGAAAATTGTGTGATATGGGCAGTCATCTTTGAAATCATCCATGTTGGATATATACATTGAAATATCTGAAAAAAAAAACATGACAAAGTCTGGCAAATCTGTGACAGATGTTTACCAGTTTGTTAGGGAGCTGTGGATGTGATTTTAGTCACTGGTGCTGAAAAAGGAGTCCCCAAGTTTTGAAAACAGGAATGGTGGTGATATAGTGTTCTTGCTGTCTAGCTTATTTTTGCTGGTTGAAGTTTTCATTCTTTGAGATAAACAATCAGTTTACTGACCATCAAGTAGTCCTATTGAAATCTACAAAATATTATTCTAAGGCAACAGTATACTAGTGAATAAAAAATTAGTTCAGATTCCTCTTGTCCTTAGGAAAAAAGAAGGGGGCTTACAGTAGCTCCAACTCCTATGTAATGGTCAGTGGATTTTCTAACGTGTAATGGTTAAATATGTCTTTTTTTGACCAGGTGTCTGCCATGCCCACTGGCGGAGTCCCCTTTCCCTTTGGACCATGCAAGATCTGCACAGATGGAGCCACAGGAGTGCATTATGGCATAGAGACGTGTGAGGGATGCAAGGTAAGGAATTAACTATAGGCCAATTAAAACTTTATAAGTCCAGCTGATTTGTGTGTGTCTGTTAAGTTCTCTTAAGCTGCTTCACCAAATGCTTCAAAATTCCAGGGTTTTTATAAAAGAAGCATTACCAGAGGGGATAAGTACAAGTGTTACTTTGGTGGTCAGTGTGTACTCACCCCACAGAACAGGAACAGGTGCAAGGCTTGTCGATGGCAAAGATGTCTGCGGGCAGGAATGTCCACAGAGGGTAAGAAATTCCTTTTTCAAACAGAGATATATGACTTTTATTTATGTACAATGGATTTATGGCATTTGATCCTGTCAGCTGCAAGCAGCATTTCCAGAATTTTCTGTTAATATTGATTTTTGAATGTCCTACTTACATAGGAATCTTTCTCTTATCTCCCCTTAAAGCTCTTGCTGTTAAGGTTAGTTTTGATCAAGGGTCCTGCTGTTTCCCATGATAGGTGTGATAGTTAATTAAATCTACCATGGACACTCCTTATGGTCCTTACTGTCCTCTCCAGGTTGCCAGTTCTACATCTATCTCACTGCACTTGTTTATCTTTTAAGACCACTGGAGATAATAAATTGAATCACTAAGCTGAGTGCCATTTGTTCTCTTCGATTTGCCTGAAACATCGTAACTGTTGGAGAATTCTGACAGTGGATAGAGTAGCATTAATTTTGTAATTTGCCTTGATGTATTGCTTAAGTGATTTTAAGATGTATATAGGTAGAGACTTTTTTATGGAAGATTCACATTCATACACATTAACATATATAAATTAAGAAAGAAGATATTGTGTCTCAAGAGGCCATTGTTCTTGATATTTTTTCAAAAAGTTAAAATAGACTTGGTAAGAAGAACATAATACAATGCATAATACAAATGCAAAAAAAAATTTAAAAAAACTGCAAAAACTTCTTTCACACACACACACACACACACACACACACACACACACATTTACATGTACATTTATTAAATACATGCATGTATTTAATATATAACAGCAAAGTACATAAGCATATTTGAGGCAATTGAGAAATTAACTAGCCAAAATTGTAACATAACAGTCTTTAGGCACGTCACAGCATTCCAAAAACATAAACATGTTTACAGGTTGATATTAAAAACATCGCAAAACATATACATATTGCTAACTTGGATTTATGCCTTAAAATACTTAATAAATGGGCTAGCAGTATACATACACTTAACAGTATTTTCAAAAGCATAACCTAAAAAGCATACAGATTTTACAATTAGTATGAACATTTATGCACAAGTTACATTGTATTAACACCTATGTGGCTTCATGCTATATACTCAGGTATGTGATCCGTACATTTCAAGAGTTAAAAAGATAATTAATAGTTCTTAATATTTCTTAATCAACTAAGGTTAATCTTGCAGTACACTGGTAGAAACATAAACCATATACCAAGAGCCATCTAGGTCATTTGAATATATTTTTAATTTGGCGATGGGGGGGGGGGGAGGCATGAACATAACAGTTTCCATTTACTTCATATTCCTTTTTTCCTCAATGACATTGATAAACTATGTTGTGAATCTGATGTTAAATAAAGAAAAATATATACCTTCCAGCTGTCAAAATGGGCAGGATACCAAAGATAGACAAAGAGAAAGCTTTAGAAGAAGTGCGGCGTATGAGAGATTCACAGCAGCTGCAGCAGCAGCCCACTCTACTGCCCAAACCTGAGATTCCCCAGCGGGAGGCCCCCATGGATACCACAAGGATGTTGATACCAGAGCCACCGTGTCCAACCGTGACTGCATGGCCAACCATGGCTACAGCTCAACAGTATGACAATATTCCGGACATTCCAGACACAGTGCTAAACCATCACCAAGTACCTCTCCTGGCACCAGAACATTCCACAAGTTCCTCGCGATCGAGATCAATGTCCAGGTCCAGTGCTGCCACTGTATCCACCCAGGTGTCTGCAGCTGCTGGTGAGGAATCCCCAGCAGACTCTGGAGTAGACTTAGTTTCAGTTAGTTCAGGTGAGATGGTGAACAGAAAATGCATTACATTGATAAAGTAAACCCTTGTCCACCGTTGCTTCTTGGGTCATCTTTATGGCATGTTAAAAGTTAACTCTAGTGGATGTATAAGAAATTTGACAAAAGGTATTGAAAAAAGGTATTTTTATTTTGTTTTTGTTTATTTTTCTATGACGGAGTATCATGATTGGCCTTTAATTGAATTGGTTGTCAAAATGAATAAAGTTTAAGGGGGCTATGTCTAATGATTTTTTTTCTTATCTGCTTAGATAATGTGGAAATAAACATGTCATGTTATAACTAATGCTGTCACCTTCCTAAAAAATACATCAGGGTGAATTTGCCAATTCGAGCTGATGATGTTAAAACAGCATTTATGTTTTGTGTATAAAAAATGTTATATCCATTTCTAGCAGATTTCCATTACCTGAACAGCTATCAGTATTGTTTAAACACTTATTTAATCACAATGATGACTACTGCAATTCAATGCCAGGAAATTTTCTTGAAAGGCTTACTTCTGATTTTATCAGTAAAGAGTCTGTTAAATGGATCATTGAAATAAGGGGCTCATATCTCCTAAACAAAATAAGTAAAACCTGGCACTGAACTGTACTTCACACTCTAGACGTGCCAGTTTTCATGTTACAGAGCTGAATTGGAAATCATTCACCGTTTTACACCAATTCATACAGCAGCAAAATTGAAGGTGAATGCTTGGCCACCTTATGTGCAGGAGTGCATAGGGTGGTGACATAAAAAAAAAGAAAAAAGGGAGTTATTACTCTTAAACTAAATAGTGACTTTATTGCACTTATATGAAGACTAGTATTTTATATAACAGAAACCTGTAGGCCTTTCTAAGGTATCACATCCCCTTGATTTCTCAAAGGAAATTAAAGGTTTAAAAGATGAACTGTTGATTTACATACAAATATTCCACTTGCGTCAGATGGTGATTACGTGTGTTATATTTGTACCAACATCACATAGTTTTTTTTCACTGCATCGCCTTAACTCAAAGTTTGTGTAATTAAATGCTTTAACCATTATTATTTTCAAATTTAATTGACATAGCCTTAGGCAGGATATTGCTCTTTTTCTAAGGTTATATCTTTGAATGTGTTGGCTGACTGAGGAGTTGAATAAAGACTACTTGTTCACAAAGATGTATGCCCAAGTTTCCAATAGTTGACTTTGAACATAACAGTAATGATAAAAAGTGAATAATTCTTCATTAAGATGAGGAACAATTAACATTTTATTTATTTAAATTGAATGAAGGGGATGTTACGTCTTTGAGGGCATAGAGGAAGGATCATCTATGTTGCAATAGCAGATCAGTAGCAGTCTCCTTTTCACGTTTTTCTCCCAAACTACAACAATTTGTTGACAACTGCATTTTCTAGCCTTCGGCAATTTCCATAAAGCTTCAGCATGTGTGACAGGTATCATATATTGTCAATAACACTATATCAGATAGCAAGATTGCAGGCCGCTTGGTAACGTCCTTGGCTGCCAAACACAGCAGAGTGAGTTCAATTCCCATTCAGTCCCTTTTTTTCTTTTATTAATTTTATTGCTAACCTTTAAATAATTTGTTTATGTCTCTAAGCTTCATACTTGTCTGACAGAGGGTATATATCTTGTGTCAGTACGAATATGATTTATTATTGATTTCACATTTTTTCCAGAAAAAGGCAGAGCCAGCCTGTCATCATTGAATGGATCCTTCACCTCATCAGAATCAGATGCTCCAGTCCCCAGGCCTCAGCGTTTCTACAGTCCAGACGTTATCAAAGAACTCCTGAGTCAGGTGATTGAAACCACCCAGGGCAATCCAGACATGCAGCAGTTGATAGCGCAGAAACTCCTCGAGAAATGTAAGTCGACCAAGGTGACAGATGTTGGACAGGGGGACAATGGCCTGGTAGTTTGTGACCAGAGTCTGTTGATGCAGTACAACGCACAGCCTATGGTTTCCCCTGCACAATTGAGCTCTGGCAATCACTCATTGTCAGGCGGGAGAATGGAGGTGAAAAGTGAAGGGGGGCATTTCAGGCCTGACTGCATTCAGAATATGCCCTATTCCTCCTCCTCCTCCTCCTCCACAACAGCCAGGCAGCACACTATTGCCTTTAACACAGCCCAGCAGATGGTAGGTTTGATGAGCCAGGCAGGCGGTGGAAGGAGTTTCAACAACAGTGCACATCACTCAACATTTATGAAGCCACAACAACTACAGCACAACAACAATAACAACATGCGTCTCAACGGACATAATTCATCCTTAAATATTCAGTTTGGACTGGTGGATCAGCACCATTTAGAATCATTTAAAGAAGAGTTTGACCAGTATGTAAGTTCATCAGAGCCAGTGCAGTTAGGACACAATGATATTGAACAGAACGGTGTGGGAGTTGGCATTGAAAACACGAGAAGCCAAAATGACACAGAAGATGCCAGTGATGAGGAATTTTATAAGGCAATTGAGCTGTATAACATGCCATACAGCAGAAGATTATCTAAGAGCAGCATATATAAGGAGATAGCACATACATTGGAATTGGTATACAAGAAGCACATGAAAATTGCCATTGATGTTGCTGACAGGATTGGCAAAGAAGATGTGAGTAACCTATATTTACAACTCAGACTTGGTTTAAGTTAAGTGCATGATATGTTTTCAATAACCAAAAATAATTTGTCGAGAGCAGCTGCTGAAATGTTGTTAACTAACTACTTCTGAATCAGTAGCAGCGACAGAAATGTCAAAGCATATGTATTAGTGCCATATTATAAATAGAAAGCTTTCAATATATTTGTTACTTTATCCAAAATTTTAAAATTGACACTTGTTATTTAAATACCTACCTTAAAACTTAAAACCTTAAACAGGTGTTTGATTATTACAGGAGTTTTATTTTTTACAACAATTTTCCATGATTTTGTACAAAAAGTTACTTATTGTTAGCATGACAATATAAATGCAGACAAAGCTGTCTTTGTTTTTCTTTGGTAATAACTTGTGAAAAGTAAAATGTTTAGGTCTTGTTTTACTTACATTTGATGGACAAAATTTAAGCTTTTTAAATTTGAGTTGGTTGTTATTGTTATTATTATTATATATACTATATATGTGTATGTGTTTATTTTAGTTCACAAAATATGATTTGCCCCACTCAAAAGAGAATGCTGAAAAACTGTGGAAGGCACTTTTTGACTCAATTGACAATACAACAAGTTCCATTTTAGGTGAGTCATTACTTTGTTTTTCGAATGTGACATCAAGCACTTGCCAATCTGAACTTTTTTTTTTTTTATCCAATGCTAGCATCATGCATGTTTTAGCAGTAAATTAAGGAATGCTTGGCATTGAATGAAAGAGCAAAAGGAAACATTCGCAATGAAACAAATAACTACTCGTTGTTGAAAGTATTCGTTGAAAACAAACCTTAATTTAAGGGATATGGTGTATTTTTAGTAATGTTGGTCCATGTTATGATGAAAGGAAATCTGGAATCATACTGAACTGCTCTGATTTTAACACAGTAAATATTAAATAAGATGGTAACATTATAATTCTGTCATGCAAGAATCATAGATATTGCATTGCTTAAAACTGAATATGACAATTTGCTGAATTCTTCATACCCATAACATATACTGACAGATGAAATTTTGATTAATATATCAGTGATGGATCACTTATTACTTATGGACTCCATAGTATTTACAAATATAATATTGCTCATATATTTGAGTTACTAGCCTTATAATGTGTGGAATCTTCATCTTGATGTGGGGTTCTGTGTGATACAGGACTGATTTATTCCTGCCTTCCTGTATATAATATACCTGCTGAATTCACAAGAATGTTCACTTATAGGTTTTTGTGCTGAGATACCTGGTTTTGACTCCTTACCTGATAAAGCATTGTTGGTGAAGTCGTCTTATCTTGATATGTGGATGGTAGGTGTATATGAAGTGCATCTTCTTGGTGAATTGTGGGTCTGTAATTATCATGGTAAATGTGTTTGTTTTTTCAACAAAAGTGCTATTTTTGACCATTATAAAAGTATCCAGCTCTCATGTTTTCTTTTCCAAGCAAAATTGCAGGGGAAATACAATTCCTAATAAGCAAACTCACCCTAAGCAATTGACAAAAAGACATAATTGACAATAAATTTTAGATTTAATTTTAAATATCAAAATTTTTTTTTACTATCACTGTCACTGGTATTTATGAATTAATTTAAAGAGGAAAGGGAACTTCCTTTCTTCCTAATTTTTGGACAGCACAATTTAAGAGATATGTGTTTCCTTCTTCTTTAGAAAGCAGAATCAGTAATTTGGCACATCAGCATATAGTTAGAATTATTTCACAACAGCGATGGTATTTACCATGTCTCATATTTTCCTCTTTTGCAAGACTATTTCATCACCATTGCTGAGAGATGGGGTGTCTTTCCTTATGCCACAGCCCAATCTTCGCTATACAGAGACATGGATGAGACGTTTTCTACCCAAAGACCTGGTAGATTTAATGTTTATCATTGCCAATGAGCTGAACAGCCTCTCATTCAATCCTGCAGAATATGGACTCTTGTGTGCAGTTGTCATGACTGATCGTAAGTTTTCATGTGGGATTTTTAAATTCAGATTGAGAGAATTGTTACTGTATTATTTCAGTATTGTGCTATCAGAGTAATTTGCTTATATTAAAAGAAAGGAAAATTGATAATGTTGATTATTCCAGTCAATAATTATTATTATTTTTTTTACAAATTCGCTGTAACAAGGTTTATCATATTATAAGATACATACGTGCAAAATAGGATTTTGTACATATAGTTTGACAGTTGTTGTAACCTGAATTGAAAGGTGCTTATAAATTCTGTTGTGCATGTTATATCATTAAGATAATAAATTGTTCTATATTCATTACCTTCTTGACACAGTAGTTGATTTTTTCCAACTAGAGTGTATGACATATTTCCAGATCGTGAAGGACTGCAAAATGCAGAGCTAGTGAAGAAATTACACAATTTTTATATCGATGCCTTAGCCGCTGAGGTGTCACGCAATAAAGGGTCTAGAAGTACAAGGATTCTTATAGACTTATTCCGCATTTTGCCACAACTGCAGATATTGAGTAAACTACAAGCTAAAGTTGTTTACAACTTCACTCCTGATGGGGGACCTCCTGGTAAGCTATTGCTCCACTTCTGAGTAGTTCTTAGCACCTGAATCGTGTCACCCTTTCATTATTTGTATCTAAGATACCCGCACATCTTAACAAAAATCAGATCCTGTATGGTCAATAATGCTGCTGTACTTTGGATAGTTAAAAAACTGACTGCACTCATAGGCAAAAACAGATCAGTACATGTTGTTATACATACAAGGGACAAGAAACTAAGCATACTGTGTCCATCCCCCTTGAACAAAGAAATTTCAGTCTTTTAAGGTCCATAGTTGTGGTTTTAGGGTTAAATTGTTAAGTTGACCACATTCAAGTGATGGCATTTCAAGTTCAGACTTGAACTCTAAAGAAAGCTTCCCTTTCATTTCCCATTGTAGATTTCCGACCGGAGGCAGAAAAGCAAAAAGAAAAACCGCAGGAAGGTGGAGAAACAGAACATTTTAATGCAGACAAGCAAAACAAGACTGGATGTTGAAAGCTGATAGTTCTATTGTTACCATGATCTTCAAACTGGGTGAAATATAAGATCACATTTGTCTTTTCTTTTCAGTCTGTTATAGAGTTTTAGAGTACAGCAGGGTATACTGTTATCATATTTAAATGGCATTTTCTACCTCAGAGAGTTAATAATATTCCAAGCAGTAAAAGTTTTTTTTTTTTTTTTTACTGACATGGCAGGAGATTCCTGCGGCGTCAACTAGATTGGTACCCATACAAATTATTTTCAAATAATAACAGTGAGAAGGATTCCATTAAGTTTTAATGAATAGTTTTATAAGCGCAAGTTCTTAGATGAGGGGGGTATCCACCTTCTGGCATGATCACCCTCTCCTGACAGATATATGCTTGGTGTTGTGTAAAAGGTGGCACCATTTCTAAAAATCAATACTTTCTGCCCAGTTAAATGAGCCAAATACTCTAAGATATGAGAAACAATTTGTATAATTGCTCTAAGTGCTATTTTAGTACATTGAAGTTGTCCAGGTGTAAAAACATATTATTTATAGAGAGTCATAATAACATAATACCTGCCATGAGGTGTAGTATAAATCATAAATATCTTAAGTCTTAGGAGAAAAAACNTAGTTATTTTTAAATTTAATTGGCATAGTCTTAGGAAAGATATTTTTCTTTTTCTAAGGTTATATCTTTGAACGTGTTGGCTGACTGAGGAGTTGAATAAAGACTACTTGTTCACAAAGATGTATGCCCAAGTTTCCAATAGTTGACTTTGAACATAACAGTAATGATAAAAAGTGAATAATTCTTCATTAAGATGAGGAACTATTAACATTTTATTTATTTAAATTGAATGAAGGGGATGTTACGTCTTTAAGGGCATAGAAGAAGGATCATTTATGTTGCAATAGCAGATCAGCCGAAGTTTCCTTTTCACATTTTTCTCCCAAACTACAACACTCTGTTGACAACTGACAGGGGTTAGCAATACTTTAGGGCAGTGGGGAGATAGTGGCCATAGTTTGAATTTGATTAAAACTGTTAAAAGTATATTTTGGAGGCATTTTCTAGCCTTAGGCAATTTCCATAAAGCTTCAGCATGTGTGACAGGTATCATATATTGTCAATAACACTATATCAGACAGCAAGATTGCAGGCCGCGTGGTAACGTCCTTGGCTGCCAAACACAGCAGAGTGAGTTAGATTCCCATTCAGTCCCTTTGTTTTCTTTTATTAATTTTATTACTGACATTTAAATAATTTATTTATGTTCCTAAGCTTCATATTTGAATGACAGTGGCTATATATTTTGTGTTAGTATGAATATGATTTAATATTGATTTCACATTTTTTCCAGAAAAAGGCAGAGCCAGCCTGTCGTCATTGAATGGATCCTTCACCTCATCAGAATCAGATGCTCCAGTCCCCAGGCCTCAGCGTTTCTACAGTCCAGACGTTATCAAAGAACTCCTGAGCCAGGTGATTGAAACCACCCAGGGCAATCCAGACATACAGCAGTTGATTGCGCAGAAACTCCTCGAGAAATGTAAGTCGACCCAGGTGGCCGAAGTTGGACAGGGGGACAATGGCCTGGTAGTTTGTGACCAGGGTTTGTTGATGCAGTACAATGCACAGCCTATGGCGTCCCCTGCACAGTTGAGCTCTGGCAATCACTCAATGTCAGGCGGGAGAATGGAGGTGAAAAGTGAAGGGGGGCATTTCAGGCCTGACTGCATTCAGAATATGCCCTATTCCTCCTCCTCCTCCTCCTCCACAACAGCCAGGCAGCACACTATTGCCTTTAACACAGCCCAGCAGATGGTAGGTTTGATGAGCCAGGCAGGCGGTGGAAGGAGTTTCAACAACAGTGCACATCACTCAACATTTATGAAGCCACAACAACTACAGCACAACAACAATAACAACATGCGTCTCAACGGACATAATTCATCCTTAAATATTCAGTTTGGACTGGTGGATCAGCACCGTTTAGAATCATTTAAAGAAGAGTTTGACCAGTATGTTAGTTCATCAGAGCCAGTGCAGTTAGGACACAATGATATTGAACAGAACGGTGTGGGAGCTGGCATTGAAAACACGAGAAGCCAAAATGACACAGAAGATGCCAGTGATGAGGAATTTTATAAGGCAATTGAGCTGTATAACATGCCATACAGCAGAAGATTATCTAAGAGCAGCATATATAAGGAGATAGCACATACATTGGAATTGGTATACAGGAAGCACATGAAAATTGCCATTGATGTTGCTGACAGGATTGGCAAAGAAGATGTGAGTAACCTATATTTACCACTCAGACTTGGTTTAAGTTAAGTGCATGATATGTTTTTAATAACCAAAAATAATTTGTCGAGAGCAGCTGCTGAAATGTTGTTAACTAACTACTTCTGAATCAGTAGCAGCGACAGAAATGTCAAAGCATATGTATTAGTGCCATATTATAAATAGAAAGCTTTCAATATATTTGTTACTTTATCCAAAATTTTAAAATTGACACTTGTTATTTAGATATCTACCTTAAAACTTAAAACCTTAAACAGGTGTTTGATTATTACAGGAGTTTTATTTTTTACAACAATTTTCCATGATTTTGTACAAAAAGTTACTTTTTGTTAGCATGACAATATAAATGCAGACAAAGCTGTCTTTGTTTTTCTTTGTTAATGACTTGTGAAAAGTAAAATGTTTAGGTCTTGTTTTACTAACATTTGATGGACAAAATTTAAGCTTTTTAAATTTGAGTTGGTTGTTATTGTTATTATTATTATATATACTATATATGTGTATGTGTTTATTTTAGTTCACAAAATATGATTTGCCCCACTCAAAAGAGAATGCTGAAAAACTGTGGAAGGCACTTTTTGACTCAATTGACAATACAACAAGTTCCATTTTAGGTGAGTCATTACTTTGTTTTTCGAATGTGACATCAAGCACTTGCCAGTCTGAACTTTTTTGTTTTATCCAATGCTAGCATCATGCATGTTTTAGCAGTAAATTAAGGAATGCTTGGCATTGAATGAAAGAGCAAAAGGAAACATATTCTCGATGAAACAAATGACTACTCATTGTTGTTGAAAGTATTCGTTGAAAACAAACCTTAATTTAAGGTATATGGTATATTTTTAGTAATGTTGGTCCATTTTATGATGAAAGAAATCTGGAATCATACTGAACTGCTCTGATTTTAACACAGTAAATATTAAATAAGACGGTAACATTATAATTCTGTCATGCAAGAATCATAGATATTGCATTGCTTAAAACTGAATCTGACAATTTGCTGAATTCTTCATACCACTAGCATATACTGACAGATGAAATTTTGATTAATATATCAGTGATGGATCACTTATTACTTATGGACTCCATAGTATTTACAAATATAATATTGCTCACATATTTGAGTTACTAGCCTTATAATGTGTGGAATCTTCATCTTGATGTGGGGTTCTGTGTGATACAGGACTGATTTATTCCTGCCTTCCTGTATATAATATACCTGCTGAATTCACAAGAATGTTCACTTATAGGTTTTTGTGCTGAGATACCTGGTTTTGACTCCTTACCTGATAAAGCATTGTTGGTGAAGTCGTCTTATCTTGATATGTGGATGGTAGGTGTATATGAAGTGCATCTTCTTGGTGAATTGTGGGTCTGTAATTATCATGGTAAATGTGTTTGTTTTTTCAACAAAAGTGCTATTTTTGACCATTATAAAAGTATCCAGCTCTCATGTTTTCTTTTCCAAGCAAAATTGCAGGGGAAATACAATTCCTAATAAGCAAACTCACCCTAAGCAATTGACAAAAAGACATAATTGACAATAAATTTTAAATTAAATTTTAAATATCAAATTTTTTATTACTATCACTGTCACTGGTATTTATGAATTAATTTAAAGAGGAAAGGGAACTACCTTTCTTCCTAATTAATGGACAGCACAGTTTAAGAGATATGTGTTTCCTTCTTCTTTAGTTTTTCCAGAAAGCAGAATCATTAATTTGGCACATCAGCATATAGTTAGAATTAGTTCACAACAGTGTTGGTATTTACCATGTCTCATATTTTCCTCTTTTGCAAGACTATTTCATCACCATTGCTGAGAGATGGGGTGTCTTTCCTTATGCCACAGCCCGATCTTCGCTATACAGTGACATGGATGAGACGTTTTCTACCCAAAGACCTGGTAGATTTAATGTTTATCATTGCCAATGAGCTGAACAGCCTCTCATTCAATCCTGCAGAATATGGACTGTTGTGTGCAGTTGTCATGACTGATCGTAAGTTTTTATGTGGGATTTTTAAATTCAGATCATTTTTTTGCTCTTTTGAGAGAATTGTTACTGTATTATTTCAGTATTGTGCTATCAGAGTAATTTGCTTATATTAAAAGAAAGGAAAATTGATAATGTTGATTATTCCAGTTAATTATTTTTTTTTACAGATTCGCTGTAATAAGTTTTATCATATTATAAGATACTTATGTGCAAAGTAGGATTTTGTACATATAATAGGATTTTAAACATAAAGTTTGACAGTTGTTGTGACCTGAATTGAAAGGTGCTTATAAATTCTGTTGTGCATGTTATATCATTAAGATAATAAATTGCTCTATATTCATTACCTTCTTGACACAGTAGTTGATTTTTTCCAACTAGAGTGTATGACATATTTCCAGATCGTGAAGGACTGCAAAATGCAGAGCTAGTGAAGAAATTACACAATTTTTATATCGATGCCTTAGCCGCTGAGGTGTCACGCAATAAAGGGTCTAGAAGTACAAGGATTCTTATAGATTTATTCCGCATTTTGCCACAACTGCAGATATTGAGTAAACTACAAGCTAAAGTTGTTTACAACTTCACTCCTGATGGGGGACCTCCTGGTAAGCTATTGCTCCACTTCTGAGTAGTTCTTAGCACCTGAATCGTGTCACCCTTTCATTATTTGTATCTAAGATACCCGCACATCTTAACAAAAATCAGATCCTGTATGGTCAATAATGCTGCTGGACTTTGGATAGTTTAAAAACTGACTGCACTCATAGGGGAAAACAGATCAGTACATGTTGTTATACATACAAGGGACAAGAAACTAAGCATACTGTGTCCATCCCCCTTGAACAAAGAAATTTCAGTCTTTTAAGGTCCATAGTTGTGGTTTCAGGGTTAAATTGTTAAGTTGATCACATTCAAGTGATGGCATTTCAAGTTCAGACTTGAACTCTAAAGAAAGCTTCCCTTTCATTTCCCGTTGTAGATTTCCGACCGGAGGCAGAAAAGCAAAAAGAAAAACCGCAGGAAGGTGGAGAAACAGAACATTTTAATGCAGACAAGCAAAACAAGACTGGATGTTGAAAGCTGATAGTTCTATTGTTACCATGATCTTCAAACTGGGTGAAATATAAGATCACATTTGTCTTTTCTTTTCAGTCTGTTATAGAGTTTCAGAGTACAGCAGGGTATACTGTTATAATATTTAAATGGCATTTTCTACCTCAGAGAGTTAATAATATTCCAAGCAGTAAATTTTTTTTTTTTTTTTTTACTGGCGTGGCAGGAGTTTCCTGCGGCGTCAACTAGATTGGTACCCATACAAATTATTTTCAAATTATAACAGTGAGAAGGATTCCATTAAGTTTTAATGAATAGTTTTATAAGCGCAAGTTCTTAGATGAGGAGGGTATCCACCTTCTGGCATGGTCACCCTCTCCTGACAGATATATGCTTGGTGCTGTGTAAAAGGTGGCACCATTTCTAAAAATCAATACTTTCTGCCCAGTTTAATGAGCCAAATACTCAAAGATATGAGAAACTATTTGTATAATTGCTCTAAGTGCTATTTTAGTACATTGAAGTTGTCCAGGTGTAAAAACATATTATTTATAGAGAGTCATAATAACATAATACCTGCCATGACGTGTAGTATAAATCATAAATATCATAAGTCTTAGGAGAAAAAGCTAGTAATCAATCATCAAATCAGGGAAGCACATCTTTGACCTGTCCAGATATGAAGTCACGATGACTGTCATTAAATTATGTGGTTTTTGATGCAGACATACTCTTGTGTCCCCCCCCTCTCTCTCTCTCTCTCTCTCTCTCTCTCTCNTCTGTCAAGTTAAGTCTTTTTGGGTGTATTTTTCGGATGGAAAAATTTATGACAGCTAGAGATAACAGTTTGCTAGTGTCAGGATAAGAATGTCACATATAAATGGCATGTATCGTAGTACAAAATAAGGAAATGTGTTGGACAAGAAAATGTTTGTTTTTATTTATTTTAGAGATATCTATCCATCTTTGCCAAATGGGGTAATATTTGTTGATCAATTTTAATAAGTTTGTTCTTGGAAGAATATGAGCTGATTGAAGTGAAATTTTGTTACACAATGGAAAATTTTGGTTACTTGATAGTTTACTCTGTCTTATGTTATTGTTATTATTATTTTCTTTCGTGCTTGTTTTATTGGGCATTGAAAATTTTGTTAGGGAGTTGATTGAAACAAAATTTTTGGTATACAAAGGAAAATTTTGTTAACTTGATAGTTTACTCTGTCTTATATTATTGTTATTATTATGTTCTTTCATGCTTGCTTTATTGGGCATTTTGTTAGGGAGTTTTTCAGAAAATAATGATATAACTTGTAATTATAGTGATAAGAGGCTATAATTTCAGATTGCAGTAATGATAGTACAGAATATGCTTCTTGCAGCTTGCACCTTTCTGTGCAGAGTTCTTCAAATGGCAATGAACTCTGTATACTTATTCAGTACTTGTATATTTTAAGCACAACATGTCCACCTCCAATGGGTCAAAGTGGCTAAAGTGCCCTTGTTAAGATGTCTCTGAGGTTTTTCTGTTGATATGCCTGGCTGGTGGTATATTCCTAGGAGGGGTTCAAACCTCTCAGATCCTCTCACTTCAGTTTAAGTATTAGATATTTAACTTGTTATCAGTGTATTTTAAAGTGTGCACATCACAAAATTAATGCAATAATAGGGAGTTTCATATGGCTGCTGAGTACCCTAGCTGGATCAATATGTGTCAGTCAAAAAATCATTCCTAACAACAGGATTCATTTAACAGGAAGAAAATGCACCAAAAAGATGAAAACACTTGAATAACTGCGAACAAACAATTTTATGTTTAATAATTTAGCAAATATTACCTAAATTTGGTAAAAAGCAGTATCATGCAACAATGGATGGGAAAAGGCTGGTCATATTTTGTAGACTTATTTTTATATTATATTTTACAATGTGTCAGTCCAGCCACGGTAACCAACTGCTATTGGAAAACTCTATTTATTTAGCATTTTAGTGACATGGAACAGCACTCATTGTCTATTTAGCTCCTATGGTGATATAATTATTGATATGAAGTGGAATGTAATAGTATTGAATGTCATGTTTCCACTACAAGTGGGCATGATATATAAAGAGGTTGATTTACCATAAAAAAACGCCAAGCACCTTTGAAAGGTATAATTATTTATTTACAAAAAATGGATAAATTGCTTCTGTCTTTTTTCTTGCCCTTTAGCTGGAGTTCATGGTTATGCCAATATAATTTGATGGATGTAGGACCTTGTACTGATAAATGGTGTGTGTGTGTGTGTGTATTAACAAATCCCTTTGAATAATATGTTTCTAATGACATTGATATTTAGGCTTTCATACATGCTATCATTCAGTATTTGTTACATTGCAGCTTTTACTTTTGGTTATTACCCTGTTAATCACTTGATATTGTGAGAGTTACCAAAATATTTTGTGAACTTTCATTGTTAAATTGGTAATTTTTCATTTAAGACTGTTCAAGAGATACTACTTTCAGCAATTCCATCATTTATATGTCAGTCCATATGACAGCTTTGCTGCCTTATTTGTTATTCATACAATCATGTCATTTTGATGCAAGTTTCAATATGATACTGTATATGAAATATATTGTAAGACTGTTTGCAAGTGACTGGTTTGTGTTTTATATAAACTGTGATTGTGGGAAGCACTATTTCATGGTAAAATGCTTGAGCAGATTAATTACAAAAATTACTAAATTTGGCTAAAAAATCCAAAAATGTTAATTCAGTTAAATACCTTTTTATTTGGCAGCTTCCTTTTTCCCACTGTCATGCACTGTAGACAAAAAATTATAGGGAGAAGAAAAATATTGTGTTAATTCTTGAAAAAAGCAATGAACACCATGTGATATTTGTGTATTGTGTAATATGTGAAAAATCATGATATAGTTTAAGTCTTGTAAAAAAAATATATCTGTATCAATAAATATTTTGATGCAAGAAAATTGCCCAAACATTGATACAGCATGATAATGGGGAATTTGCTTCAAGTCAACATATCTGCTTATTTGATTGATGATCCTGATTAATTTTACTCCTATTTAGAGGATATATTTACTAATGATAATGATAACATTTAATTGATAAATACCCCTTTGAATCTTTGGAGAGTTAATTTCTGAGTAACAGTTTTTCTTATCTTTGAAATATACCACTGCTTAAAAGGCAACTCCGTTGGATTTTTCCGGGGAAATAAGCAATTTTCTGGTACTCATGAGCCGTTTATCTATCTCTCTTTGTACTTGGATTCAACCTTTAATTAAATTTATAAAGGTTGATTTAGTTTAAAAAGACTGGCCAGTCATTATAACCAACGACCATCTTTGTATAAGGTCCTATGTAAATTTCAACAGAGGAACGCTCCAGAAAAAATATTTAAGAGGTTTTAATTGTTTTTATGGTGTATGAAAGGTGGATGGCAAAAATAACCTTTCGGGTGACTTTCAAATCCATGGAGTGTACCTTTAAGTCTAGACCTTAAAATTAACAAAAAAGGATCAGCATTTTAAAGTAAAAATTTCCCTTAACGAATTCTGTTTATCTGTATTGCTACAGGTGAGCAATGTATATGAAAATATTGTTGGGTATCGCATTTGAACACAATCATTAAGTAGAATTTCCCATGGCATTCTGACAAAAAAAAAAAAAAAAAATGCAGGCAGAAAAATGTCAATCGATTTACTTTGGTGGCGTCAGCAAAGCAAGGAACTAATATAATTTTGGTTTAGATCAGAGTCTGCACAATTTTAGCAACTTTTTCGGAACAAAATCTATATAAGGAATGTGTTATTGTAAGGTAAGTAAGGACAAGGACAAAAATGTCTGATTTGCCGGGTGATAGGTGTTGTGAGGGAGGTCCCCCGTTGATGTAGGTGAAGTTAATAATTTCGAACCTCTCAAAGTCTAGGTAGGTTGCGTGTTTTAAAACGAGAGTCCAGTTGGAAGTATTAGAAATTTAGAAACAAACGCCTTTCTCAACGGTGTCATTCGATTTGTATCGAGGCGAGATTGTCCCACAAAAGTCAACAGTGATAACGGCACAAACTTTCCCGTTTGTTGTCAACCGTGTTGTAGACTATTTGCTACAGTTCTATCATTTTTAGATGACTCCCCCACCCCACACACACACACACAAACACACACACCCGAAGTTCAAAACACTAGCATACGCTCAGGCTATCGGCAGCCCAACCGAAAAGTATAAATGCTTATTTTAGCAATTTTGAATTTTTTAACCTTGAACTTTTCAATTAAAATTATTAAAATAATCAATTCATAATTGAAGTTTTAAATGTTTCGCCGTTTCGTTATTTCATCAATACGTCACACTTTATTCAGAGAAATTTTTATGGTGATATTAATTGTTCTTGAAGTAGACAAATCAATTTCTCGTGGATTTGGCCTCTAGCCATAGCACATAGCACAAGTGGGTAGAAGTGCAGTCATTCACACTAAAATGTCCACGTATATTAGACCCATCACAAAAATTGTCTTATTGTTTGAGATATTGGTATGTTTAATTTGCAATCTGAGAATACATAACGACGGAAATTATATATAAGTTACACTGTATTACTTTCATCTTTATTTCCACGATGTTCTTACGTTTGTTCAGATTGTGTTAGATGAGAAACTATTAACACTGCTCAATAAGGTAACATGTGTTTAACTATTCATATTATTCATATGGTCAGTTGTACAAAAGGCAATGTCGCACGTGGTCTACGCGGTCATGTTTTACTTATACCCCCTTGACACTGGACGGCGTCCTTTCTGCGTCCTTTCTGCGACCATGAAATTTGGCATTGCTGTGGTCTTAATAAGGAGGCACGAGCATTGATTTTGTATCAGAATGAATGCTCAATTATCGGCCAGTTGTCGGAACGTAAAGTATTATAATTTTTTAACTCTCAAATGGGGCCGTACTGCTGGACGCAGAAAGGACGCCATCCAGTGTAAAGGGGGCTTTACTGGCACAGTGAAGGTATGGTTTGATATTACATGTAGCTTGTATATAAGTCTACTGATTTATTTATTATAGTGTGATTTGGAAGTATCTTTGTGTGATTTAAATTTTGATTATAGTTTACATGTTTTTCATAATTAAAATAAGTTATGTAGGCCTATGGGCATTGTTTTTAAAAATGTATGTTGTTGTGGGTGTGGCATTTTTATAAACAACACTCACAAGTTTTTTTACGTTATTATTAAATTGCAGTAGCAGCTCAGATGGTCATGACCGTCTCTTGGCAGCCAGCTGGCAGCGGATAACGAGTATGGATATATATTGTTTTAGTGTACCGGTAAGTGTTTGCGATTAAATAACAAGTGAAGTATAACTTATGTAAAGATTGAGTTTTTAGATAAAGGAACACATAATTTAAGCTAAAAGAATTTAGCAGATTTATTAGTATATTAAGTTGTACGCACATTTAGTTTGTTTTACTTCCCTTGGTGTTTCACTGTATTATTTTCATTTTCTTTAGTTTTCACCAGTTCAGTTCAATACAGTTTGGCTGAGATCAGTTCGTTTCTACTCAGCTTAGTAATCAGTAACAGTTCAGTACGCTGCGCGAATAGACAGCATTTATCCAACAATGATTCTTCGTCTTTCTTACTCGTGGTCCGCTACATGTGTACGCACAACACGTGCGTTGCCTAGCACATCGTTTGTTTACGAGTACTCGTGTGGCGCAAGCTTGTCCACGTTTCAAGTTAGATCCCGGAAAAAAAGCAAACTGTCATTAACTTCACCAAAAATATCAAGTGCTTTTAATTGAAACCCACGAATTTAGTCGGTGAGTTTGCAAGAAGAAATCTGTGTTACCTCTGACACAAAATGTGCAAAATGTAAATAGGCACGAAAATTTATTCGCTGTATAAATATTTGAATCTGCACGCGGAATCGCAATCTTGCACGAGGAAACGTCAGCAGTGATTGGAAACCACGACAAAACAATCGTATTGAAACCACAATTACTTGCATGATATTGAGAGGATCGCTGCATCGTATTATTTATAGTGTGAATATTTTCGAATTCGTTTATGATATTTTTAATTGGTTCTCTAAAATGTATAACGAAAATTTTGCGGTTGCCAGTAACGATGTTTTTTAGGCTAAAATAACTAAGATTGTCTACGTCATAGTGTTTTATATCCAAAGCTAAAGCCTATTTTTATAAATATGACAAATTTGCTAAATATTTTGGAACTGAAATAGAATGCTTTTTTTACTTCTAGATATGAATCCGACAAGAAGTCCAAGAGCATTGAAGGCCCCCAGCAAATATTGTCACTGTGGCTGTGGAGGCATGAAAGCCTACCACTGTTCAACAATTTCAAGTCTGATGAAACTGAACTCGGATGGCAAAATAGAGATTGAGATAGAGGGCAGGGCAGACACTGACACAAGATCACCAAATAAACGGGAAACACTCAGGCCTACAGTTATGCAAGCCAAAGATGCCCCAGAGCCTGGACAATGTGTTACTTCATTAGTGTCAAATGTTTCCAATACTTCTGAACAGTCAGCTTCTATGGCAGTTGATGAAGTCAGCTCATCAAAATCAAAAAGTATAAAACCAACATCATCAAAAAAGAGACATGCAAGGAGCAGAAGGCAACCATGCAGAAGGGCTAAGGCAAGAAAACAATTTGTCAGTGGTTTACAAAATTTTCCTGAAAAAAAGACATATGTCAAGTATGTCGTACCAGCAGTGCAGACAGACTCTCTTGGCTCTCCTAAAACAAAAATACCTGTTGCCTCGAATCGGTTTTATGCCTCAAACCAGTGGGATGTTATTGTGAGCTTTGTTACTGTTCAGAAAAAGCATAGGCCAAGCTTGATACCATTATCAACTGAAGTTCTTTATTCTAAAGTGGAACCAATAAAAGACCACTCTGACAAAACTGTTACCAAACTGGAAACCCCACATCAACATGAAATCCAAAGTGACGATAGAAGGACAATGAGACGTACCATTTCCCTTTCTCAGACTATCAGAACCATGGATTCCCTTGGAGATGGGAAGGCAAAAAACCCAACAGTTTATATCAGCTGCAACAGAAGTGGGGTTTCAAGGTATATTAATGGGGAAATGTTGATCAAATGCATGCCAAATATACTGGACCATGAGTGTCGCCAGCTTCCCGGAGGTGAGTGCACATGTGTGAAAGAAGCCTGCCGAATTGCTGCTGCCTTCCAAGCTGATGTTACGCAGTCTGTTCTGAACACCTACCACATGTATCTCAAAGGAATTCATGAACAGCTATCTATGCTTTTGTCACCCTCAAAGAAAGCAGACACCTCTGCTGCAGTTGCTTCGTCTACAGCTTTATGCGAACATAGAGAAGATGGCACATTTGATGGTGAAAATCTTTCTCTCACAGCAGAGGTCGCAAGTATCACAGGTAAACTAGCATAACTTTCACAATTTGTCACTTTTTACAGTCCACGATTTAATATAATCCATTTATTATAGGACTTTCATTTTGTCTAATCTTTGTCGCAATAACATCATGTCCATTTGAGTAATGGAGCACAAGATTCAGTTAGGGTAGTATTCTTGAAACGAAGTCATTATACTTGGTGATTCGCGATTTTAAACTTGCATTCAATGAGATATTGAAATATGAATAAAGGTTTATTAAATGTGGTAAATGTGATTTGTTAAATGATGATTTTACTTCCCATGAACTGTGATAACTACACCCTCCCCAATGGGACCCTCCTAATCAGCATTTCATCTCTTGTCAATCATTTAGATTGTATTAAAATTTAATACATATGTTATCAATATTTTACTATCTTTCCAGAACATGCTGTCATATCATCTGGTGAACACCACTGCATTCAAGGACACAAGAGAAAAGCAACCAGTGAACTGTATGTCCCTACTAGTGAGAACTCCAGACTTCAGGAAATTAAAAGAAAAGCTGATGGACTGTTTGAAAAATTGGATCCAGATAGGCCAAGGAAAATGCCTTGTATTTTTTCTTCTTCATCTGATACAGAGTTATGCTGTGGTAGTCCAAGGACAGAGTGATGGGTTTGTAGGCAAGTACCAGGCTGTGCCCACATGATTATGTCTGGAAATACATTAGAGGTGCCTAATTATGTGATCAAGGGTCCACCGTTCATAAGTGTAATATCCTGTGTAGGATTTCTCACTATAACTTTTTACTAATAAATTATAGAAAAATTGGTCCTAGCTGTTCTGAAAAATATTTATATTATTCGCCAATTCTGCATTTTTTAAAAATATGCCCATATACATGGCCAACAATCTTGATGTTTTAAAAACTATTAAAAAGTAGCAGATACCTGCAGTAAAAAAAAAACTTACTAGTAGTGAAATGTTGTTTGTTCAGTTCTTTTAAATATTCACAATATTTTAAGGCTTATAATTTTTTTTCAAAGGACAAAATATTTTACAGACATATATATTTTTTGGAGTTTAAGTAAAATAGAATTGCTTGCAATTAAAATTCCCTTAAAAGGAAAAATGATTTTTATGCTTTATGGAGATTTCCTTTATTACAATCTCTCTATTCTAGAACATTGATTTACAAGATCTTTCTTCAATTTTTACGTAAATAAATGAACTATGCAAAGCAAAATAACAAATGGTTTTATTCTGAAACAAAAAGTATTTTAAAAAAAATTGGTCCATAATTGACTACTTAACTCATAATTGACTACTTAACTACTTGAAGATGGAACCTAAAAAGGGTCCATTCCCAGGCCCGCTGGAAGAGCTGACACATTTCAATTTGACACAAGATACTTGACATTGCTCAAAAGCATGTGACCTTTTTGTTCATCTTGTCACTGTTGACCTGTCATCAACAATTCCACACCCTCCAGTAACTTTTGTATATAAATCACAATCCAAATAATAAAATATATGATTTGCTTTGTAAATAACAAATGTACGAGATTCACGAATAAGATTCATAATTCACAGTACAAAAATGGGTCAAAGTATTAATGCACTTTTTCAGACGCATATAGTTTCAACAGACAGTCTAAAATAAGTCTTGATAACATTCACCCATTTCTGGTATCATAACTGAACCCTGCATTACAAGTCCTTAATTTCTCATCTAGACAAGTGAGGTTTAAGTCTGGTATAACTGGTATAAGTGAGTGTTATATTAAGTCTGGTATAACTCTGCCAATACACGTTTCCATTTGAATTCAGGGCTTTGTGTCAGCTGTCAGCTAAGATGGTGTAAATCTGTCCTCCTAAGATGGGGTTCTGGCTCCTGACCAGAGTAAGTAACAGCTCAATTAACTTCTTTGGCGAGTCAGTCTAGAAGAAGTTGTAAAACACAAAAATTACTTCACTCAAAGGTATTTCTTAGTTTTCTGGTTAAATTGAATTAAAGTATAGTTTTGAGGTGGCGCTAGTTTTCTTATGTGTGAGGAGTTTTTCTTTTGTTTTTCACTCTTGAACTCTTGGCATATATTTTTTGGGGAAAAAAAGATTACTTTTGCTTGTAAAAATATTATTTCTATCTAAACAAAGTTCACTTAAGAAGCTCTACAATCAATTATTCTTTATCACTGGGATTTTCTGAATGTAAATTTATTTTGAATTATTGTAATATTATCCATGTGTGCCTTGTCAGGGCTGCAATTACTTACCATATCAAACAACAAGGCAACGCAAACATCATCAGCAACATTCTCTTGTAACCTTTGAATACACGCTTGCACTTTGAAATAATCTAAGTCTTCTGGTCCTAGTTGACAAGTAGTGACCACATGAAGGACAGTGGTCACTACAGCTGTCCCTGCATAGTTATTAAGGAAGTCCTTACTCATTTGCAATATGGACTGTTGGTTGTATATGGTATGGAAAATGATATAATGGTTTGCACTGGAAGGACCCATAGCACCATAAGTAGTTATCTGAAATATCATAATTTTAATTTATGAATAAAATCATCTTCAACCAAGTTCTAGCAATTATTTTCATATTTGTAAAAAATGAAGGAAGTAACACTGACATCTTACACATTCACAGATTTCATGACCAAAGATTTGCATTTTCAGTTTTTGTAATGAGGCATTATTTGGTAGAGATGGGGCATAAAAATATCAGCTGGCTGATGAAAATTACTGACAGTGTTTGAAATATATGCGCATCTGTTGTCTGGAGTTCCTGTTTACGTGTGTAAGGTACGGTAGAGCTTGACAGTAAAAACACCTGTGTGTTTGTGTGAATACCAGAACCCACATGTAGTTTAAAATTCTGTAGTTCAAATGCTCTGCTCACTTCAGATTGTATTTTCTCAGGGCAGTTGACCAAAACAACATTCTTCTTCCAATCTGAAATTTAAAAACAACCTTTCAGTAAGTAAAGTTTACAGAATCACAATTGATAGGATACAAATGATTACTTTCCCCATTTATCTATCTTCTTAAAATAGTTCATATCAGTGGTCAGCACTTTCACTGGACTGAGATTCACTACATCCACTGGTCCAAACAGTCACTATTACCAACCTTTTGTAAATTTGTTTTAAAGATTATTGATCTGTCATTCAATGATAAATACTACCTGAACACAAAAACAGTTTCCATTAGTGATCAATGATATTAAAACAGAGCATCTCTTGAAATACTTTTCTGACTGAAAATTAAAGAAATTCAAAATGCAAACACCAAGTATGCTCATTAATTTCACCCCCCAAAAAAGGAGAATTTATCACAAACAATGTAAATCGTTACTCTATCGAATCTGCATAGACCTTTTATGGTATCTTCTGCTGCAGCCAAATCTTTCTTGAGGGTGACTTTCCACAGGGAATCTGGTCCATCAATTAGCCTCACCTTGGCCCCACCATACCTCTGAGCTAGATGAAGACATTCTGTGCCATAGTCAAAGTCATAGTCAGTGCACTGGAACATAAATCAAATAACTTCAACCAGTAACTGCATGGGTGTTTATTTCTACAGAGCTTTGATGTCATATAATACTGGTTACAGTCCTCTGCTGTTGTTTTCACACAAAGGACTCTTCTTGAAAAGAATATATCTGAGAAGATGCATAGTTCAAAGTGTTTAAAAAGAAAATGAGTGTGGTGCAATCCCAAGGTAGTCCCTCTGTGTCATGGGCAAAGCCGCAAAACTAAGTAACTCCTGGCTGTTGACCTGATACAAAGACTGCATTTAACTTCCTGTGTAAAAAGGCATGCATATTAACACTTGTGCTGCTATAATGATTACCAACATTTGGTATCATATTATTATATATTAAATTGGTTTAGATTAATTCTAACCTGTATAAAACTTTATTCTCTACGAAGAGAGAAAAAAAAGAGAGACAAGATATTTAACATATATGCTGATTTAGTTTGTTTTGTTTAGTTAGGTCATACCTTTTATTATCAATATTTAGATAAACCATTGTTTTTCTAAATTATTAAACAATTCATTAACCCATTTTTCTTAACTGACATACCTTTTCATAGGCTGTCTTGATAATATTATACTGAAAAGCCTGTGGCATCTCACTGGCCCTATATTTAGACCTGTCCAGGGAATGGTCAAGAAAACCATCACCATCAACAGCCAGGATGGTGGACACTAGGGGGCGGATAGCACCAGCAGCCTAAATTAGGGAGAAAATAACATGACTGTAACATTGTTTATCTATCTAGTTTGCTAAAAAAAAACCTAAATGAGGTGCTTAATCCAACTTTTAGAAGGATAAGTGTGTCATAAATGTTTGCAGTTACACAGAAGAAACACAGAAAAAATTGCAGTGACAGTTCTTGAATTTCAATCTACCAGTACATGTATGTGTGCTTACATAATGTACTATAGTGCAAACATACATACCTGTACACATATATACATTACAAACAGAGAATGCAACAAAGTTATTTGAACTGAGGATGTTCAGTTTACCCCACACTCTCTAGCTGCCTCCACGATTTTCCACAAGATGTCACTTTCAACAAATGGGCGCACTGCATCATGGATGATGACCACTTCTGGGACTGGGCAAACTGGAAACATGAAATAAACAATATGAGAAGCAAATACTTCCACTATAAGGATTAGCTACCTCTAGATATATGACAGTGTTTCAACATCTGTCCATAGGCCTTTCTCATTCTTATCATCCCTGAAATTATCTACCCCCCCCCCCCCCCC
>NW_019775378.1:370568-439388 GCF_001039355.2 Lingula anatina
TCCCCCCCCCCCCCCCCTAAAAACACACACACACACAGTTAACCATTCTCCTGACCCTGGCCAATCTTCTTTCTTTTCAAGGTTTTACCTTTCCCTAAACTCTTGATTCCCTCCCATATGGACCTATGTCTGGTGGGGCCTGCTCCCACAATGTGTATCTTCTTCAGATTGTGTGTAGATATCACATCCAGTAGTAAATCTTTGTAATCATTGTGGATTGTGATCACTATATGCTTTATCCATGGCACCCTGAAATGCACATCGTTTAACGTAATTACAGGGCTGACATGGAATCTAAAAGACGCGGCAATGCTTTAAGTAGATCTGATCTGATAAACCCAGTCCAGATCGACCAGGAATCAAACCAACACCAACCTTTCGAATGCCTGTAAAGTGTATGCCACTAGAGGCCTGCTCAAGACTTGACAGTATTGCTTCGGAGTCTTCATTCCAGTTCGTTCCCCGCAACCGCCGGCGGGTAAAACCGCACAAACTAGATAATCGGGGGAATCTGCCATCCTGCAAGTCCTACACCCCTTCCAATCTTTTACTTTCACTCCAAACACACTACATTTTCATTGTGATGTCTCATAAGTTTCACTTCCTGTTTTCATTCATCTGGTAGGTCATACGCATGCGCAACGTCGTTTTTCGGCTGTAAGATTTTCTCAGACTGTTTTAAGTTGTTAAAAAAACTTTGTGCGCCCTTTATCCAAAATATTATATCATCAATTATATCTTTATCCAGTACATAGCTGAAAGTTCCATGTAATTTAATTCATTGATTAATCAATATATACATTTATCTATTTTTTTAACCTTGAAAGGTGTACATACATGTAGGCCTACATACTGGCCTACATACTGTACATATGCCTATTCCATAAGGCTCTACCTACATGTATAATATTTCTGCCTCCGTCAAAGAATCAAAGGGGACCTCCATGGCCTAATTCAATTCATCCCAAATAAAGGCTTTTCATGCAAAATGAGACACTTGCATTTAACATATGTATAGGCCTATTATTGGCAAATCTTTGTCATTCCGGCTATCATAGATTTATATGACCCTAGGGACAGTTATAAATGGAGCCTACCCTTCCAACGCACCGACAAGCGCCCAGCTGCATGTAGCGGTACATTTATTTTAGTAATCGTTTCTTTAGGTAAGCCAGATTGCTCTTGGTTCTGAGCCGACTGTGTAATTTTAAGGTCATTTGTGTTGATTTTGAATATAAAAAATTGCCCAAGGTGTTCAGGAGGAAGTTTATTTGGCTCTGTTACAGTAGATAAGCCTCCATATTACTCTAAACGAGTAGGTTATTCAGCGAAAAAAAAAACATTCAGTCTTACTCTTAGTATGGTGGCTGCAAGAACGGCACTCTTAACTTTCAAAGAAAAAGCTTATGAGCACGTCTTTAAAAATCGTTTTGAATCTAAAATTCGGTCTCTGTGGGCTTTCATTCGGCTGGTTTATGGCAACCTTGCCAATCATACGTAGTTTGCAGTGGAGTCTCCAGTTTACCCATTCATATGCTGGTGCTGTTTCCATTCATCACAGCTTCATTAATGCTTATTGATAAACTGATTGCTCTCTATGCTTCACTGGGTTTATGCACTCTGCAGTACCGGTAGGAACCAATAAGAGAACAAGACTACTTAATCATAACATTTATTGCCTAGTTCATTTTCTTAACATATGGAGTGTAAGCCACATAAAATTGTAGTTTGTATTATATTTATTACAGTTTGATACCGTAAAGTACCAGGAAACGCAGCATATCGAACAAGTACCGGCTTATTATCTTATATACATGTATGGTGCATATATATATATATATATAGGTAGGCCTATAGATCAGCTACAGTATACAGATCCAGTGAGTCCAGGCTCAGTGGTTTATCAAAAACGATTTTGCCAGTCTAATATTAGTCTTGCTGAGATAGTCCTGTGGATGCAAACATTTAAATTACGTTGACTTGGTTTAAATATAGGGCCTACCCATGGAATATTTTTTATTTACAAATACCTATCACTATTGCTAAAATTGAAGGTGTAGAATGACTATATGATCCCGCCCCCAAATATGTACTTCCAAGTCAATAATGAGTATTTTTAATTGTAATAAGCTTCAAAATGACGTACTATTCAGATCCTTCCTTTTCCTCTTGTATATATCTAAGTCCATTTCTAATTTCATTATTTACGCTACTTCTGTTACTAAAGCATTTGTTTTTTATTTCTACTGCTACTCACTACAAAGTGTAAACCCTATCACTAACATAGTTTTTCCTTTCCTTCCTTGAAATGATATTTGTAACATTTATCAGTAGTACTAGCAGAGCTCTTCCTTACTGCTGACTGTTATTTTCAAAAGCCACATTCATCTGAACAGAACCAAAAGCATATCTGTCAAATGTACATGTATCGCATCCAACGGTTTAATTGAAATTTGACATTTCATCCTAGGAATGAGATCACGCAATGCAAGACTTCGTTTAATAATGTTGAATGCGCCAGTTGTTTGACATTAACTGTTCAAGTAAAATATAAATCAATGATCATTGCGAACACGAGCTTAAATCTACAACTAAGGCACAATGACAGCTTCCTGTTTGTCAAAATCAAAATAGATGAATGTTGAACGAGATTAAAAATCAATAATCGCGATAAATGCATTTCGAAATTAGTGATGATATAATTATTAGTGTCTTTAAAAAATTCCCCAAGTAGATTAATGGTTGATAGGATGCAGATAAGTGATCAGATTTTTTGACAAAAGACGTGATGAAGACCGACTGCGTTATTACAGGAACTGTTAAAGAAAAGCTTTGGTAAGGGCCATTGTCATGAAAAGTCGTGGGGCCGTAGATAACGAGAGGGGTTGAAACTTCAGTTGTTTATAGAGGAATGCAAAATTAAAACATGAAACATGGCAATCAGATATGTGCGATCGCAGGCGCCTTGGAATTCAGATTGCAACTCAAGAAGTGAATCCAGAACTTGTCACAAATAAAAATCAGATAAATGTGTTATTTGACAGGTATTTCTTTTCCAGTCATTTCCTCTTGGGAGTATAAAGAGCACTTTTCCAACGGGATTAATGTGTAGCTCTCCTTGATTTCTGTTGTATAGTGTCCTGTTGATTATTTTCCATTTTATCCATTTTCAATGTCGATTTAGAAAGTGTGCTTTCCTTTTTCCATGTGGATATCTACATATGTATTTTTGCTAATTTCAGAAAAGGATTTTTAAATATTTAAATATAACTGAGAGATCTCTACGGAAGATGTAAGATTATTTGGTAACCATATATGTTTCTGGAATGTGCAAAATAACACCGTTAACCTTACCCGTGGGATAAGGACACTACATACCACCAGTACTAGAACCCTCCAGTTAATAATGAAGTTACAAAAAGCCGTCTATTAAGTCTACTAGTAGCTGCTCCGTCCAGACACAAAGTAGTTATGTAGTATGGGGCATAATGACTGCGTCCTATTGAACAATGCTATGACCCTAATGGTCACAAACTAGTAACTGAAGGACGCGGTCTTGTTTAATTATTTTTACAATGGATGCAACCGTTTGGCAAACATCTTCTTGTAGTAGGGCATGCAGTCTTCAATACACGCCTTAACCTCAGAGGGAAGCTCGTCTTGGTCAGCCTTTCGCGGGCGCTTAGCAGATGGCCCCGAAGACTGAAAAGATTTGGAAGTCATAGCGTTCTCGAACCATGGCAACCACTCCTTGAAGATTTCCATGTCCGGCTTATTGTGTTCCCAGTTAAGCATCATGGGGTCGAACTCGATGCCCGTTTTAGCACAATATGCTTTCAGTATGCCCTCTGGAATTGTAAAAAATACTTAAAGCTTGGTTTGAAAGAGCAATGACTTGTCGCACATAGTGCAAGTTGGATTGATTTCAAGATCTTTAACTTAATGCGCGTCCATTTCTATGTTTCTAAGTGTACACATCATTTTTAGAATTGTTCGGTATGGTCTTTTTTTTGTTGTATGTTACCGAGTCGCTTAAGCAGAAATATAATTGTCTAAAGAATTTCAGAGTTTCACCTGTTTCTTTTTATGGAAAAACTGATTATCATTCCACAAAAAATGTGCATCTCCGAATCAGTGATGCTTGCATTTTGTATAATACTTGTATATTTCTAGACATCTTTTTGAGAAATTGATATTGGAAGTAAGTTGCCTATTATCACCCCGTTATATTCATGTATTTTAGGAATTCATTTTCACTTTCATTTCTTATGAACACAATGTCTGTTTCTGTTGATGTATGGAAAATCATTTATCAGGACAATTTTGTTGCTTATATCCACGCATATTTACGACATGCCAAAAGTTTTACGACTTGCCAAAGAGAATGCACACACACCTGGGTGCTGAATGAGATCGTCTGCGTCAACAATGATGGGTTCCTGTCCCAGCTCATTGACTGCTAGTTGATAAAGCTTGAAAAGCTCGACAAACCCTGCCTCGGACGGGTCAAATGAATCCCAGCCTATAAGATAAGAATTGGTTTATCATTCGTTAGTACATATAAAAGAAATACATAGCACCAAAAGTAATAGGCCTACATGTATCTGCATATAACACGAGTAGGCCTATTAAGCAGACTAGCTGCCACTTTCAAGGGAAAGGCATTGTTGAATTGGAATACAAAACGGAAAGCATGTTATTTTTTAATTGAATACAAGACCATGCGTCATATTATTTGGCTAATTATCTAAAGATGCTTCATTTGTGGATAAAACAGACACGCCCAATAGAGGAGACTTATCAACCATTGGTACCTTTCAACGACGTCTATCGGTAAAGTACAACATTACAAGAATGTTCAACAAAAAAACGCAAGCTTTGCTTATCCAAAACATTAAGTCAAGCCATGATTAATTTCACTCGTAATCAAACAGTGCATTTTCTCAAAGCGTTATTTGGGTCCCATTTGTTGTTCACTCACGTAAGACTTAATCAGTGGGTACCTCAACGACAGCACGCTTAGACATCATCATGAAGCTCCATTCCCAGCGCCATTTGTAGGCGTTACCAAATATAACTGTCGATTTATAAACCAGTCTACCGGTGAATGTCCTGTGTGGTACATATTAATGGCAAAATTAGGTCCAATACGCACCTGTTAATTCCTTCTTAATGGACATTCGGTACAGAGATTTGATGGATTTCCTCGGGTCGCGGATCATAAAAGTGTGCAAATAGCCGTTGGGCAAACAGGCCACCGATTCCAGGTTGTTTGTCAAGTAGTAAGCCATGTCTTTGGCGAACACGGCTTCCATGTCTGGAAATATGAATGCTTCGTGGTTAACGCCATTCACTTTAAATAATTCATGCGAAACTGTTTTTAGAATATTGTGTCCGCACAAATGGTGACTTTAATTTGTTTTAAGTGGATAGGTCAGTGTATGAATGCTAGGATCAAATAATAGGGTCTGGACAACGAAATTACGATATAAATTGGTGCATGGGAAAAGAAAAATTTACAGGTTGAACCAAATTTAGTTATTTTAACTCTTGTCGGTTCATCGGAACGAACTAAATGCCAACGCAATGTAAAGTGCAATATCATTTGACCGAAAAGTAAATCGCCCTTGTTTACCATGAATAAAGCAATATAAATGTGCCGTCCGGGTGCCTAGTTCTTAACGTGTACCTGCTGCGATCAACGGCACAGGGCACCTTATTGAATTATTTCCGTTTTTAACATGCAATGCCACGAAGATTGACTGCGCCTTTTATGTCGATTAAATAAAAGCAATCGAAAAATAAATAGAATTTATTTTCTCTCACCTTGAACATCGTCCTCGTATTCCCCTTTGATGTCCTCAAAGGAGCAGTTTTCAGTGATGGGTTGATCGCCATATCTGGTGCTGACCCTTTCATTGCCATAATAATAAGCACGGGCGTATGGTTCCAGCATCACCTGAAGAACACTTTGTTTGTAATTAAGAAGGCAATTAATGAAGGGGATCAGAATAAACTGTTATTCGTTCACAAAAATGACATCCATTTGTAAGTCTACAATTCAAACGAGTTTGGCATTTACTGCGAACAGTGTTCAAGCAAACCGCAGTTATGCAAACTAAATACCTTGGTATATTTTTGAATTGCCCATTTTCAAAGAACTCTTAAAAGAGACTTGTGTGATTCATTTCAAAGTATCCTTTCCCCCATTTAATAGATTCTAGCGGGATGGCGTTGCTATTTGTAGCTCAAAATGCATTTTCAAATAAAAAGCACTTCATTTATTTCACACTTAAATGTCAATTGCCAAAAGTGAAATTAAAGAGTGATAAATCACACTCTACACTGTTACGGTAGATTACCAATGGCACCAATGAAACTTTCACCAAAACATGATGCGTTGGTACAAGCATGGCTCTCACTAACATACATATACTATATGTACTGTATCTCTAAATGTATCAAATTACTGGTGCTTGCTTATTTACTTATGGCGGCCGCAGCCGAGATCTCACATGTCCCCAAAACTAGTAGATTCCAATTCTACTTACATCTCCATCTTAGAGACCATACTGACAAAATTGCCACCAGCAAAAACCTATTACAAAGTGATACCTAACCTTCAGGGTATTCTGAGATAATCTGACATTGCTATCGGGAAATTTGTTATCCTTGATTATTATTTTGAATTTGTTATCCTTAAAGATAATCAAACAAACATGCATGTATAAACAAAACAATGGCATTTTGTTCCATTTATAAAGTACGTGACCAAAGACACACCGGATAGAATTTAATTTTAAAAACTAATGATTTTCGCTACTTTGAAGATATGCAACAAAACCACACTTGATAATGGTTCGATACCATAAACTCAGTGAAGTAAAAAAACAAAAACAAAATTGACTTATCTGTCATATGTATTTCACTCTTTCATTTACTCTTACAACGCTGCCGTGGCTGCTCATTACGCAGAGATACGGTTCATACAGACTGTATATATTTCTGGCATAATGCCGTTTTTTTAAATGTTCACTTCGTCACTGACTCTTTTGTTTGGAAGTCTTTGAAGCTGTTTTTTGTAAAGACAACACAAACAAGTTTAGGGCGCCGGCCAACTTACGACACGCGATCCATTTATCTATCACAATCGACTGGAAAGAGAGTAGTGCATTTGGAATCACAACCTGGAAGATCATTCTTATTGTAAACTGATAAAACATGGTAATTATGCTGTGTAGGACTTTAACGCACGTGTAAAATAAACCTTAAAGTGGATCGTATTGATCCAGTAAGGCAATGCGTTATGCAGTTAGTTTGTATTTTAGCAACTTACAAAAAAGAAAGAATTTGGAGTCTTTCAATGCATCACTCATATGAATGGTTTAATTTTCTTTAACGCAAAAATGCGTACTTACGCAACAAGCTTTCCTGAACGAAATCAATCATTCGAATTGTTGTAAAAATGAAAATTACCACACCCGGCATATTTTTTCAGTGAGTTTCGAGCAGAAAGGCATGAAATAAAACTCCTTTTGTGTCTGAGAGAGAAAGAGAGAGAGAGGGGGGGGGGGGGGAGAGAGATGGGTATAACTATATGACCTCCACACATTGACCGATCAATCTCTGTTATACATACACCACATAACTGGACATCTAGTCATTGATCCTTGTCTCTTGTGAAAATAAGTGCCTATTGTAAAGAACAAAAGTATTTCTGTTGTCTGCAAACAGTAGGAGAAGTATGACAAACGAGAGTATTGACCTGGCAATATTGAGTTCAGTGCAATGACGCAACACGTTTTTAAAATCTTAATTGCAGATGTTCGTTCGATGATCGGGGTTAAGTACTGTAAAATAACTTAATGAACCTTGTCCCAGTTTCCACTATCACTGTTAAATACATGGCATCGTATGTCATAGTTTATGATGTTTCTATGATACACTGCTATGATGAATTGCTTATAATGTTTGAATGGTAACTATGTTTGCTTATTTGAAAGCATTGGTTAGGAAGAATAGTGTAACAGACCAAGGTAAGAGTACTGTATGTCTCACTTGATCAAAATTTCAGCCTTATTTTACGCCCGAAAGTTTTCTCGCGTGAATGTTATAGCTTCACTGTTTTCTAAGGAATGTTTTATATTTTTTTAATACACGAATTGAAAGTAAATGATATAGTCAACATTAAACGATTAACTAGTAACTACTAGGGCACCGAGGTCTTCCTTTGGACATTTTTTAGTCTGTAAAAGTGAAAATAATATAAGAATTATTCCTGTTAGAGCAACAAACTTTGGTAAATCGATAACTCTATACCGGAGTATTATCTTAACTGGTTTCTTTATTATCTCTGAGATACCTTTATCCTGGTGTGAGTCGTAATGCAGAAATTTAGATACTATGAACATGTATGTAAAACCCCAAAACAAACTTTCAAAACGCAAGAAAACAGTCAGTTCCACGCACAAAATTAGCGTAGGTTCACAACACGCCGTCTGCTGGAGAAAAAGGAAACTAAGGTCAAAAAGGGTAATAAAAGTTCATTTCCATTTTAAATCCAGCACCTTGCCTTTGGAAACAAATCATCAATCAGTCATTGCTTTAATATATCTGTTAACCCGCCTGACCCACGAGTGATAAGGTGTAATGAAAAAACTCCCCAGCAGTGCCCGCTAGAGATGTCTTTCCGTCAACCCATTGATCATATTAATATTGGCAGTAAGTGCATTAGCATATACTTGTATACATAAGTGTGTAAAAAGAATGGAAGCCATTCTGCTTGATTTGTTGCCTTGTTTTGAGGGTTTTTTTTTAGCTACGATTGGTTACAGTCAGTAAAAACAGTACGATCATAAAAACGATAATTTGTCTTACATGTAGTAATCTAATTCTTATTTGCTGTGGCTTCAAATTAAAAAAGTTGTATGATACCAAGGCGATCTGTATCAAACAGAATTATTTGATATTTGAAAACGTTAAGCGCAACACGTACATTGTAGATGGTTCTATGTTAAGCGTCTTGACCAATCAATGCAAACAATTTCGTATTGACTCCTACACGCCATTGGAAATTACGCTGCATGCAGAGAAATGTGACAACAGATTTGTTTGGCATTTATTTTCAAACCGAGACAAAACGAGAAAACGCGGTATATATATATATATATATATATATATATATATATATATATATATATATATATATATATATCGCGTATTCTTCTTCTATATATATATCATAACGAACCATCCTACTTAAAACACCCAGTTTATAATCAGTGTTACTGTGTCAAGTGCACATCTGGTTGTTGCGTGTAACGAAAACATAAGTGATGCCTACATATAGTGTGTATACCGTGTCAATTAGCTACCTTTTATGTGAATTGTCAAACCGCCCAGCGCATTTGACAGCAAGCATTCTTAGGTCATGTTATTAATGTGTGCTGTAAAAGACATCGTATACAATGTTTTCTTATTCTGTTGGGAAATATATGGCAAACCGGGCATTAATCGTTACCTCTGCTGTCACTGCATATAAAAAACGACTGGGCACAGATAACATGGGAGCATTACCAAAGAGAAGAAACTGTAAACACAGAAGCAGAGGTATCAGAAAAGTGTTCTATGGTGCATCTGCCTGAGGTTTCCGACAATCAATTTCCCAGGCGCCCGTTTCCTGCTTATGACAGTCTGGGTAATAAAAATACGTTTTCTGAGCAGCTGGATTAAGAGATTGTACAAATACGTGTCGATTCTATTTTAAACTAAAAAGTGTAAATCAATCAAAATATGCTTTAGTCTGTTTCGGGTACTGAGCAGGTGAACGCCAAATTTGGAATAAACATGTAATGCCATAAACACCAATGCGGTTTTCCAATCTATTCCACGAAAACCGAACAAATGAAAATTATTTTACAAAATTTCATTATAACCACAGGATACCATTGTATCTCTCACGGTTTTTATAAAGCAAGCGATCTAACATTTTCTCTCTTTTTTTAAATCCCTAACCGCTTGCGACATGACCCTATGTTTTCCATCGTCATAGTATGCATGTACCGGTACTCGTCATGATGATTGACTGAAAACGAGGCTGTGCCCTACCTTCACATTTTTCTTATTCATCATTGCCCTGAAGAAAGCGGTTGAGATACTGCGGGGTACTGCCCACAGCACCACCTTCGGGATGCTTTTCGTTTTCTCTAAGGTGTCTGTCAACGTTTCCTCTTTTACTTGGAGTGGTGTTCCTATTCCTGGAAAAAAACACAAAATAATTGCAATAAATAAGTAATTATGAAATTATAAAACATTGAAGTAAAGTAATTTTGATTATTACCTTTAATAATCCTAGATGAAAATCTGTGCATTAATGCTTGGATGATTTGTTCTAAAACAACTTTGCATTTTATGGAATATAATTCTAGATGATAACAAGGGCATTATGTCATGTCAATTACTTATCATCCACAACACAAAATTGTTTAAAATGTCGTGTTCGTACACCATCTATTTTCGATGAATAAGCTACATTGTAATTGTCTGGCAACTATTTCAAATAAATTATCAGCAGGTAGACATGATTTTATCTTAAAATTAATTTATTCGTTTACTTTTTATTATTAAATTATACTAGAAAATCTGTTGTCGCTTTACGACCTGGTGCAGTATGTTGAAGCTTAGTGAAACTGTTAGTTTCTTTTAACACATTTGTCTCTATTGTAATCTTGTCGTGCGAATGACAGATAATGCGTATAGTTAAATCATATTGTCTATTTTTAGATATTTCATTTTTTTTTCTATATAAAGGAGGCTTTCATGGCCCGCACAAAACGCTTTGTGCCTGAACTAAAACGGTTTGGAGTGGTTCCAACATATGCCGCAGGGTCTGTCTTATATTGCGTTAAATTTTACTTATATAGCGTTTACTGTAACATCATAACGTTAGCCGGTCGCGCTTTTATCTAAAACTCGCAGGATATTCACTTTATTTCCAGAGCACTTGGTTTATTGTCCTTACTCATGTGAAAAATATTTTACGTAGAAGACATCTGCAAAATAACTGTACATAAAAGTTGTTTTCCGAAATGGAAAATGAAAATAAATCTTATCCCCACACCTGATTGTTATATATTTATAATTGACTTACGGAAGAGTGACGAATCTATATGTTTAATAATAGTTAGGCGAAGAGTTTATTTATAAACTGTTATCAAACTCGATTATTTTTTTTTGAAAAACATCTAAAAATACAGAAGATGTCAATAAGGTTACCACTTGCATGTACACACCCACCAAAAGATCAAAGTGAAAGTCACCATACCTCGTCTGACGTGTGTTGTCATGATGCTAGATTTTCCTAACTCCGTCTCTGCTTGGACCGGTTATGTGGTTGACTTCACCTAAAACGGCTTTCTGTGAGTCTCCAAATTTTTTGACAGTGTCGTCTTGAATGGCTTGCTTCATGAGCTTTCACAGCTTTTATTTCGGTCGCCGGAGTGAACGCTTGAACACTGTGTGGGCGTTCCGTAACGTCACACGTAAATTGGATAATTCCATTGCTAGAAGAAGAGGGGGTGAAAACGACGTCGACGAAAATAGCGAATTTCAAAATCATTAATGGATTTCTGTCATGTGAGATTTTAAAGGAGTATGGATTCTGGTATAGTTTTCGAGGAAGAATGATTAACTAATATCCTCCACGCGCGGAACAAGGACGGTTATCAGTTTTGAACATGCTTGCTTTATTTAATGCTGCAGTTTGAGCATTGATTGGTTTCACCGCAACTTGAATAGTTACCCAAAAGCATGGAAACCAAACCCCTGCAAGGTGCGGTAAATGGATCGGGCGGAACTCGCGCTGGAGGAAGATAAGCAACCTTTACTATAATCCACCGCACTATTCCTATTTACTCTGAGAGATCGAATCCGCGATCAACAATCTGAGCGCTTTCGTAATTGCGGATTCCGTTCAAGTTGTTTTGTCTTGCAAATAGCTCTCTCGCGTCACTGGCGGGAAGGAAAGTGTATCGAACCTGGCTGTAAATACTTGAAAACTACAAATAAAATGGCTAAGAGATTGATGGGCCCCTGTATTACTAAGTGACACGGGAAGCCAGGTATTAGACGGAAGGTGCATGGATCCCCATGTGGTTCTTTCTGAAAGTATTGATAGGGGAAGTGACGACAATTTGCTTTTGTCCTGGTTCGATCGAGCACCCTGTGTGAGTCCATTAGCGACATTATTCCGGTGAGAAAATCTCGCGAAAAACGATTTTTGCAGTAGGCCTACACTGCAACGAAAGGGGGTTTGATAACAAAAGACAGCAAAACTGCCAGTGCGTCCATCACAGGCAACAGCAGCATTCACGGCCATATCGGTACCATCCGAAGTAATAATTTGGAACTAAATGGTTTGGCACCATGTAGCCGTCTTGGGACTGAAAGCCGCACAGCCTTCCCAAGCAGATAAAGAAACTCGTGGACAGAAGAGTTTTTTTACAGGAACCTGTCAATGAATAACTTTAATCACTACGAAGCACTATGCTGATACGTCGTTAAAGGAACCAGTCTTTGCACTAATTTGAAAATCGTTTCAAAGAACGCTGCAGCATTGCCTTCCTCATTGCGAAATACATTGCACCTCTCTCGCTCAGCTGCAGGTAAGTACATATCTTTGTCATTACCTTCTCACATTTTCAATCTTTCTATATCCCGAAACCAATCAAGAAGACACCGGAGATAAATATATGGCTTGGAACGATTATTGGGCTTCTTGGCAAAGATCTCTGCCGGGCACATTGCCTCGCTGAACCAAATGATTACAAATTGATGCCCTTACGACAATATTGTCCAGGCAAGGGGAAGGCAATATCAGAATACTTGCGTCTCAGCACACATTTCCATTTCTGGTATCAATGTATTATCTCCAAGGTTTGATCACATAAGACTATTCTTAATGACAGTTAAAAGGTCTAAGGTAAGGCGCTGTATGTATTATTCAACGACTGATGATGGATCTTGCGTACTGTGATACGGACATAAAGCTTTGGTATATTTCGGTATTAATTTGGTTTAAGTTCCAATGCACCGTCTCCCCACCCTTCACTCACAACACAAAACTTTTTTCTGCATATTATTTGAAGTATATTTAAGCTTTGAGTATGCGGTAATATGTCGATTTAATGCACATGTATGTATGTGTTTCGGTATATGTTTAGGTATATTTTGGTATATCATTTCATTTTAGTTCCACGTATCAGATACAAGGAAACGTTTACCAAGCACTCTGAATAATTCACTGGAATTGTTGTAATTAACTGACCGTGTTTGCCTTCTCGAATGAAAACGTATTTTCCATACAGAAAATCAGAAAAAAACAAACAAAAAAAGTTGACTTACATTGTGCTCCAAATAAGAATGGTAAAAGAGCCGGAACGTTATATCAAATTCCCAGGAAACAAATTTAGTTATTCTTAAATATAAGTTATATTAGTGCTTTTTGATATTTTACCTAGTGCAAGGCGATGTGAAAATGAACACCAAACAACGAACTTCTATGAACTTCACATTATTTTTCCTGTTTGTGTGAAAGTGTTTTAACGAGTAATTCAATGTCATAATACATATAATAAATTATTGTTAAATCACATTTGCTAATTTGTTCACCACCAACATGAATTTTGTTTCATGAAAATCAATTCTACTCTTTATTTCCACTTTCCTACACATTGCAAGGCTTTATACAATGCTGTGGCACACGTTTCTCGATAAGAATATTAATAACAAAGATGTCTTGAGTAAGGGGATGATCTTTGTGGCATTGTGGTTTGTGCCCTTTTTGTACTAAGGTATAATTCGGTGTATAAATGGCAATTGCATACCTTAATGTATGAGTCTACCAAATGTTTCGCAGGTCTGTAAAGGTACACTTTGCTGCGATACGAAATGCATTAACACAAGCAGTTGCTGCCATTGCGAAGCAAATAATCTGTAAAAGCAGCAGCACTTTCTTATCATATGAACAGCACGCGGCCCCGAGGGGATAATAATAAATAACGCGTTAAGGTTCTATTGTCTGAAATATCCAGAAATCGACGTTTCATCTCTGAGTGCTCGGATATCCTTGCCAAGTGTATAAAATTACAGCATCTCATCTCTGCTGTCTTCCATCGGAAAAGCTGTTGTCCTTGGCTTAATAGCAGTTAAAGTATCTTCTAGCGTGCAGCACTTAAACGTTACGTCATTAACAAACTGTTTTGTCTCAGTGCGTGAAATCGCCCATAAATAATGTCATACGTCAGTCATGTCGGGAGGTATATATAATGAACGTCATGGGATGGGTATCTGTCCTCAGGAATTTATTCATGCAACTTTGCTTTATCGTTATCAGATCTTTAGAGACAATCTCTCCTTTCAGCCGTCACTTAATACAACTGTTTTAACCGGAACGCAATGTTTCTGCGAATGTGGACCTGTTTTACTCTTCCGTCGTTTACATTTCCACGAGTTTCAACACATTTCGATATTCTATACGTTATTGTCTAAAATTAATATGGTGATGTGACCCAAAGCTGAAAAGTGTAACGAGTTCTTTTATCTAAACTCCTAGACTTTGATTCACTAGATTCACCACCCCGTTCTGTACAATAAAGCTGTTTTCAAAGGCAAATGATTTTGTTTTACAATTTGCTATGATTCACGTATTTGTCACGCCGTTCTTTGCCGTGAAACACTTATTTCTCAATCAATTTCTGTTCAGTTTTCGAGTGTCAAGTACACATTTTAGAAGAACTCTTTTGTCTAAAATGCAAAGTTTTAATTGGTGTCTAATATGTGATGGAAGGACGTTAGTAAGGTATATAGACATTAAGAATTTTAGTGCGTATTTCGCAACTTTCTTCATGTGCATTTGGCCTCGTGTACACGATAGAAATTATTACAGAGAATTGCTTTTGAAAAACCCATCCCATGTAAAACAGAAATGGGGGTCTTTTCTCATCTGAATTTGGCCACTTGCCGAGAAAAGGATAGAAGTGTTTTGTTTATGTGCTTAATTGTTCATTTTGTTCATCACATAAGGTTGTCCCACAGATATCTGTTTTTTTTCCTTTTTTAGATTTTAATGTTTGTAGTTGTGGAACCACGTCTACGTTTATATGTTTTATAAGGCACTTTTGTAGGTTTCTTAGCATTAAGGACCTTTTATCTCAGGTGGCCAAGAAAGAAATATACAGGAAATGAATGAATGATTATAAAGGAATATTAGTCAGCAGGTGAGAACTTCAACAAGACTCGGAGTGTATGAACACCTAGTCAAAGTTCAACCACATCAAAATATTATTCATAGTTAATACCCTTCTTTTCGCATTAATTTTTTTCACATTTGTTCTTTGAAATACATGTAAAATACACAACAATTGAAACTGTATATATATTGTAGGTTTTTCACCATTTTATTCAATAGAATCGGTTACAAACTTATGATATGTGTAACTGCATTTGATAACGTTTGTACATGTTATTCAAAACTGGTCTTTGGATTACTTGTGTTTAATGCCATTGCGTGTCTACACAATGTTGAACCGCTTTCATACAAACAGAATATAAATGATCGAATACATCATCTACGTAAAGCTACGATGATCTAGTTGCGTCCACAGTTCCCTAAAAGATCCGTCTAAAGCCAAAGGAACATCAAGTGGCCTGTGAGACTTCCTGGCAGCGACTGGGCGTTCATCTTATGTGAACTCTTCGACAATAACATTTAGAAGTAGATGGAAAGAATGATTTATCGCAACCCGGTCCGCTCGGGGGCTTTCTTTAATTACGGACTTTAATTTCCTTTTTAACGAGTTTCATTTTTTCTGACAGCCGATAAGTTATAACAATTAACGTTGCGCGCAGCGTATCCTGAGCTTTTCTTAGACGTCAGGTCGCACAAGAGAAAACAGGGGTGGGGCAGAATTGTACTGAGTTAAGGCCTCTGTGGAAATTGTTGCCTTACCCACGCGATTTTGAAACTTCCCACACATATCGCAGAACTAGGCGCCAGCAACTGCCAATTTTTAAAAGTGGTATATTCAACGGACTGGCTTGGTGGCATTATAACAATAGTAGATCTCAGAAATAGGCGCCAGCAACTGCCAATTAACACAATATTTAAAAGTGGTATATTCAACGGACTGGCTTGGTGGCATTATAACAATGGTGCATTGTGTTACTTAAAAACGGTTCTGGGTAATATAGCAAGAGATATTCCACTCGTCGTTTAATTTTCAAGTTAATGTCCTTCAAAACGATTCTTTATCTTGTTGAAGAGAGAAAACGAAGCGAAGTGCCACGGTCTAGGTGGGGGATAGATCGTTTTTCATCAGGTATTCTATAGTTGGAACTCCAGTCTTTAGATTTATGTCTCTGATACTGATTAATACTAAAGTCAGAGAGAATAAAGAGTGGCTGATAGTGTAGAAAATGGATGAAAAAAGTCCCAATTAAATTAGAAAAATGCCAAGATTATATTATTGATCATATGAATGTATATTTATAAGTGTGTATACGGTAATGTGCAACTAAAATTAACAAAAATCAATCCATCAAATGTGTTGTCATTTGCCATAGTTTGGGTGCATTTCAATTTTACCGAGTGGATAATATTTTGTATTAACCAATATAAAAGGATGTAATGAATTTTATTATTTTTGTTAAGATTTGTTAGAAGGTAAATTATAGAAAAAAGGGCAACACAAAGGTAGATAAATTATAGATGCTAAAATAGACACTACTTCTCGAAAGACGGAGAACTTGCCAATCTGGCACATTGGAGATATATCTGGTTGACACGCTGCAAAAAGCGTGTTGAGCTTTTTCAAAAACCATGAAAAGGAAAGTTGATCCCAATTTGGTAACCACTACATGATTTGAAACATACCATGTTTAATTAATTCAATTTGGATCACATATTAAGGAAGTGCAATACTGGGCCATGCAAGAGGTGGCTCATAATGACAAAGCCTTTCCGCCTTGTGGGCAGAATTTCAAACATGGGAAACGTGACGTTTATTGAACTTTGTAGGCTTAACAAAACGCGCGAAATCCTTTTTATACAAAAAGTAGCTTTGCATTCGCACTTTGTTTTCAGTACATATTGGAAACATATATCGCGTTTATGACTGTTTTGTACGCCGAGTACCTTTAAAAAATTTCCAACAATTAATTGATATTATCGTACAAAACGTGTTAATTGTACTCAGTTCTTGTTTTCTTGTTTGTGGAATAATTTTTGATATTTTTAAATTTATTGTAATCTTTTGTTTTTTATTTTTAATCATAATATACAATATATGTAGAAACACTGAGATTTAAAAGGGCAGAATTTTGATATGTTCGATATGTTAATCTGAAAAAGGACAAAATGGCAATAGTCGTAAAAAGTTTTTTAGTATGTTTTTTTCCTAGTATGTCTGATTACTGCATACCACAATAAGACAACAAAATTTATTATTTATTTATTAAATATCTAGTAAAGGTAAATTTAAAATTTTAGCGTGTCTATATAAGTCTGTCTGTAGAAGTTCAATGTATTTAAATCACATTCAATAATTCTGCAATGGTAAAGGCACGATGACCATCTTTAGGGTATGTTTCGTATCCTGTTTCCTCAGCTGAATGTCATTTCAAGATCCTTTAGTTTGTACTTTTTGGACTTATTTGCATAGAAACTTTTCTTANAAAAACGGTTCTGGGTAATACAGCAAGAGATATTCCACTCGTCGTTTAATTTTCAAGTTAATGTCCTTCAAAACGATTCTTTATCTTGTTGAAGAGAGAAAACGAAATGAAGTGCTACAGTCTAGGTGGGGGATAGATCGTTTTTCATCAGGTATTCTATAGTTGGAACGCCAGTCTTTAGATTCATGTCTCTGATACTGTTTAATGTTAAAGTCAGAGAGAGTAAAGAGTGACTGGTAAAAATGGATGAAAAATAGGTCCAATTAAATTAGAAAAATGCCAAGATTATATTATTGATGTATATTGTATAATGTATATTTATAAGTGTGTATACGGTAATGTGCAACTAAAATAAACAAAAATCAATCCATCAAATGTGTTGTCATTTGCCATAGTTTGGGTGCATTCTAATTTTACCTAGAGGATATTATTTTGTATTAACCAGTACGAAATGATGTAATGATTGTTATGATTTTTGTTAAGATTTGTTAGAAAGCAAATTATAGAAACAAGGGCAACACAAAGAAAGAGAAATTATAGATGCTAAAGTAGACACTATTTCTTGAAAGACGGAGAACTTGCTAATCTGGCACATTGGAGATATATCAGGTTGACGCGCTGTAAAAAGCGTGTTGAATTATTTTCAAAAACCATGAAAAGGAAAGTTGATCCTAATTTGGTAACCACTACATGATTTGAAACATATCGTGTTTGGATCACATATTAAAGAAGTGCACTACTGGATCATGCAAAAGGAGGCTCATAATGACAATGCCTTTCCACCTTGTGGGCAGAATTTCATATAGTGAAAACGTGACGTTTATTGAACTTTGTAGGCTTCACAAAACGCGCGAAATCCGTTTAAGACAAAAAGTAGCCTTGCATACGCACTTTGTTTTCACTGCTTTTGGAAACATATATCGCGTTTATGATTGTTTTGTACACAGAGTACCTTTCAAAATTGTCCAACAATTAATCGATATTATCATACAAAACGTGTTAATTATACTCAGTTCTTGTTTTTTGTTTGTGGAATAATATTTGATATTTTTATTGTAATCTTTTGTTTTTATTTTTAATCATAATATACAATATACGTAGAAACACTGAGATTTAAAAGAGCAGAATTTTTATATGTTCGATATGTTAATCTGAAAAAGGACAAAATGACAATAGTCGTAAAAAGTTTTTTAGTATGTCTTTTTTCTAGTATGTCTGATTACTGCATGCCACAATAAGACAACAAAATTTATTATTTATTGATTAAATATCTAGTAAAGGTAAATTTAAAATTTTAGCGTGTCTATATAAGTCTGTATGTAGAAGTTCAATGTATTTAAGTCACATTTTTAGGGTATGTTTCGTATCCTGTTTCTTCAGCTGAATGTCATTTCAAGATCCTTTAGTTTGTACTTTTTGGACTTATTTGCATAGAAACTTTTCTTAATTAGATCTAAAATTTAACAATAAATTGTCAAAAGTGTCCTTTGTCAAACAAATAGCCAATACAAATGGGGCCATTTAGAATAGATGATCCCAGTACAATCTGATCCGCCGATAAAGTATGGCTGACCCTACTTCAAAAGCGATGCCGCCGATTTCCGATGGTCTCCCCGCCTCCACACGCGCCATAAGACGGATTAAAACTCGACTTCGAGGTTAAATTGCTAGACCCCTGCAGCGACGGTGCGTGTGGAGGCGTGGAGACCATCATGGAATTAGCGGCATCACTTTTGAAGTGGGGTCGGTCATATTTAGTCGGCGGATCAGTTAGTACTCGGATCATCAATTCTGAATGGCCCGATGGCAAAGAATTGCTGTAATGTGTTCTTACTTATTTGTTTTGCAAAATATATATACATTAATTTTGGTAAAACTGGACTTTATTTCTAACATGGCACTTTGAAATACAAGGAGTAGACTGTGCACCTGCCAGTTGGAGAGGTTACCAGTGCATGAATCGGCCTCTTAGGTTGTTTCAGTTAAAAATTGACAGAAACTCTCCGAAGGCGAAAAAAGACTGTTTTGCAATTTGCAATTATGTGTTCAGCCATGGTACATTTGTCTTCAATAAATACAATTTAAAAAAAACCTGAAACTTGAGCAATTAAAAATTTCAGTTATTTAAAAAGGGCCATGTGTTTGTATTTACATGTATTACCTTCATCACTAACTTTCATCGACTCTTATCTTTCAGACTTAAAATGATATGCTTAGAGCAGAAGAGAGAGTCTACTAACATGAAGCAAGATATTTTGCCTTTTAGTGTTATGCTAGGTCTCTTTATACCTTAATTAGAGATCGGGTAATGCCAGCAACTTTTTTTATTTCTTTCTTTCTTGGAACAAACTACCTACGTTTCTAATCTCCAGCGGGAGTCATGCATAACTATGAGTTATAGGATTGTACAAAGATTAAAGTTGTAAATGTCAACCGTGATTAACTTGCCGTCTGCGCAATATTCCAAGGTCCGCCACGCTATTACTTTCACCCTTAAGGTCACTTTTTCCCATTCTCTGGCTGGATTTTTGATTTGAAAATTATCCCATGAAATCAAGTACTAATTGTAACAGCAAATTATTTTTGTTGCCCAGTGCAATTGGCATGTGATTCATTCATTTTTTGTTTTCCGAGTAATCGATTAGCCCAGGAGCCGATGTTGAAATTCTGGCGCCAGGCACTTTCCAATTTTTATACAAATATATTTAAATGATACTTCTCCGTTTTTTAGCTAGAGGTTAAAGGTTAACTCCCTGTCTTACTGAACATAATACTGGCTTAGATGTCTGAAGAGCCTGTTGTTCAATTATAAGGGAATGTGCATTGTATAATCATAGATAGATAGATAGATAGATAGATAGGTGGATGGAAAATACTGTGCAGATCATCTTCTCTGCCAAACATGACTGAGTATTGTCAACACCGGCTGAAATCCCAGAGGGAGAGGTACGAGACGGCAACGTCCTTACTTTTTATGTCTGTTGTAACTGTTATATCTCCAAAGACAAAAAACTTAATAGATAGATAGATAGTAAGATGCATACTCTAAAATAAAAATTTAAATCCCATTTCGCCCATTTAAATGACATCAATATAAAGCTAGGGCAAACGTTTTATNCCAAACATGACTGAGTATTGTCAACACCGGCTGAAATCCCAGAGGGAGAGGTACGAGACGGCAACGTCCTTACTTTTTATGTCTGTTGTAACTGTTATATCTCCAAAGACAAAAAACTTAATAGATAGATAGATAGTAAGATGCATACTCTAAAATAAAAATTTAAATCCCATTTCGCCCATTTAAATGACATCAATATAAAGCTAGGGCAAACGTTTTATTCTAAAGCGCGGCATATTTATCATTTAAGACAGCTCTCATTTAGAAACACCAGTTTCTATTAGAAACACCAACTTCACTGCCTTGTAGCTTGGGGCATTTAATGTTGATTTCAAGTAGTATCAGCGTGTACATTCTAGCATCAGTGCGTGCTTGTAACCTATCTAAAGAAGTGATCGTTTAAATCTGTTTGCATTTTTAGATCCCCCTTACAAAAAAAAAACAAAACTGTATAATAGATGGACCAAATGGCTATTCGGCAATAAATTTGACAACTGGCAAAGACTTTCTGCCTCCCTAAGACCGACGTAGGTCAAGCAATTTAGTTTCTGGTTCATTTAGTGACAAAGGTTATTTAAAGTGTATAGGTATCTTGGACACAGTAAGTTCATTATTCAAGATGGCCAGCTGATTAGTCACACGAATGCAACATAAAAATCTTAGTGGCATTGCTTAAGGTAGATCGGTCGTTACGTAATTTGACGATTTGCGCAATTTCAGCGCATCGTCAATCGTCTCTAACGACACTTCAGTCTGGTTTATCAATTTGAGGAAATAAAACAATTATCTATAAGATAAACACACATTATCAACTTGTCTGTAACTCTGTATGATCGATACAGATTTTCGACAACATTTGTCGACTATGATTCCATGCGACGACTGTAGCACGTTCATAGACTTGCCCTTCAAGAAATCGTCGGAATAGCATATTGGCACTAGAAAAAGTATGACAGCTAAAGCTCACAAATTATGCACATAGGTGCTATATCATGTAAAGAATAAGTGTTGTAAATTCCAGTCAAATCGGCTGCGTACATTTTGAGGTAGAACGCCCTGAATGTGCTGCATACCGCAGCTTAGATTTCGACGAAAACCGGAAGTGCGTCGTAACGCCACTCATTTGGACTAAGAGAAATTTGGACTGAGCAATATTTCGTAACTTATACAAATGTTCAGAAAATGGCCATACAGCTTGAAGAAAATTCACTAATCAAAATTGAAACTACGTTATAATATACAGAAAAAATTGTGCACTTCTGACCTCGACTTGTCAGTGTCAGTGTAAACAAAGTGTACTGAACGCACCGCAAGGAAGCACGTGAATGCCGCATTTGATACTTTGTATCAGACGATTCATTTTACTTGACAACACAGTGTTTACGATGTCACGTAATTTTATGTTCATAAATAAATAACAACGGCAATAAACTATTTTCATATGCATGAGCATTTCCCTTATTACTCTCTTCAATAATTTTGTTGTGAAGTTAATGGCTTACACTTTCGCATCAGTATGACAAATCTGAAAATAGCTGAGTATACTCACTTCAACTGTTAAACGTAATGAAAGTTTTTAATGTACTTAGATGTCTCTCCACACACACACACACACACACAAAAAGAAAAAGAAAAAAAGAAAAAAAAAAAAGAAAAAAAAACGATTTAGTGCAAAAACACCCATTTCCCCATTGATTTGAATGGGGACTTCCGACTAGTGCGTCACACAGGGTGTTAAGCACTTCAACTTTGCGTAGTTCTCTTATTTGGTCGGCGACCCCCAATTTTTTTGGCAAAATTTAAATCTACTTGGATGCCTCTTTACACAAAACGTTTTTTTTTTTAATTCAAACGTTAGAAAAATCATTAAAAATAACGTTTTGGTGAAAAGCACCCATTTTCCCATTGGTTTGAATGGGGACTAGTGCGTCACGCAGGGTGTAATGCACTTCAAGTTGGCGTAGTTCTCTTATTTGGTCGGTGACCCCCATTTTTTTTGGCAAAATTTAAATGTACTTGGAGGCCTCTTTACACAAAAATTTTTTTAAAAAAATTCGAACGTCAGAAAGTCATAAAAAATAATGTTTTAGTGAAAAAACACCCATTTTCCCATTGATTTGAATGGGGACTAGTGCGATATGCAGGGTGTATCATATTTGGGCCTAGTTCTCTTATTTGCTCGGTAACCCCCAATTTTTTTTGCAAATTTTTAATGTACTTGGGTGTCTCTTCAAACAAAATTAAAAAAAAAAAAAATTCGAACGTTGGAACATGTAACGACCGATCTACCTTAAGATGATTAAGTGACTAATAAACTCAGTCACACTGACCAAGGTTCAGCTTTCAGAGTTGGCATATCATGTTGTTTCAATTTTGGAAAAAAGTCTTTATTAAGCATATTGTTAATCAAAGGTAACGGATTTTACTAAGGTCTTGGCATTTATGTCATTGACTGTTTTCAGATGTTTTCTATCTAGACAGATCTATATACACTATATAATGCATATTGCTTTATAATTATTTTATTCAAGCTATCCAATCTTTGCTCTACTGAACTGACAAAATCAACAACAAAATCTCTGGGACATCTTTTTTTTATTTTTTAGTATGCTGTCTCAATTATCCCAGCTTCGAGATCGTCTACCCCGCCCAACGCTGTCCCCGAACGTCCAAGGGTGGCTGATTTGCTTCGCCGTGCTCATCGTGACCGTCATCAGAAGTGGGATTACTTACAGCTTCGGCGTCTTTGTCGTCAAGCTCACCAATGACTACCACAGATCTTTGGCAGAACAGAGTGGGTGTCTGTTTGATTTGCATTTGTATCTTTTTTATTATGATTATTTTAGTTTATTACTATCCTTGCAATCTTTTTTTACATCCACATGATCTTTTGGCTCTTTAATTTCAAATATCATTTTCAATATCATCACTATTTTATCAAGCATGTTGCTAAATGTTTAAACTTTTTGGATGTGACAGTATGCTTTCGGAGTTTCCGCCGCAATGTGCAGAAAAAGATTTTCAGTTCAAAACGTGGGTTTGTCAGATGAAATGTCCCACCTCGTGAACCTTTATACAGACTGTGGCACCATTCTCTTCCGACACTGATTTTTTTTTTTACCTCATCTGGTCCATACAATTAATAAAAAGTGTGTGGTGGAGATACCACAGAAAAACATTTTTTAAAACTGTTTGGAAAGAAACTAGATACTCTAACATCTATTTTACGGTCTACTGTGCCTTTTGTTTCGTTTAAATCCATACAGACTGTATCAAACGAGAACCGACTTTGAAGCTGCAGACTTAAAAGACCAGTTCTGTGTGTGCTTTATTAACGATACACCATGTCGTCATTAATCAAACGTTCAATTGAAGAGCCTAATCCATGTTAAGTACTTTATCAGGGAGGTCACTTGTCGTAAGTGACGAAAAGGAAAAATGGTATTTTTCCTGTTTTGTCGCGGTTTCGTAATTAATAAATTAGCGACATGGAAACTTAATTATTCATAATCACAATGAATGCATGTGCCATCTGTGATTAGCAGAGCAATTCAGTGCTTTGAAATGCAGAAGTAATAACATTTGAAGGCTGATGATTTATGCAATCAGTATAAAAAATATGATATATCATATCTATTTAATTGAAAGGCTTTCCGTTTTGAACAGGGTCAAAATACCTGTGCACATCTTAAGTACGGTTTTCGTGGTAATATATAAAGAAAGGCACGGTAAGAAATGAAGGCAAGATACTGTCCTTCGTTTATGCAAAACAGCAACCTTCCCCATTCCCTGTAGAGGATATGACACTATTGTGGCACTGTCATTACCTCTAATTCATCAACAAAGGTTCGTCTGACTTTTCAGTTACCTTCTGTGAACTGCTCTTACGTGTCTCACAACGAACAGTCCCATTGCAATTTACACTAGCAGCGATCAAAGCGACATAATAATCTCAGCATCTGCCTGCTACAAAGGACCTAGATTCGCTCGCCGTTAGTATAGAATAGAAATTGTTACTCAAAGGTAGTGCAAATGTCATTGATCTTTGTTAACACAATCGAAGCTGACTGTTTCGCAGTCCTGTTTGATTTTTCCCTATACATACTTTAATTGGCAGAAACAAATTCAGTGTCATTTTAGGGCGCTAGGGTGCAAATTGGGTCATGGGGTATGTATGCCACGTTATTCACTGTACATGGACATGCATGTGTCCCTTCCTAGCAGATATTTGGTATAGTTTAAATACCTGCGCCTGATAACAATCTGCTTAGGGTATGGATAATGGCAAGGCTAGACAAACCAACTTTTTTTGTTAACCGAGTCAATTGGTATTGTATTAAAGATTAAAACGGGCACACTTTTTCCTGACGTTGTAGTTTCAAATGTTCAAAAGTTGTTTATGTGTCAAAGCCTACCCGCGTTGCATACGATATGCAACACCTGCAGAATATCAAATTTGAAAAAATTCAAAAGATTCAAAACACAATGGCAATTAATACGAATAAGAAACTTAAAGGTGTCATATGATTCATGCTACATAATGCAACATGTTATGATCTATACACATGCGTGGACTGACAATCGAAAAATTATCAGGATGCGAACTGACAACACTTTTCTGGCCAATTGAAGCGAATCAATTTATCACGTTTTATGTATTAGAACACCCTTTGACACACGCACACATACACACGCGTAGAAAGTAAACAAATTATGTCTCTGTTTCATTACAGACTGGGTGGGGACGCTGTCATTCTGCGTCTCGCTGTCCTTCTCCCCCGTCTCCGTCGCTTTGATACGCGTGGTCGGACCTCACGGGTTCCGGATTGTGGGTCTCCTGGGAGTGATAATTCTGACCGTCAGCTGTATAGCCTCGTCCCTGGTCACCTCGTTGGAGTGGATGTTCCTGACCCACAGTCTGCTGTACGGCATAGGTTCTAGTTTCATCTACATGGCCTCCTCGCTGATTATTGGCGATTACTTCGACAAGGACCACCCGCAGCATGTCCTGGCCACCAGTATTTTGTTATGCGGCTACCCCGTCGGTAAGAGGACATTAAACATCGATCTTGGCATCGGTTGATAAAGGCGGCGAAAGTGGGAGAAACGCGCGTTAAAGATTAAATGGCACTTTCATGTCAGGGCTGAACAACTGTAGTAATGCTTAGCGCACATTCCATTGGGTTTGATAACCGAAGCGTAAGGATTTCTGAATGGTTTTTAATTGTTGAAGCCAAAACGCCGATGAGAGATGTCCTTTGTGCGTGTTGAATTGAGTAAATGCACGTCCTTTCGACTGCATAAAAAGGTTTTCGGTGTTAATTGCTTAGTGTTCCTTTGATTAAAGGTATATGTGTCACTTGGACATCATCGTGATTTCTGTAATGTGACGCCAAGTGCCGATTTGATTAATAAATTATCATCTTGTCATATCAACATATATTAACTTACATATAGTTAAAAGGGAGTTATATTTTTTTCTTTTTGGCTAACGGTTTCTTGTATTTTGAATTTAGGGAGTCTTGTTTTCAATCCTATAAACGCCTGGTTGGTAAACAGTTACGGTTGGAGAGTGGCGTTCAGGGCTGCGTCTGGGATGATCTTCATTGCTGGCGTCTGCTGTGTAGCTACATTTGCTCCTCGGAAAACTCCGGCCTACTTCGACTTGGATAACGAAGAGAAGACAAAAGACCTGTCTCTGCGCAGTTGTTTTGGTTCTTGCGTAGTTCTAAAACAAAGGCCAGAGATTCTACTTTGGCTCTTTGGAAATACGTTGAGTTACTTGGGGTTTTATATGCCGTTTTTGAATTTGGTGAGTACAATAACAATGATTTAAATCTGCCAATAGTTGGCATAACTATCTCTCAACGCACCAGACGGTTTTTTTAATATCGTTCTAATCATTTATTGGGTTCATTCATATTTATTTCGAGAGGAATTTGGCGATACATGCATACTGTACATGTAGTTTGAGCGTGCAAAGAAAGCATGCAGCCAGTTTCCTAACAGTTGCTGCATTGTGAAGGCGCTTCCATAAATACGATTCAAGCTCATTCATAAATTTACATCAGGTGAAATGGTTCAGTTAAAGTAAATCTCCAGAAAGTAAAACAAAGAGTGATAATTACATTATCGTTTTCAGTTTCTGGAGCCGTAACTGACTGCATTTTACTACAGTCATCATGACAATAATAAATAATCTCCAAGTTTACCGTCTATTAGCCAATACCTCCAAAATTCGCCCATTTGTAAATAAAACGATAAAAATTGTAGTTAAGTAGCATGCCAATTGGTGGCATTGAACCTTTTTAAACACAGTTCTTTAAGCTTTTTGGTAGCAGATATATCTCTGTCTGGAGAACTAAGGGTATCAAATCAATTATTGATTTTTCGTAAATCCTCCTTAAACCATCACCCAAAGGTCTAAAGGCGGGTTAGGGCTCTCTGGGTGAGACAATCAATAAGCAACTTGTTGATTTATAGAATAGGCTGATTTTTAACGAGATAACCTAAGCCTATTCATTGTCCATGTTACATGTGGAGAGATGATACACACCAAGGACATTTACGAATCCCTCAGCACCTTTGCCCTTCTAGTTGCAAAGTGTTTGACCACAATTATAAGGAATTGAAACAGATTTCTGTTGTTATTAGTTGTCATCAGTCAATAGAAAAGACCAATCTGTGTGCTTCGTTATGATATGAAGTGCCAAATACATAGTATAATGTAGATTGTCTAATAAAAAATATGACGCGTTTTATGCCATAAATAGAGTAGATAAAGCCCGAAGGCATGAGAACGAATCATTGGCGTGGGCTTTTCATTAAAATGAACTTTATTGCATTTTCTTCACTATTCCCTTAGTGCTCTTTGTCAACTTCATATTTTTCTTTCTTTAAAAAATACTATCCAAATATGTTCTTAGCTCAATTGAAAATTACTTTGGAGCGCATGAAATCTATTGCTATCTTTGCCACCATGGGGCTTTGTGTCAGATTTTTTCAATTAGGTGAAGTAAGTTAACTGTTATAATTATGGTTTATCTTAATCACATGGTGGTAACCATTCGAAATAAATTAATTGATTGATTGAAAAATTTGCTCCTGTACTTTTACGACACAATATTAAAGACTGCAGTTGGTTTAAATTGCTTTTCTGTACGACGGGTAAACCTATCTATAACAATAAGCCACTTCCACTTTAACCTAAACAATTAAATGCAAATTTTCAGCCACTTTTCATCGAATTTAGGAGAAATTACTGAAAGAAGAACGTCATTAAGAGATCGTTTTCAAATGGTGTCCGTTCCATGCTTTATTGCCAATAAAAAAAAACCTTTGTTCAATTTGCATTCCAGCCGTATTACATGAAGTTAAAGGGTATCAAAGCAATAGACAGCTCTTGGGCTTTGACCGTTCTGAGCCTAGGGGAATGCATTAGCTACGTGGTGGCCTCCTTGGTCGGGGTGTTCTTTAGAGGAAAATTAGTCTTCTCAAATATACTGGCTTCGTTGGCACTAGCCGTCATTTGTATAGTGTGGCCTTTTGTGGACGCCAGCTACGCTGAAATAATGGTGATTTCTTCCGGTAGGTGTATATTGAAGATCATCTTTTAAATACCATTATACACTAATGGTCCTTTATGAAAACTGTTGACGGATTTTTAAGATCGAAGGTCGATTGGGGTATATCGAATGTGGATGAAATACCATATTGTGAATTAATATAAGCTATATATAACACTGCATGTTTATGTATATAATATCGGACAAGTGTTTAACATATAGAATGTTTTTTTAAATAATTATATAACACTGCATGTATATGGATATTATATCGGACAAGTGGTTTAACTTATAGAAACTTTTCTCTTTTATTATTACAGCAATGGGGGTTTTTCTTGGGTTGACAATAGTGTATGCATATGCAGCATCCGGTGAAGTTACAGGGCTATCGCTAGATGTCGCTTGGGCGTTAACAAATATGTGGTCAGGATTTGGGATCTTATTAGGACCTTTCTTCTCAGGTAAGTCGATAGATATAGGTCTATGAGGGACCTCCATTAAACAATTTACAGCAGACCTAAGGCTGTATTCCCAGAGCTTTTAGATCGATATATCCCCGCGGGGAGTCTCACTAGATTACTGTCAGATAATCCGGCTTAAATGTCCGTCCCGCCTACTACAAGCTGTAAGGGGGTAATTAACTTTCGCGTCCGCTCGGCCGACAGCTATTTAGCGTGAACCCCCAGGGAGTTAGGTCGATCTAAAGTAGATCGATCTAATCTCTGGAAATGGGGTCTAAGATACCATACAACTAAGATTAACTGTACAATGTTTTCTGCATGTATATCTTGAATTTCGCATCCCGAGTTCTAAGAATCTCCATAGGTTCTGAGCTTTTGAATACTTAACTTTACGGATATTTCGAAAGCCGAAGAAGTAAATAAACAGGAATAGAAAGTTTTATTGTATACAAAATCAGCAAGAAATCAGTTTGTTCACTGTGTACATTCCAGGTCTAATCTACGACCTCCGGCACTCGTACGATGACGTGTTTTACGTGAACGGGGGCATCTTTGCCGTAGACTTATTCGTCTTTGGTGCCATTGCTGCACTGCAAAAGTACAGGCAGTACAAAGGGCAATTTGAATACGAAGAGATAGACGGTGATGCCATGACTTCTAGCACAAGTGATTATGAAAGGACGTTCAGATCCGTCAAGAAATCTATGTCAAAGCCGCAGGTGGTCGACGAAGCTAGCATTGAATACTATGCCCATGAGGACTGAGCATGTTGGTTATATGGAGTGTCTGCGCATGCGTCATTTCCGTGATTGGTTGAACTCCTAGCAACCACTTGTTTTTAACCAATAATCTTAGCCTTTAAAACATCACCCAGAATTGAATGAGCATGCAGATATGTCGGGTTCTATACCACTAAGGTCATATAAATACTAGTATATGGTCCATTAATGCTTGGGGAACTCGCAACTTACCATTTCCGAAAAAGGCCAAAATGTGTGTTCTTTCTCGACACCATGGCTCTTTCTGTTGGCCAGCTAGGTGGGATTTTGTTGCAGTGCATGGCTTCAAGCCTATGACGTACTAACAATTACGTGTTCCTAAAAGATGTAGGCGATGTTCAAAATGTAGGTATACTGTACATGTAGTTGTGAGATTATAATTTGAATGAGAAACACAATAGTGATAATTGCATCCCATTTGTTGAAAATGGGGGTCTCTAAATGGTAGCTGTCAAAACCTATAATTCTGTGAAGAATTTGGACCCTTAATGTTATATATCAAACAGTTAATGAAAGTTTCTCATCTGTAGATTAAATGTCACCGACTTAAACAAGCGCTTAGGTGGTCACAACCTTGAGGCTATACATTGTGATTATTATTGTTTAAGAATCTGTTTTGTTTATCATTTACCGTCCCATACAACTGTTTCAAAAATAAAATGTATGTTATGTAAAGTTTTGTGCTTAGGCAAACAACTGCAGCACGGCTGATACATGTAGCTGGCCGCTTCAGGACGATAAAATCTGTATGGTTGTATTTTTTTTTTTTTTGGGGGGGGGGGCTCCTTGAATAATACCTTTAGGTCGAGTTATACTAAACGTCGGCAACCTTATAGATGTAGTAGTTGAAGTAGGCTAAGAACATTTTATTTGTCAATTCTTCTGGTAAATAAGTAATATTGGTGTTAACATGTTCATTTTCATTTGTTTAATTTTCTGGTAATAATCTGTAGAAACTATTGTAAGGAATGTGTCAAAATTTCAACATTACTTCCCATTTATTTAAATAAAGGATAAAGAAATGAGAACTAGTAAACCATTGTTTCTATTCTTGTTATTCACGATCAGAAAATTGTAAGAGACGAAGTAAAACCCACTTGCAGAGAAGCCTGTGACACTCGTCGTATTGGTAATTTAAATTTTCGGAAAGTCCAGAGGAACAAAAACATACGAATTGCCGCTTTATGACCATTTTGAAGCATCTAGTCAACATGTCCTATTAGCTGCATCAATATTTTCAAATTGAGGCATTCATTAAGATTTCGATTTCATTATCTGATGTTTGAAATTTTCCAGTAAAAAGGGACTAGTTCTCGTGCCAGAAAACCCGGCTGGTATGATTTCTGAAAACACTGTTTGTTACACTGTAGGTGAGTCGTTAACATAACACAAGGAAACATGTTCTAAAGGCAACAAACCCTGATACAATGCTTAGTCAACAATGTTCCATATCACGTGACAAAAATTTCTCTGGGATCAGGTCCGCAACAAAACAGCACATTTTAGTCGAAGCTTGTTCTTAATTTAAACTCAAACATTTCACTACACATGTATCAAATAAATTCGGCCTATTTTACAATAAAGGATGTTGGTTAGGAACCATAACCGTATTTCCTTTATTCGCAAATGCAATGAGGAGATCTTATTTTAGGTCGCCTGCGCTGTAGCAATTCCTATATATATATATACAGTATTTCACAATCACTTAGCTGCCACTATATAATATGAAATATAGCACAATCTGGCAATCGTCTCTATCACAATCGATTGAATACACATTTCAGTGTACAATACACGTCCAATTTACGCCATCTTTTAAATCACGTCTATGGGCAATTTGGTTGCATTTATAAATGTCTGAAAATAGTTTCATTGGATCTCTCTCTTTTTTATCGTTAAAAAGTTTTATTCACGATAGATCCACATATTTGATTTAGACTGTTTTGTCTGTTCACTCTGACAGACTTGCAATTGGTCACAACTGAATGACCTGTTCTGGTGGAGGTGAACAGGTAATCACCTCAGTCTTGATGATGACTTGTCAGTTCCTTAGATATGTGGATGACATCCTGCCGATAATACTGAAGGATACTCTAGCAACACTGAACCAGCACATGAATAGTATTGGCCTCTCCAACAGTATAAAACTCGCCGACGAAGTAAATAAGGACAACCACATAGCTTTCTTGGATATAGATATTATAGTCAAAGCAGGCGGGCCCATAATTACCAATGTGTATAGAAAACCAAGCACACAAACTAGTACATCCCACCATCCAGTAGCACACAAATTGGCAGTAATTTAGTCACTGTTAGATCGTTGCTATGAACTAGTGACTGAACCAGAGGACAGAATCGAAGAAGAAAACAACATACAACACAGGCACTGAAACAGTGTAACTACCCAAAATGGACAATAAAAAGGGGAAACTTCAGATTGAAATGAAAACAAAGGTATCCAAACAGAGATGGAGCACACAGACTGTTCCGTGTGTATGATGATATTCTAAAACCCACCCTGGGGGGGCTGGGGCGAGAGAGAATAACAAGTCATCAACAAGACTGAGCAAGAACAGGCAATTCAGTTGTGATGAAGTTTATCAGAGTGAACAGACGAAACAGTCAACAGGTAAATCAAATATGTGAACCTATCATAAATGAAAACTTTTTAACTATTATATTTATTTGATTACGTTTCAAACACGCACGAGATAGAGAAAAGGAGAAAGGAAGGGTGATTTAGATGCGTCTCTTACTTACACTCCATCAATTAAGGCATCATCAAAGCTAACTATACCGGTTGTAAACTTTAATCGATTGAAATAAGTTCAGGGAACATAAATAAAAAGATAAATTAATGAATAAATAAGATAAGTAGTGGAAACTTAGAACACAAGAAGAGAATGGATCGTTATTTAGACGTCTTAAATCTCTTTGCTTACATCATTTCAAAATAATATCATTATTAAGACAATGCAATTCTATACAACCGTTCATTTGACTTTCTTTAAAAAGTAAGATAAAGAATTGTTACTTCAAGCTTCTTTTATCTTTTCCTTCTTTTCTGTTGGTTAAGAACTTAATACATAATTGCTAAAATGTTTATGAAAGACTCACAAACGGCCACTTAAAATATAATGTAATATAAGAAGTATGAAGAGGCAGTGGAAATTGTCAAATCATTAGAAAATATAGAAGAGTCAGTTGAAATTGCCAGATTATTTTTCAAAACTGAACTTGGTCTATGTTTTCATTTATTCGGCAACAACTCACAACAGTCTTACAACATATTGATAAAACACCAGAAACGGTATATTTAATAAATATATCATTACAGCGTACTTTTTATCAGAACTGTCATTTACAATATTAAGATAACAATTCAATTATTTTAATTTTCATAAGCAGCACGTTACATATTCTTTGGCACAAAATGAGAGAACAATATTAACTATTAATTATGTCTCAATGTAGACAGAACATGACAAGGCCTGATCCGTTACCAGCCGTCGTGCCTTATGTTTTACATGTACTAGTACAATTATGATAATTTTATGTTATGTCTAAAGTATATAGACATTCATAACTCAGCACACTTCAATTATGTCGCATGATGCAAAATAAAAAAAAAGATACATGGGCGATGTAGAGTGAGTTTAATGTATACCCAACATAAATAACATGATATAAGGTCCATTGCTACATTAATCCCAGTTGCATTTGAAATATTTCCGTTCCGTCAGCATTTCTTGTTTTAGCGAAGCACTACAGTTGGGTGTGCATGTACTATTTCTTATGCCAAAAAGAAGAGCAGTTTATGGACGGAAAAAGGTTAACTCTTTCTTTATTTCTAGACTTACCTTAGGAGTCTCAGATCATATAGATATTTCATCCCCTGTTATACATTTGGTATTGAAAATCACAGTGTATTTTTTTTCTTCAACCGGGTATGCACGTTCTAAAAGCGTCAGACGAAGGGGTCAAACTGTTTGTGATGCTAATAGTTGATAACTGTGCTATTTTGGAGATTTGTGCTGTAGTTTCCGCCCCCCCCCCACCCCCACCCCACACCCAACCACATTATGTGCACGAAGATGCGCCTCTTTGGTAAACAATTTGCTTTTCATATTAAAGGGCAGATAAACAGTGCACATGTACGGTAACTTCTTGTGCAAATCGACAAAGGACAAATTGATTTCCCTGACTGATTTATTTCATGGTTTGCATGACAAGTTTTATGAGTCTCAAATCTTAGCAATTTTCTCGAGTTAAGCTATTGGACAGTGAAAAGAAACGATGCCCCTTGTGTGGTAGGTACCAATAATGGAACACGCCATCAACTAGGGCATTTTGCGGACATGGTCAGAAATGTGTAACTCACTCGTTTTCAACCTTGGATATGCTGGGTAAAGATTTTTGTGCAGTGCACTTTGTTACACGTGTACACATATACATGTAGACAATTTGCATTACATTTCGTTTACTTTTAACTTCACAACATCAAAACAAACTCACAAAACGTGGCTTGTAAAGCGAATCGCCTCAAACAGAAAAAACAGTAGCATTGCGCCTTGGATTCTTAAGAAAAAACTTGTTGTTGTAACCCTGTGTGCATCAAGCTATTACTAATGGAACAAAGTACCTTGCAACTTTATCACCTACGAGTATATTATGTTCGTATTATAGGACGTTATCAAGTGTCTATTTATAAAAATCCTAACCATTGATTTGATACACAAAATATAATTATCTCCGATTGAAAGGTGGCTTGGTTTTACTGATGAGTCTGGATGTAAATGAATGTCCGATAAAACTCCATCAAAGCTATCCAAATGTTTTATCGGTCTTGTACTTGCGAGTAAATGATTGCAATCATAAATCATCCGATGGTATCAATTCTCTTTGGACTCAAGGCTAGTGGATTTTGATATCAGATATCATTTTCTTGAATTTGTACGATACTAGTGATGTGAATTCAAATGTCAAATCAGATTTACGTTAATGATAAAGACGAAACATCTAGTGCGAGAGCCATCAAAATACACCATAACTAATACATTATGTTCGTTCAATAAAGTATGTCTGGAACTTTGTGTGGGAAAAACAACGTGTCTTTTTAAGACTTTCTAATAATAACTGTGAAATATCTGTCTCTTTGGTCAATCAAGTTGGCTTATTTGTAGCCCGGCCGCCGATTGATGTCGCTGCGCCCTACTGCAGGTAATAAAACATCGGTAGATGGCGCCTGATGTTTAGATAGTGGGACGTTGACTTTGAGCCGATTGAGCGCTGTCTGCAAAGTGGCGATCAGACAAATTCCGGTAAAGGCTCTGGAAATATAAGATAAGACGTAAGGACAATACTGAAATTGATTAATTTTCCATATATCGGAACTTATCAGTTTACTCACCTTTTATAGGAAAGGACCCTCTGTCGAGCATTACAAACAATGTGGTGTTCACATTACATCACAGTTAATCTGCGTATAACCATACCATACAGACGTTAAAATTCATAATGCACCAACATCTTAGAACATTTCTATTCACGTACATGCTTTTAGAAGTAGTGTGAGCAACACCAAACAAGATAAACTGAAGACCAAACGTAAAACATTGTAAAGCAAGAACACTTCCCTTGACTCCTGTATATTAAATACAATATTTTGTCTAATTTAATATCCATTTTAGAGTACACCGTGCTACGTAAATTGTAATATGAGATTATTATCAAATTCAAGATATTTCATATTACTCGTTTAAACTGAAATTACAGATTTAAAATCACAGATATCGTGGACGTTCTGTATTTTTTTGTCATACATCGACCATAACTGATGTAAATCGCAGCACAGCGAAGTGAAAGAATGCACTATTGTCTCATTAGCATACTTAGTGTGAAATAATTCACGGCTGCACATAGAGTATGGTATAGCGCAACAGGGCTGACGGTGAAGCAGGAAAACTCGTGCGTTTTTCTTCAATAACTCCGATGGTCATCATGTTACGGACATGGATGTCCGTAACAGTTCCCAAGACAGGGATTAATTGTAGTAGATGTTGCGATGAGGGAGGACCTGTTAATCTTCTATTCAGGATATTACTGTCAGTATAAAGAGAGATAACATTGACAACATAGGTAAAATCTCTAGGGGTTAATTTCTGAATAGGCTAACGCTGCTACGAACTCTCCAAGAGCATTGTAGTATCACGGTGCATTTCCGTACGTGAGCGTTTATAAGGAAACGTCGTTTCGTGTTATTTTCCGAACGTATCTATAGCTAATACAAGTGAGTATTGCTTCCTTATTTGTTTTCGGATCTGGTGTGGTTGTAGGAAAAGATGAAAGCAAATTTATTTATAGGAGTCATGAATGCATATCACGAAGATCATTTTGATTATTTGAATCAAATACTGTTAGCTATTGGGAGAATGAACAGAGCCACAGCGGGTTACTGTGTAGTACTTTTAGGTATTAATATTTGAACTGCAAATTAACGGAAGGGTGAATGATCGGAGCCAGCCCTGACATTCATAAACTGCCAAGTAAACGTGAAACAAGACAAATGAAAACGCACCAACGCGCCTTTTGATTATCTTTTTGCTGACATAAAGTTGCTGAAAAAACCGAGTCTGTTTTTTTTTCTCAAAAAAGAAGCGCCAACCCTTTGTCGATACACTTGCCATCGGACATGATGAAGATAGTGCAGAAAATAATCAGAGACCGGATTCCATGTTAAACCCACGTACATATATCATAGCCCCGGCTACGTATATGTCAGTCCCAGCATCTGCTTAACTGGGACCCGTTTAGAATTGATAAAAAACATCGGTTGGCTTTTGACAAAAATATAAAAATATTCAATGCCAAAAAGACAAACACTGTAACTTATATTAGATGAAACTAATACTAAAGCCTAGATTACATTTGAAATGCGATGCCCGTACGGTGCACGTATACTGACCGTAAAACCCTTTTCGTACGGCGTCTGAGAGGAGGTAGACGGTGGCCGTGCGAAATCCCACGGATTTAAGGCCATGTAATGTAGACGTACTCGGCGTAGCCCGTAGCTTCTTACGATTTCAAAATAAAAAAAATCGTACGGACAATTTCATCGCACGGCGATGGCATCACACATTATGGACCTTGAGAATGCATTGAAAAAAATTAGAGAACTGATTATCTGAGAATCTCACAGATTTCGATGAAAAGTGTGAGTTTCGGAATTTCCGTGAATGAAGGGAACATTCGATCGTTTAGGGGTCGAGTATTTCTTAAAAGAATTGGGGATAAAGACAAGTTCCAAGTATAGTCATCTTGCATTCTTTTTGATTCCTTCCGAGTAAAAGGAAAATAAGCATCAAGCTCTGCTGCCCAACCGTCGACTACAAACGACACGGGATGTGCAAGGCTGCACCAAAGAAAGTGTCACTGCGTCTATTTACTACTCTCTGTCCGTTGTCAATGATTTACATTCCAGCTAACTCGATTATTTGTTTTTGTCCCTAGACGAAGTCTGAGCTCGATTCCTATTAAGCAAATTGTTTGTTAACCTCGCCAACTTATCAATCACGAAATTAAAAAAGAACAACAATTATTCTGTTTTTGCTGAAAAATCATCTTCTAAAAGGCTGAAGGAAGCTGTTCCAGGAACACTAAAATTCAAATGCGTTTGTATTAGAACTGGAAATTACTTTTCTAGCACTTAACAGTTCGTGACTCAAGGTTTGCAATTGTTTTTCTCGAGTACCTGGTCAACAGTTATCGCCGATAATGAGTTATTGCCCCAACAGAGCAAAAGGCAGTTCACACAAGGGTCGGGGAGATCAATCTATGATAAATTTCATGGGGCTTAGCTGCGGCTTCTGGGAGAAAGCCCATGGGATCAAACATTATCCTGCATGGGGGGATGAGTGGGGGGGGTAAGGGAAATATTTTATGACAGGACAACTACACTGTACACTTAGAAATATGACATCGGATTTGACCCGAAGTCATTTCGATCAAGCTGGGTTTGGTGTAACTCCACCCAAAGACTCCATATCGTGCCAACTACTAAATTTCAATTTCGCCCACTTTGCCAAGGTTTGAATTGTCCATTGATTAAAGCTTAGATGTTTGACCAAGTATTCCCCTTAAAGATTATATTGAAATAAGTTGCACTCTGGCAGAAGCGAGGGGGAGGAAATATATGTCAAAAGAATGGCGCGTTGACTGTTACTAATAAATGCATAATCATAAATCGCTATGGAAGCACAGGACATTTGACACAACGAAGAGGAAACATAAAAAGAGGGATCGGAATACCAAACTCAATCATTATATTAAGCTCTTGAATTTAATCTAGCAACTCATTAAGTGCATTAGGGTGATTTGGCCAAAACTAATCGTCATTCAGAAACACATATTCTTGTCACTGATGGTATGAACAGCACCCTTAAAAAACCTTTTAATGTCAGCAATACACAGGGCCTACATTTACCACTGCAATTATACATGGCTCGACTACATTATGGTGATAAACGTGATTCGAACAACTCTTTGTCGAATTTGCGGTTCAAAGTCCTTCGAGAAAAACAACTGAAAAAAAGCTGAATCATCCATGGTGTTGCTATGAGGTATATGTATATGTACTGAGACGTGCATTTGTGAGTGTCAGCCTACACTTGTATGCGTGTGTGGCAGTGTTCGTGTCTGTCTGCTTGTGAATGTGTCCCGCTTGCATCTGGATCATGCGGTATGTGATTATTCTCTTTAACTTAGCTAAGTGATTTTTCACTTAACTCAAGAGAGCATTATCATTACTTCTAATTAATTCTAACATAAATCCCCTGCCTACCGGGGAACATTTGCTGAGCTCGCCCATCCTATGGAGTTATTATAGTGTTAAAAAGATGTTTCTAGCATTTAAAATATTTCTTTTACCTATAGGCACAAAATAAGCATTTCATTGTGGTTGCTCATTCCTATCAATGAGACATATGCTTTCAATTTTTACACACCCTATCTCGACGCAAATTTAAAACACCTACAGCTCTCGTCTGCATTACGTAAACAAGAACACCTGATTTCTACGTTCATTGCCATCCGCGTGGGTCACACATTTACTTTCCATGAACTGATGGTATTTTAGTCAAACATTTTCAATGAACCAAACATTAAGACATTTTCAGTCCAAATCAGAAAATTAATTTTCTCGTTCAGTGCATACTTAGGTGACTTGTTGCCATTTTCTGGTCGACCTCTTGGTTAACATTCTCAACATTTTCCTCGAGAAGGCGTAAAAGAATGTCAGAGAACTTGCCCACGAATCGATTTTTTCTCATCATGACGACACTGATTCTGAGAAAGGTAGGAAGATCCTGTTACAATCCCGGTACGCCAGACACCTAAACCATGGCAATATACACATAGTGTTGGTATTTCATGGTATGTTTTGTGACAAGATAAACGTGACAAGTTTTTATTTCAACCCTTGAAACAGGGATAAATAAGTAGAAACCACAGAGTTCTTATCGAATGAATTTTTTTCTCTGTATAGGAAAATAATAAAAAATAATAAAATGATAAGAAAATCGCCCTTTTCCCCAAAACTAAGGTATTGTTGACTAATGAAAGATGGGACTCCATGAACCATGCTTTGTATTGAACGCTCTGGTCCTGTACACGAAAACCCCAGTCTCCCACTGGCCATCTTGGTAAAGCAAGACACAATAATGGGCCAACACCCTGAGAAGATATTCACCACAGTAGAAAAGAACTTTCCAGAAGCAAATCACTCTTGGGTTAATAGACGATAAGTCGATTGACCAACAGTGCCCAATACCAGGACACTGCTCTATCAAATGAAACAATATCGCTTGGTCAAAACTCACCATGACTGAGGTACAGATATGTAAATGGTGCAAGATTAAAACATCTAATTAAAAGAAGTTAAAATGCCTTTAGGTAAAGTCTTTTAAGCCTATTGAAATACACTGGAAGTAATCACCCCAAAATACAGTTGTTTTGTTTATTTGCGAGTATAGAAAGGCTACTTTTCCTGCAGTGAAACGTATTTAAATGGGAAAACAGCGTAAAGCTGTTCTGTTGTAATTGTATACCGGTACTTCAAAGATTTCCCTTGTGTCCTCAACAAATTCTGTGCCTCACCGGACATGCTCTTAACTCATAGTTACCTCATGAATAATATGTTTTTGAAAACATGCATATTCTTGCCATCAAAATACATGCAATAAACAGGGGGAGTTATTCCTTATTTCAGAAGACTGTAAAATATGCCTTTGGAATGCAAGCACATGCATTTTATAAAGAAAACACAAAGACAATTAAAGAATCCACGGCCGATCCTTTGAAAAAGACCGCTGGTCGGGGGGAATCCCTTTTCCCCACGAGTTCACTGATAAAGGTAGTGATCCAGGAAATTACGAACGTCTAAAGAAATGATTGATGTCAACAGAATAAATTCTTCTGGTCGCTAAAGGTCTCGCTAACTCACAGTTAGTATAGGCTTTTTGCTCAATAAGAAAACCTCGTAATTGTTCTCTCTAAGCCAGCAGATGCTTGACGCTATTCTAAGGAGCCCAAAACTAATCGTTTTTCGGATATGACCTTGCTTCTGCATCAGGAAAAATTGCGATCTATAATTGTCTACTTAAATGAAGTTGTCCCTACGGCTAACATACGTTTCTATGCACGCAACCGACTGGAGGGCCGAAGGATTCTTCAATGGGGCGCTGGCGCCGGGTGGTCTGCATTATATGCATTATAGAAAAAAGTATAAGCACGGACATGCACGTAAATGTTGTTCTGTCTCAGAGTCGGTTCCTGCAGTCGGAATATAAATGTGTGCGTTTACCAACGACACGATGTACTCTGTTTTCTTTTAATCATTTCAGTTTCACCGTAATTTTAAAGTACAAGGGAGATCCCTAAAAAACAAAATCACGCCACATACTCGTAAGTGTGCAATGAAAGTATTTTTTTTTCTTTTTGGCTTTCAAGTTACCATTCGAATCCAGGTACTGGGGTACGATTATTAATAAGCGCTGATCACCTTATGCAGCTTTAAATAGAGTCTCAGTAGGGAAGTTGCATGTGGTAGCGCGCTACAACTAATTTCGGATCATATTTATAGAACAATACAATCAATATCGCTGGTAAAATTCTGCAAAGGGTGTACTTGAAGATGAAAGCGGCACAATGAATTATGAAGATGCTGAAACAGTTTCTGTGTACCATCTTTTTATCTGCGAACACCTGAAACTGCCATTAGCCCTCGATATTGTAATTAAGCACCCGGCCATCAGACAGATGCACCGGTACCTAGACAAAAAAAGAAACAGAGAACAAATGGTCTTCTCATGCAGAACGGCTCTGCCCTGGATCAGATCACCAACGTGTATACCACACAAGTAACAGCTGATTCCGTTATTTATCAACATTTACGGTTTGTAATTCCCTTTGATATCATCACTATGTATGTACATTAACATGAAAGGGAAGTCTGGTTGGTTTCATCCTTTTTCAAGTATTTTTTCTGAGGCCAGAGAAGCCATTGGAAAGTCCTGCAGAAGCAAATGTGTCTGTTTGATTAATGAAGGCCCATGCATGGTTTAAAATGTTGATGAACAAAGCTGTTAAACGAAACAAATCAACAACAGAATCTATATTGAAACAGAAGAAATACATGTAGAATAGTCCACTATTCGCTTGGTTAATCAGGCTTACTGACCGATACGCGGAACGGAATGTCGATTGATATCTTATTTAACACTCATTTCATGAAAAAGTAGTGTACGATAAGTCAAATGCCAATTGTCTTTATATTGACACCTCAGGTCGTCTCGGGTTGTCTTCGATATCCAGAATGTTATCAAAGTCAAAAATCGACACCAAAAACGTAAAAATTGCAACGTAAAAGGTCAGTTGGAACAAGAACTGCAAATGCCTTCTACTCGTGCATCCCTGTTAAACAAGACCTTTACTTCTACTGCCATATGCTTGTATGACAGTCTGGTTTAAATGTTCCGGTACCGAGATATTGAACAAATGCTATGCATAACCAATATGAACAAGTGCATCATGTGCAAATCGTTGTCAAAGCGAACTAAAAATTAGCAAAAATCACTGAAAGATATTTCGTAATATAGGCGATGCGACTGTCAACGAAAGCCTTACGTACTGGCATTATACAGGCCGAGGTAGTATGTACGCTGTCCCCCTAGGCCTTAATACCACGGTGGACATTCGGTACATAAAAATGAACAGGGTACATGTATATTGAGAGAGTCCCTCGGCTTTGCCTCGGGTCCTATTTCCTCTCACTGGACCCCTAATATGTTGTTGATGTTAATGCCGTCCCTGTTTTTTGTTGATGACGATGATGAAACACACGTCTAAATATGTCAGTTTTCTCATAACCTGCTTATGTGCATACTCTCGTTGCATGCAATACATGTCTGGTATAGACATAGATGGCGTAAGTATGAGAGACGCTGGTTGGTGTGATGTTATTATTTACGTTATACTTCGCGGAGGTATGCGCATCCTATCTCTTAATTGGCAATTAGAGATGTAAATACCACGGTCGGTTCTATAAATATCTATATGTACACCAGGGCGATTTTTTTTATCGCCAATGATTTTGTAAACTCGCCTGTAACTTCAAGAACTGTATGTTGTAACTGTATAATCAACCTCAACCGGCACGGAGTAATTTGAAAAGCTGGGCATTTTCTTTAAATAAAATGATTTTTACCTTTATTGATTACGAAGCACAATAATGTTGATTCCAAGTTGCCACGAATGGAATGCCCTTTTACAAAACCCGTTAAACAGCCATAAATCATTTTGAAGTCATCCCAGGCCGTTTACCTTATAAGCAATTGCTTGGGTTTTAGTATTGGGATGCTAGCCTGAAAATGCCATTATGGTTAGTTTATGAAAGCAAACGAGATTTTCATTTTTCCCTCTAAATTAACCAGCCGCATTGGCGTGCAGCTCACCTTATCCTGACTGGGACGCCTGCAGTCTACAGAGACCCCAGTTACGGTGGCCTTGGTTATTTTTGTCGTAAACAACCCCTTCTCTTCTTAACTTTGTTTTGACTATTAAATAAGTTAAGTACCTTACAGGGCTCTCATAAATAACTGTCCTAAAGGGAGTTGATTCACCAACGGTCTTCCACCTTACTAAAATCATCGTAAATAACTTTTGTCATTTTTTGTAAGAAATGAACACTGTTAGTTGTTCATAGTTTTTGAGAGTGATACATGTTCAATCATTGAGTCATATATGTAATTTAAAAGAGCACTGGTAATTCTACATTAATAAATACCCTTGGCATTGTGCTATGACGCAATTAGATGAATGTCCCACGAAAGAAGCATTGAAGAACGGAAGCAAGGATTAAGAAGGAATCAATAAACTAATAGAATCTTATGATTAAAATCTTTCCATATTGCGCTTGGATACAGGTGTTAATTTGATAAACGCATATTTCCGTTCAAATTGCTCTTATCTCGCTTTTTAATCCACAATAACATTCGTCATTGATTTAAAAAAGATCGCCATAACGGTTTGTCTATACCAATCCAGAACAAAGATATTAAGATATTGTTTCACTACATGTAATACAATATTATCTGAAGCTTAATTTGTGCACACGTGCTAGTAATCATTATCAAAATTTATTGCCTGTTGTGCAAAATCAAAAACAAAAAAGTCATAAATTTGTTTCAAAAAATCTTTTTTTCAATCACTTTCGGTGAAACTGTCGGGATTAGTAAGTCCAGGTTGTGTTGGGCTTCATCTGGCCATCTAAAATGCCCCTTTATATATATATATATTTTTAAATTTACTCCAATTATTCGATTTATTTTTACTGGTGCTAGCTTTTATTCATTCTTTTTCTTCTTTTTCATCTTCCATTTATTTGCTAATTTATTTCATTTATCTATTTATTTATCTTTCAATTTATTCATTTGACAGGTGAATGATAATAGTGTTACCCGCAGGATCAGCAACGGCAATATACAAGCACTTCCCGTGGGTCTTACTGGTACGTGCATAATTACTTATATGTCTTTAGGACCAATTCCCATAGACTGCATCGGTCTGCATAGATCGATCCAACTCCACGGGACTCCCGCTGAATGCAATCAGTTTGACCGATTAACTCGCCTCATCCTAGGGTAGAGTAGAATACACAAAAGCTGATGATTATACTAGTAGATTGGAAAAAAAGAGGAGGCGTGTCATTCATTTAAGCTGACTGCATTCAGCGAAAATCCCCGCAGATTTGGATCGATCTACGAAGACCGATGGTGTCTATGGGAATGGGGTCTTACATGCTTTTGAAACCATAACCAATACTCTAATTAATACCAAATGCGAAAAGCGGTCAAAGTCAGGCCGAAAGACGTGGTTGTCTAGAGATATCTCTTATAAAGATGTTAAGTTTTCCTGGAAATTTAAGCATGCCTAACTTGAATGTGTTCGAAAAAAAGGAACAATTAACGTAACTTCAGAGCAATGCCGAGATTTAGCAGAGTGGCTAGTGGAACAATTTCTCCAAAACACAAGGTCTAAGTTGCGTGTGCTCTTCCTGGCAAATTAAAGCATAACAGTGCTCGATTGGCCGATTTTAATCAAACCCAACTCAATTAAAGGAGATAGCAGAATAAGTAGACGCTTGATACGCATAATAATAGATAACCAACTAATGGTCTATTTCCCAATTAATTGAATTGAGTTTAAAAACGTCATTATCGCATAACAGCGCTGAGATATAGATTTTCACGGTGACAGCTACAGAATACACCCTATATGCTTGAATACATAGGATACTCATAGAAAATCTGAGGTCTAATTGACGGATCGCCATATACCAGCCTGGGCCTAACTTGATCATTTAGTGTTGCCTGAGATTCGGTTGTGTTCATAATATAACGTTAGCACTGTAATATACACAACTGCCACGGCGAATTACTTTGCAGCGCAGTGATTTTAATGATATCTTGTCCTTATTAATGGATTTCTGCTTGTGCGATTTCTCTTCTGATTCCCGCAGCGACCGGGAATTACCAAACAATACTTGGCCCATCAAAGGCATTTATGCGGATGGATTAATTTTTCCGAGCCGTTTCCCTGTTTTCGTATCTAATGACCTTTATATTGTTGGATTTATTCGTGTCTCTTCAACTTCAATAACAGCACATTGCTAACAAACCCACTCTTTGACATTTGCATTGAGAGTTGCACCCTTAGTGTCCAACTTACTTTTGTGAACCAGCGAATACTGATAAAGGAGAAGTGTCACCGATAACATTCTGTCATTCAGGGTAGCAGGCCAAATGCAGGAAATTCCACAAAATGGTGATATGACATAAAACGTAAACATGTTAATCTTTTAATGATCACCTTTTACGACACCCAAGCTCTCCTCGACTTGATAACGACCCTACAGTATTTCACATTGAAACATCCTCTAACGCACTGGTAGCCTCTGTAATGATCCCTTCAAACATGCAACAGTAATATTGGATAGCCAAACTTGACGTCATTATCCCTCTGTTATGATAAGACAATCTTCATGTACACTGAAATGGCACCCACTCCTGAAACGGCTGTTTTCCTTTAACTAAGGTGTCCTATCGTTGGGCTGGCGACCGCACTGGCGATCTACGCAATATCACAGAAATCTACTTTACTTTTGTGTTATCGCATGTTAAATGTGTCTATAAAAAAAGGTCAGATTACCAGAAGTGTGACACTTCGCCGTGTCATAACGGTAAGCAATGTCAATGATGACACTGGCATGGCCTGATCTTTGACTACATGCTCTGCGAGATCTGCCACGGATAACTATAGAACTAATCAGATATGTTGGGCGTTTTGGGTTTGCGATGTGGTTCGACCAAGAGGCAAGAGGATCATAAAGATAACCACGTCACTGATGGATTTTACTACTGGGACATGCGTCATAAAAGTCAATTAATTGGACAATCAGTCGGTTACGACGTTTTTGTTTGGATTTAGCGATACCGCTGTTTGTCCACAGTGCCAAATGTGAACATAAACGTATCAGAGTCATGTTTGCACACCATTACACTTGTACGCCAGGGGCTTGTTATGTCACTGTCCCGTGGTAATATGCAAATATGACTTCACAGTGTGGCTGAATCCTTTTTTTTTTTTTTTTTTTTTTTTTTTTTTGATAAGGCAATAGAGGTCCGTGTGGAATTCTTCTAAGGACCAGGCTTTCCACAATGACAATGCTTGTTTTATAAGAACAAACCATCCGTTCGCTCAAACCAAAAAAGAGCACAGCCAGCAATGTCAAAGGTCGTTAGTTAGCATACTTTTTAAAAGATATGTTTTCAAAAATCAAACCATTTTATAGACCTCGAAAATTTGACCCTGTTAGGAAATTTAAATATCCCTACGCTGATGAAAAAAAGGGAAGAAATGGAAAAATTGTAGTCTAGATCCGACAGCGTACTTGGTGCCATACTTAAAAATGATCGTAGTGTCTTTTCATTGTGCCTAATTCGTGTTTTCACTCACACTAATCACTGAATAAAACCAATCAATATTTGCAGTCCATAAGTCATTAACCTGCTGATAGACTAATTCACTTTGAGATTTTCGCCGAGATATAAGATGGTCGACACGTAATTATGATACGTCCATTTAGATTACTTCATTTAGCCATCATGAGTAGATAATATCTTAAAGGATGAAATTGACACGCGAATCGCCTGGAAGCCTTTTATATAAAATACTCGCTTCTTGCTGGGTGAACCCCTTGTCGCGGACATGTTCACCGGACCAATTAAGGATACTGCTTATTTTGTATGAGAAAATAAATATCAATAGGTCATTTCATAAACTATGTCAGAAAGGAAATGGAAATATGCTGGACTTTGATAGGAAATCGTATACACGCGATTGTGCGAACCATATTACATATATACTATACATATGTGTATGCGTGTGTGTGTGTGTTTGTGCGAGTGTTATATCTTGATTTCCATTTGTGGAAATTTAAATGTATTTGTTAAACCACTTATATATCTTAAAATTTTTAACTTTACTATCTCCATTTACTGGCGTTGTTACCGATGTTTTACTGAACACAAATGACAATGTAATACCAAAACATTGTGTGTGGTACTTAAGCATTTCACAATAGACTGCTAAATCCAACGGTCTCTCTATTATTTCTCCATCAAAGGTAAACAAACACTGATCAGGGAAGTAATAAAAGACACACCTGTCACGCACTTCATCTAATAAGACACGCCATTCAACATTTAGCAGACCGGTGTCTCTCCTTTCTGACAACACCACGAAGAAATGACAGCACGTTACACAATAATACCTTATTGCTTCTGCCATTAATCAATATTTAGTCATTTTCAATTTGCTGGAAAGTAATGATGATGATGACGCAGGTGAAAACAATGAAATAGACAACAAACTTTTTTAGCCCCGCGAGTCGAAAATGTAGTCGCATTTAAAACATTATATATCTTATTATTGGTACTATGTAAAAAGTGGTTTATGTTTATAAGCGATAACGGTATTTTACTTGAGGAATATTCTAAAAATTAAATACTTTCATAAATTTAGCGTCTACTACTTAGTATTTATTTTGTATTTGGTAGGTTTTGATTTTCAATCGCTGACTCGGTTCGTTATTTGATAAAACACGTAGGACGCTTTTAGTGGCTGAAGAAAGTTTGTATGTGTGCGTGTGTGTTTTGTTTCTGAAATCTTAGAAAAAACAAAAAATGAATAAGAACACAACAACAGAGTATGTTTGCCTGTGATAACAGTCGACAGCAGTCAAATGTTCAGATTCAAAATTATTTCTAGATCTCTTCCATCGAGTCCACAAAATCAATACTGGAGATGCACTTTTATTTTTCATTTTTAAAATTAATGAGAACGCGATCTTAGACATTAATGCAGACACAAGATCTTGTTAAGTTCGCATGACAGACAATCGCCAAACAACAAACCGAAAAGAACACTCCATCTTAAGGATACGTCACACACAAATGTTGTCGAGTCTTCCCAATCAAACAAACAGTCACTTCTGTCGAATCACGCTCGCAGCATCAAGGGTCGAAGCCACATAAAAGGCATACCATTTCCTCATCAGTTTGATTCATGTCGTGCACCAAGGAGGTTTCGCTCGAAATGTGATGAATAATTACGCTCACAGTTTTGATCAGGAATAACTTTCACACCTGTTGTGGCTTTTTTGAGGCCATATATATTTTTTCTCTTGCCTTCACACTGTAAGGACACGCGAGGGCAGCGTTTAAAGAGCGCCTGACCTGGATGTATAGCTGTATCCTATACAAGGGCAAACTTTAGTGCATTCATCTAGATGTCATGGATTCTTTTTTGGTATTCTCTCTCTCTCTCTCTCTCTCTCTCTCTCTCTCAGAGGTTTGAAAGTTAAGGTATAATCAGCCATATCTCGAAGCTAAACAGAAATAAAGAATGTGCCAATGCGCCAACAAATTTGGTAACATATGACTACTGACACCTCAACAACTGCACCGCAAGTAGTGAAATATTCCCAGAAATCGTAACCAGACTTCTAAGGATCATATTGTTGACGATTTCGTCTAAATCTTATCTATAATTGCTCGCAACTGAAACTGTCAACAATCTGAAGGCGAGCATTCATTTTTTTCACGTTTGATCTTGCGTAACGTCAATAATGTCAAAATGAGCAGTAAGCACAGTGTATTTTGTTTGTTCTAAACAACGCATTGCATTTAAGCAATCGTCTCCTTTCAGAATATGCAACAGGTATTGGTAGGGACGTTAATTCATCTGGGCCACTACAACTTGTAGAACACCGGCAGAGAGTCTCTGGTAATAACGTTGTATTTTCAGAAGCATTGTGAGGCTTACATGCCACGGTTCAACTGTTCGACATTAACAACCAGTCAGGCATCCCGTAAGGTACCCATAAACAGATTTGTAGCCTGTAAACAGCAAAATTCAGCGAATCTTAAGATATACGCACACGCAAGACACGCAAGATTTATGCTTGAGACACGTTATGGATACTATGTTAAACTAACGAGAACAGCTGTAAAAAGTTACGTGGAAGATTTACTAGAATCCAGTGTAATTCTTAAATTGGGGACATATGAATTCGAGCCAACGGCATGATTTTTAAATAGAATCCACGTCTCTGGTTAAAAAACCTATAAATACATGCATAACTGAAGGAAAAGTTATTGCTAATATTCTTGAGTTTATGACCGTTTTGCTCTTTCACGAAGGAAGGTTATTCCAAACAGATTTGAATAGAGTACATATGAACTTTACAGCGATACTTCTTTTCCTCCAATGCGATTGCCCCATAGTTTATGTTTTAAGGAAAACTTGCATCTTAAATGTTCTCAGTGTTACTTCAAAACAAAGAAAATGGCGGCAGAAGACCTCGGGGTCGCCACTGCCTGGAGATTACCAATTGACCAATCGAATTGCTACATTTGGCTAAAACAAAACCATAAAGAGAACGATCTTATGGGATCCATAGCCTACTTAAAAATACAACATATTTTAGAGTTTAATTGTTTACTCCTTATTTCAGTTGTATTGATTTATCGATTGGTTAATTTATTTATCCATTAAATTGTGGAGTTAATGTAATTAGGGCAAAGAAATAAATGGTAAGCTTAATCAACATGTACGATACACGACCTCATACCATCACATTTATTTATAATCCTAGTAATTCAAACGTTGGGGCGTACGTGGGGTAACCCTTTACTTCTGCATTTTTTTTCCAAGAAACCACCTAATACGCCCACTTTTGGTGCCAATCATGACGCGGGCAATGATATCGATGAGTATATCGAGTGGATGAAAGACGGCCAGCTTTTATGGTTTTGATTTCTAAAACACTCAGTATCTTTCGATCCCCATTAGAATTAAGGTAATTACTACCCCATGGTATTGCTTTCGGTGTTTGAAACGTTTTTATTTCATAGATATATAAATACAAATACCATAGTCCTAAAACGAAGTGCCCAAACCAATCGTTTTATTGTCAGCAGTCTCCTATTAGAACGGGTAATTGATTGGTATTTCGCCTTCTTAAAAAGAGCACGTAGTCATTTTTGACATAAACCGTTTCACGTCCTGAAGACGACCACATAAATTTCATCTATATTTTCTTCTTTATTGTTAATTGGGACCCAACCTGTTTGAAATGCATTCGGACTTTTCTAAGTGTATGGTGTATGATACCACATTCCTGTTGGATCTTGTAATGTCGTCAAGATGCAGTTTGTGACCATCAGAGACAGGCTGTCATCCAGGAGTCAACAAAACACTAAATCCAATCTCTTTTTTATGCTGTTTTTCAACTGAGGTACATGGCATAAATACCAGTGGTGCTGAGTCAAAACCTAGGTGTCCAAAACGTATTACTTAGCTGAATGCTATGCATTTATGGCGGTGATTTTTCGAGAAATTAACATCTGAAATTTGAGGTGATCTCTTTATCTGCGCGATTCAAATAAACCTATAATGGAGGGATCGAATGAAAGATCAAATAAACACTAGACGGACTCATATGTTTCACTAATCACCTAAATCGGCTTATATGTGTTGAAGTTTTGAAATTGCATGAATGGGGTATTTGTTCTTCAGACTTAATCCGACAAAGCTGACATACAGCACTGCTTGCTTGTCATGACGACTTGGCCGCCAAGTCTATGTGCAGCATGTAATGTAAGAAGACGTGTTGATAAGGTATGGGATTCGTGAACAAAGTGCAAGAAACCACTGGGATTTACGGTCTAAGAGTCACGATCCGGTGTTTTTCCAGTTTGATCAGAGAATCTAACGATTTTGCTCATATAGCTTTCGCGTAGGCTATGTACTGAAGTGTTTTAGACGTGTTTCCTTATATCCAGTTTAAGTAATTGAAGTACAGAGAATATACCATTTCTGCAGCTAGAATAAAAAACACTATGCACTATATCTATATTTTATGTGGTCATGATCGCAAGAACTTTGGTCTCCCATTTATGACTCACACCAATGTTGTTTGTTGTTGGCAACCAAGCTTGAGATTTCCCCGGTCTTTGCCCAACATTGCTTCTTCCATAAGTACTTTATTGCAGAATGACCCACACCAAATCTAAAGAGGAAATGGGGCCACAAGCTGTCGAATAATTGATAAGACGCAAACAAATGGATCTATAAAGAAAGTGCTCACGTTCTATCTTGTGGTATATTAACTGAGTAGTAATGGTATTTCTACTTGCCCCTGTTCTTAACCCGGTACATTAAATTTAGAGTGAATCTGCAGGAGACCACGACCCACAGGAATGTAAATATCGCGGCTATGTTGATAATTAAATGATTACCTGTCGGTTTTTTTGACCATCTAAACATTTTATGTCGGTGATTTGTTTTTACTTGGGGGTTCAAAATTTTATCATAATTTTTTGACAGATTTAATGTTTTTATGAATGCACGGAACAGTGGGTTTATAGCTTAAATGCCGTTCACATGTGTTAATAAATATGAAAATGGGCGTTCAGGCAATTTGAAATGACCTTAACTGCAGAATTCCAAGAAGTGCCAATATCGACTCCTAAGACTATATGTTAGGACAGTCAGTGAAAAAAATTATTTTTGAAAACAGTTGATGTAATGTTGTTATCCAAAGCTCTGAATTTGCCAAAAAAAGGGGGACAAGTTGAATTTGGTAGATAAAAAAATTAAAATGCTGTCCCTCTGGGTCAAAATAGGAAAACGTTCTAATTGAGTTCCGGAAGTGTTTATTCCCAGTTCAATTATCACGGCTCTGACTCTGATTGTAAGCTGTGTGTGCCTAATCGCTTAATTGATTTTTACAGTCGCTGCGATAAATCACAGTTAACAAAAGTGCATTTCTGGTCTGAAAGCAAATACCAATAAATTGCTGCACCACGGAGCAGAGGCCTAATGTAGAATAAGACTTAATTAAAGTGTAGCAAAAATTGATATCAACTTACCGGTGGCCTTTCCTGGTGACTGCGCCTTCCCCTGGGGGCGTGTTATTAACTGTCAGGAGCAGTCCACGGAGGGGCGCTGGATGCTTTTAACAGACGTTCGGTTGACGTGATTCCGGCCGAATGAATGCCGCGCCGATCCGTGACGCCTTTTGCCACATCGCGTGTCCAAACCTAAGAGTTTTTTGAAAGAGTTTCTAAATTCTCTGTTGAAGTAAGCATAAATGATTGGGTTTAAGCAGCTATTAAAGTATCCGATCCAGAACAAAGTCGCCACCACCAGAGGTGGGGTGTCACAGTCACACATTGTGCTTATAACATACCAAGAGAAAAATGGCAGATAACATAGGACAAACGCCCCCATTACTATTCCTAGTGTCTTTGCCGCTTTGTGTTCGCGCTTCATTCTCCGCCTGTCCCTTCCCGAATCACTCTCGCCATGCCGGGCAAAGGAACTGTTCCAGGCTTCTGAAGCCGTTCCGTTGACCTGCCCACCGCTGCTGTTACTGCCGTCGGTGCTGATGGAGCCCCGGGCGTAGTGGGTGGTTTGGGCGTGGATCTGCTTCTCCTGTCTCCGCGCCTCGCGGTACACCTTCAGGTAGGTGAACACCATGATGGAGCATGGTATCCAGAACGACACACACGAAGATATCACAGCATACACTTTGGTCACAATAAATGCACAAGTCTCTGGATGCCGCAGCATTTCTTTGTAGTTTTCGGGCGTGGTGTACCACTGAGAGTGGATTGGGATGTAGGATATGGTCGCTGACGCACCCCAAGTTAACGTCAACATTATTGCAACTCGTGTTTTGGTCATACTAGATTCATAATGAAGAGGATGCATAATGGCTATGAAACGATCCATGCTTATACAACACAAATGTAATATGGAAGCGGTCGAGAAAAGCACATCGTTTGCATTAAATATATCACATACAAGTCTGTCTTTAAATATCCACTTTCCTGCTAGCTCCTGTATGGCATTGAAAGGCATAACAAGGATAGCTACCAACAAGTCCGCAAATGCTAAGGAAACTATGAAACAGTTCGTTATCACTCGTAATCTTCGAAATCGGATCACGCTCACAATTACAAGTATATTACCGCACACAGCTGCCAGCATGATCATCGCCATTGCGATTCCTTTGAAAATTAGAACAACTGCCGATTGTTCTTCTGGTTCGGTTGTGTTTCCTGTCTCATTGGTGGCATTGGGGTAAAAGCCACTTGTGGTAAAAGTATACCTATCGCCAAATGAATCGTTGTCGAAGACGGGGAACTGCGCCAATCTACCGCTATCACCCATTGCAATGCGCTGCATATGTTCTCAGTTGTAAAGTCCGGCTTATCTTGTCAAATCTTCACCATAACTTCACCGGCCGTTTCCACTAGACAGTTCCCCAACTGAAAAAGAGACGCAGTGAGAAATCAATAAAATGGCAATATCTTACTTTCAGTGTGTCTTCTCTAATTGGACGTAGGTCTTCGAAAAGTCAACAATTTTTTCAAGTAATCATCGAAGTTCTTTCGTTCGTCAACACAAGATTCGTCTCTTTTTATGCAGCTGTCATTTCGAAATCCGTTACAATTCTGAGAATCAACCTAGTTGAAGAATCAGCTCCAGAAAGAGTTGAACGCGCTCTCTGCCTGGTGGGTCAAACGGTAAGGCCCGACTGGGAGTGAAACCAAACGTCGCTATTGATCTGAGAAGCTGCTGACTGGAGGGGAGTTTCTGAGAGCAAAACGTCACAAGTCTCCCTAAGCTTCTTACTGGACTGCTGACAGCGAGCAAACAATCCGCACTCGGCTGATCGCGAAGTGGGGAAGAACTATTATCAAAGATTTATGTTTGCCATAACCTTTCCCGATATTGCATGTGGTAATCTGCTTGTTGCCGTCTTTTACCGGGCAGATGGAATTATTCCGTGCATCGGTAATTAGACGATTTTATCACCACACCTGAGTTCCTTTGTGTCGGTTTTAAACGACGCTTTTCCCATAAGTCAAGTAAGAAAAAATATTACCGGTCGAAAATACGGCACGCATACCGGTGAGACGTAAACGTTTAATACACAGTGTGAAGATCACACGTGTAGCAAAACTTTAACTTTACGACTGCGACATCATTGCCACACTTAAGCCGGTGTGTAAGGGCTTTAAGCCGTTTGTAACGCTGCCCCTTAGTTTGATAAGTTACTTAACAACATCGGTGATAAGAATATTCTGTTGCGACCAGCCTGTCGACGTTATTGGGCTGGTATCAGGTATGATATACGTATTTACCGAGGCAAGCTCGGATAAAAACGTACAATAGTGCCCAGCACAAATTGAGTACCTTCTCTCTCCGGGTTCAGCGTTGAAGAATGCAAGTGATAAATGACACCTAAGACCAGATAACAGTTGAAATAACTGGGATACTACGTAAAACACATTTTCGTTACTTTTTTCTATTTCTTAACGCACGATTCCCTGTATGTAATGAAAAGAACGAGTTTGCCCAGATATTGTCGTATTTGTCTGGGGATCACTTCCAAGCATAGCTAGCAAAAGCTAAGAAGTGTCAAGCAATAAAAGGGGATTAGTTACTTCCGTAAAGGAGTTATTGTCACCGACCTGCCTTTGCATACCTGTGTGCTCAGCTAAGGCTGGATGACACGTAGAGGAAAAGAGATATCTGTGAAATTATTAAACAAAAAAAAAAGGTTTTTTTTTTTTCATTTTGTTAATTTTATCTGGTTGTAATCCTAGGGCCAACCCAACGGCTGCGCAGCCATCCCAGATACTCCGTTGCTAACATTTACAAAAAAATCTCTGCGTCAGACCCTGCTATTAATAAAAACTTTTTGCGTCACATCAAAAAGAAGAGGGACAGCTTTTAATTTGCTTTATTAGAACCTTAACATATCCCATATGATTTGAAATAGCATCAACTCTAGCTCCTTTCATCTTGAAATAATAATTTCCACTCGAGAAAGAAACTTGGACAGATCTACGCTCTAAAAGTGTCATTGGGCAGATTTACTTCACAGCAGAGACCTCCTAAAATCATCAGATCTATTTAAGGATTCAATTTTAATTTACTGCACTTGTATCAGCCCTTAGTTACCTCGGTGTAATATTTTTTAACGCTGAAAGTTTTAAGTGAAATATTACTTTTTACAGCTTCAACTTTCCACCACTGGCAAAAATTTACGACCTTATATAAAATCCAGTGTGTATTTCTGGGGTCAATTTATGAGTGCATAGTCCCAAATCTCAAACACATACGCTTTTCATTTTTGGTTATTCATTTTTTCGTGAATTACTGGGACAGGCCAAAAATTTAAGACTAATAGAACATCTCACCGTAAAACCCTAGTGTTCCTGTATGTTATACCCACACATGCCCCGCCGTGTAATGTTGACTTCCCATGCCAATACCTTATATCACCTACGATAATGTTTATATTTTATTTCAAGCACCAACAGTCACGGAAATAACTTATCGCTGTTGGCCAAAGCAATTAAGATACCAGCATGTTTACAAACAAGATTGTAGGGCTATAAATCTAGGGAGAATTGGGGCGTGTGTAGATATTTTTTTCTGACTCAAATTGCATTAGATGCTCTTTTAAGGGACGAATCACTGCATTAAAACTCAACAAATACATATGAAATAATAATTTTTTTGGGAGGGGGTGATAAGCTGGGCGACATCGGTTTTACGTAAATTGCCTTATCTTGTCGATGAAATAGTAAATATAAAGCGACAAAAAATGTATCCATAAAAAGTATTATCATAAACATACATATACCGACAGATAATTCAAAATATTTGATAAAACATCCGCCATAAAGGTTCGCATACAGAAACGTCGATAAATCAGAAAACTCGATATAACAAACAACTGGCCTCGTCAATAACCTTTGATTCTGGCGTTACTGAAACCACTGCGTGTAAACTGGACTTGATCTGGTCTCGCATGCTGGCAACTATTGAGACTGCGATCGATCAACGGGTTCCCAACAAATGGCCTGTCTACTTTTTCACTCGTATTTCACAAGGCAATAGATGATTTTATTGCAAGGACTGTATAATACCTCTTAATTTACAACATCAATACAAAGGAAATAAAGTTGAATAGTATTTTTGTATCAAGATAATGTCAATTCCACAACGCAATCACGGTTTGGTTGCTGAAGTATTTAATTGAATAAGCGATTTTTGCCAATAAAAAATACTGCGTAATAACATTCCTATTTGATTACGCTTATTGGATCTCTACTCAGTCTGTTATTGTAACTAGGTATGGTTGCTAAATCACTATTTGTCAAAAGGTCTTTTGAGAGACGGAACATCTAGAAAGTTTGGGTTGTGTTAGGTGTGAATTAAATAAAAGTACAGACGAGAGACCAATGACATCGTTTATTCGAGAACACGGGAACTTGAACGTAACTCACATATCAGTGACAATCGATATGTAGTCTCTCCATCTCTCTCTCTCTCTCTCTCTCTCTCTCTCTCTGCTAATGCGCAGTCGTACTACTCGTACTAGCACACATTCTTCCTCGCTCGCGAAAGCGCTCACATGCGCGCACCAAAAATTCTTCCGCTTAATTGCTCAAATCACTTAAACGATAAACGTTAAACCCAGTCCGCCAATACAACTGTGATGCCTTTCGCCTTAATTAAACCAGTAGGACTAAGTTCACATTGGAGATGCATGGTTCGACCCTTTTCGGTGCGACTCATAGGCACCAAAGGTACCAGTAGCCCCTTCTTTTCACACTCATTGGCTTGCCCACCGCTGGGCATGGAGCGTGACTTCTATCTGGGAACTCAGTGACTACCACAGGCGAATCCAAGTTTCTGAGAGATAGAAGTTCGAAAAAAGCAACATTTTGCAACCTGAAATATCTCTTGCAGACTTTATGATATGTATCAGATATTCGCAATGTTCAGTGCCAATGGATGACTATTGATAACACCGTGGATGCATGGAGATATACAGTAATACAGTATATTGTTCCCTATATCTGTTTCAGACATCAAATGCTATTTGTATTTACTTCTCATATAAAACGTATGGCGTTCGAATTTTATCTGATCTCCAAGGTTGGAAAAACAAATGTAGTACATGTACATAACTGAAAACATTGCATAATTTTTATATTCTCAAATGGATCAACTACCCATCTTATTCTTGCCAATGTTATATATCAGAAAATACACAATAATGAGTGTATCACCAAGTCACCAAGTGTTTTGGGGAAACTGTCAAACATCATACATGTAGACTTATAAGGGGCCATTCAGAATTGATGATCCGAGTACTTACTGAACCGACGAGTAAATATGGCCGACTACACTTCAAAAGCGTTGCCGCTAATTCCCGATGGTCTCCCCGCCTCCACACGCGCCATTAAACGGATTAAATCGTGGCTCCGAGGTTTAAATGCTAGGTCCCTGCAGCGACGGCGCGTGTGGAGGTGGGGAGACCATCATGGAATTAGCGGCATCGCTTTTTTCAAGTGGGGTCGGCCATATTTAGTCGGCGGATCAGTTAGTACTCGGATCATATATTCTGAATGGCCCCTTAGACAAAGTTTGAGACCAAGAAAACTTATCCAAACTGGCAGTGTGCCCTCGTGTCTGCGTGTCTCATATGATTATGTCTGGTTGCATACGTCATTTTCTGAGCTCCAACAAAAAGTTGTGTTTTTTATCCTGTAATCGATCACTGTCTTCTTAAATCACTCGAGTGATACACGTACAACATGATATAATTGCTCTAATAACGTCTTTACGTGACTCAGAATGTGCTGGGGTTGTCTCATTACTCATGTTACAGGTAACAGATTTTCCTGTCCGCAGTGTTAGCAGTGAATGTGGTGCTGATGCACAAGTCAAACATCAGCTGTTCTATAAATAATAATAATAATAATTATTATTATTATTATTATTATTATTATTGTTATTATTATTATTATTATTGTTATTGTTATTATTATTATTATTATTATATAAACGCCCTCCTAAAGTCAACGCGTTTGAATGTTACAATAAATATGATATGGAAGTAATGTCAATGACCGTAATGTAACCTTTCTTCCACCTTTGTCATATAATTCTCACTAAATATATTAGCTAACAATGGGTTACTTTTCAAAGTCCGTGTGACTTTGAAGCAATTAGACGCGCCGAAGTGACAAACAGCAATGGATTACCGCAGTACGATTACATATCACTTGTAGACATTCTTTGATCTTGTGCGTCTTCTTGTGACAACGCCTAGTTTCATATTCAAAGTCGATTCTGTTTTCTAGAAGCTCGAATGTAGTTTAAAGCGATTGAATATCAAAGCATGCGTGAAGTTACTCGTAGATTACGTATGGCGCCCCCATTGTTTATTTTGATATATATATATATATATAAGAACCAGCAATATATTTGCAAGTATACATGCACCCTATACTGCAACATTAATCTATCTGTTTCGTTTCTAGACTACAACGCGTGATATTCGAACACAAAAATCCATCTCCGTGATTGCTGGCAACTGTGAAGGGCAATTTGTGATTGGTAAAATATTAGTTGTGACAATAAAAGCAACAAACAACAAACGATGTCCGACGAATTGATACTATACCCCATTGAGCTGGTTTTCGGTCAAAAGTTCATGAAATCCTTCTTAGAGCGTTAACAAAGAAAAATGAAAATTGAATTACCGTGGTCATCAAAGACAGCAATAAGAATATGAGTATTTCAAATTTTAGCAAAGATTGAATCTAATGGATCACGCCACTGTATATTCCCCTTTGGAAGATCAGCCCAAGGTCGTTATACAGACAAAGAGGTGAAATGAGGTGGATTGAGCATCGCTGAGTTTCAATTAAGACTTCGATGCTTACCATGGGTTACTTTTAAATAAGGGGTACATGGCACGGCCCTTAAACTAATGTCTTGACAAGTCTGAGAATGACAACATGTTACAATAATTATGTTCAAAGTGTTCGCGAAAAAGACAAAATGACATCAGGAGGAATACCTTATATAGCCCATACTTTTTATTTTTATTCATGTCAAACAAAGAGTAAGAAACTAGAGAGTTTAACATAGCAATAGATATAAAAACAATAAAAATCACTTCAAGGTTATCGCATATGGCAAAAATATCGAGTTTAATGACCTTCGGTCTGAGGTGTCTGTACATTATAAATAGGCCCACCTACTCGGACCAGTTGTTAATAGCTCAACTCAGCAGGGATAAATAGAAAAACGTTTAAAAACAATTTTGAAAGCATGCAAATATACGTTATGGTAAAAGACGGTATCTTACCAAGTATGAACGAACTTTGCGTCAAGTACAGCTGCTTTTTCCTTTTCCTTTTGCACGCAAAGCAGCGCTTCCACCCTACAGCAGAGCTCACTGAAATGTCGCGTAGGAAATTGTACAACTCAATCACTGCTGTTTGTCGATAACCCGGAATGAACAAAGGAAGATATCTAAATAATCAACCAAGTGGATAAATATTAAGACTCACGCGTGTTCTGTACCTTATCTTGCGGAGAGAGATATCATAAGACATAAATTCATGAGAAAAGATTTATATTTTGTTAGCATTAAATGACAAAATATGGTACTATTGAATACTTAGTTAACTGTATAACCAAGTTGTTTCGAGGGGCCTTGGTTAACAATGTAAAGTTGTGAAAACGTTGGACATGAGACAAGCCTCCTTTTTGGTGGAGGCTGAAAATGACATTTATAAAATTATACCAAACGTTTATCTCGAATATGCGTTTATTTTCAATTCCGGTTCTTATTTCAATTATTTTAATATTCCATTTTATTTCTATTCTCATTTTTAGTATACGGGAAGTGTGAACTACGTATTTGTCTTTAAGGTGAAAAATATTTTCACAACCCGTTTCATGGAGTATTTTGTCCCAGAGGCCATGCTTTACCTTTCACGTGCGCAATGGTGGACCAAGAGAGCTATTTGCGACCGTTTTTTAAGAGGTAATTAGACACTTTTTCAAATCTCACAAGTTGAGGAGCAGAGGTACTAGTAAATATCCCAAAAGTAATATTACATCGTACATATTTTTCATGCTCATCATATCCAATTCCACCCATACTTAACTATACATTTAATTCTGAATGGTTTTTATCTGGACTCGGTTGTATTTTATAGATAAGTAAGGAAAGGAGCGCCGGAAGAGCGCTGTTAGCTACTGAGTCATCCTCCAAGAAGACTTATTTTTATTGTAATGACAAAAATTCTAAAGCATTTTCAAAAAACATTCCCAAAGCAAAGATTGTGGTCCGTGGCCTTGACCTACATTTACTTACGTAAGCGGTTCCTTTGCTCATGTTTCTCATCGAACAAGTTGTCGACTGCAAATGTTGATTCACTATATATGGCAGCAAGTGAGACACTCAATGTCAACAGTTATGAGTGATCCCATTAAACTGCATTCTTTACGGTGTGACATAAGAAAACCCTTCCTCCCAGATGTTTATGTATGAATACGACACAATAAAGTAGAACGGAGATTTTCTTCATTAGTAGATATAAAAGTTCAACTATGTTCTCATTTTCCCTAATCTTATTTTGGATTAACAGCTGAACTCTTCTTCGGATATTCTCTCGAGGCCTTTTTACAAAAATGTCGTTAAGCGCGGATATCTGATGGGTCGACCGAGCTCACTTCTTAAAAACAGAACGATGGATTCAGCATCTGTTTTACTATGGAGAGAAATAATATATACTAAATGTGTTCAAAATGCACTTTACTTTTAATATGTACAGGGAAGGGGGGGATTTGGACCACAACACGTTCTTGATACTCTCTTTCCACCAATGGAATATTTTATTAAAAATGTGCAATGCGTTCGTTCGTTTATGAAGAGTGTTGGTACTGGTACTATTCACGGGCTATCATGTAGCTGCGCAGTGATCGTATCTTGATTCTGGCATAAAAAATGCTTCCGATTCCATACGAACGATTTAAAGTTTTTGTTTTAGCTCTTGTGTTCGAACGTTGTCCGTCCAAAAACGCACTAATAAGCGAAATTGTCATTTCCAACCCTTGATAGATATTTGCCATTTATCATCAAAATAGTATTATGTTTAAGGTATGGTAGGAAGTCCAGTTAAAACCAGATGATAGCCGATTCTCTAAATTTTGTACATAGCCTGATGGTTATTATCTTTTACCATCAGCTATGCTGGAAATCGGATACCGCTGTATGGGGCTGATTAAAACGATCATATTAGAATCTTATTTTGACCGACATCTTGATTAATTTTGTCATTGTTACAATATAATGGGTATGTGTAGATGCGTATGTGCATCAACGATGTGAACTCTTACCACAAGCAGAGATAAGCAATAAATGATACATATATGTGTCGACATCGAGAAAAGGACATTTCTGTAGTGGGCTACACTAACCCACAACGAAGAGACTGGTGTAACCTACACCGTTATGACTCCCCAGCAAAGCAAACACAGAACGTTTTATAAAGTTACCATAATATAACGTTATCATAACGTTTCTTTTGGTAATTTTTATGTTATGGTAACGTTCTAATAACGTCCTGAGTTCGCTGTATAAATACGTTCAGCAAACTGTATTCTAGGTAAAATACTAAACATCGAGTTAATATCTTTTAGAAACTTTCCATTTTCTTAATCATATTATGCCAAAGACTTACAGTATGCAGTGAAAAAAAGGCTATTGATTAATAGTGAGACAGACGGAAGGGTGTATGTAAAAACACGGCTGGGACATAAGCACTTACGTACAGGGCACATGTAAATATTAGATTACAATTAGCTGTGTGAGCCGCGGTCTTCCGGTATTGATCGGTCAAAAGTTTATTTAGGTGTACCTGACCGGTGGTCAAAGTGTGTGGAATATCCCTTCCAGGACCGGAGATTAAGCATACATGTAAGGAAAGTTCTATGAAACGCAAACCATATTTGTATTATTGATCTTATTTTCATGTTTCATGGAGGTACGCTTTATAGAGAACCGCGGCCCGAAATGACATGTTGCGACTTTATTGGAGACCGTATTGAGCCAAGTTCAGATACATGCTGCAAAAGTGAATAAACTTTTAATCTGAAAAAACGCAAAGTACAGTTTTTTTCAAGGAACTATGATTTACGCTTTTTTATTAGTGGAAACTTCCTTGTCACGTCATGATAAGTCATGGAATTGAAATGTTAAACAGTTGTTTGGAATCAATATCATGCAACTGTTGACTTTAGCTTAGGTTTGCAAAACAACATGCTGACTGAAAGCGAAAGTCATAAACTGTTAAACTGTCTTATAAGTGTTAAAAGTCTAGATTGGTGTCTGATTGATGACACCTGGTAAAAGTGCAGGCTAGACACATAGGCCATTTGTGGGTAAACTTTTACAAAACTGCAACAGAATTTATTTTTATAAATAAATTCCCTGAAGCATCATACTAAAAGTCACACAAAATCGCTAAATGGGAAACATGAAAAATCCAAAATGGCCGACATTTTCCTTAGAAATGTAAACTTTAGCAAAGATGAGCCTTATTCATACTACTTTAGCCCAATTATGCACTAGAAATTTGTCTCTAAATGTATCCCTTAACTATTTCGAATCATACTGCTATACTATCAAAAATCTAAAATGGCCGTCAACAATGTGTTCATTATGCACTTAGACTAAAGGTATAGGAATCAATTAACTCAGTTACCCAAAACGTTACAAGTCAGGGGTTAAATCTCTAGAGCTTTGTGGTAGTGCATAACTACCGTACATATTAATATGTATTTAGGATATAAAATGGATACGGAGGTGTATGACATACTTATTCATCTATCTATTTGTTAGTTAATCTATTCAATTTGATAACTACCGTATATGTGTTAAGGGTATAAGGTACATACAGGGGTGTATAATAAAATTACCTTTGTCATACTTATTCACCTATCTACAAATTAGTTAATCTACTCAATTTGCTACATTTGAATTTGTGGCAAGCATGGAGAAACGATGACTGTAACTAAGGATACCTTGCTATATCCAAACAATAAACATTTCTTCAAAGCCTAGATAGTAGGATCACATATCTTTCTTTGTCTGTTGGCGCTTTGATATATAGGCTCATTTTTGTTTTCACTTTTAAATAAAGACATTTAAAATCAATAGGAAATAGTTTTTGGATTTTACATCATTTTACAGGCAGTGAATAACAAAACGTTTCTAACCTTCTAAAGGATATTACGTGAACCTGATATGGTCAATGTGTTCTGTCACTAAATCAATATTTTGCAAATTCAATTCCACGTTATTATGGAAAATACAATTTCCTCCAATTTAGAGTCGCCTATCACATTCAATACAACGTCGCAAAGCATGCTCACAAACCCTACAGCGGCCAGTGACTTCCAAAAAGATACTGAAGTAAAAACAAGCAAACATTTTTTGACAATAATAGTACTATATATTTCGTTATAGAACATATTTCGTTATGTTTCGTTTTTCTCCATAGGATCCGATGAACTCGTTCTGGAGCAAGCCCACTTGACCTCTAAAAAGCAATATGCGATGTGGGAGAGCAGATGCCATCTTAGCGACTTGAATAAATAGCCATGCACTAATGGTCGTTGACACCTTTCATATTGAGTCAAAACCCCCATTACTGATTCTTTCTTGGTGCATAAAAACATTTATTTTTGGCCTGTTGCTTTATGAAAAAAAAAGGCAAATATGAACCTGGATCCATTGCTAATAAAGCCATGAATTGAATTATTGTGCTGAAACAAACTGATTAAAATAACTGCGTAAGAAGTGAAAGGATCCTTTCGGCAGGCGTCTGGGTACCATACTAAGACCCGAGTTCTTTTTCTTATGATTTCTGGGTTTTCTTTGTGTGTCGTCAGATTGGTTTCTAACCAAATAATTAGTAATGGTCCTCCCCCTGGTTTCGAATGTACACCAAAAACAGTCATTCGTCAACAATGAGCTGATGGAACTAATGGACGCTAATGTGTATTTCTCAAGAAATGTTCTTATCATTTCAGTTGTTGACTCCCATAAGCTTGTCATAATTGGATAGAAGATTCCCTCGGGATCAGGCTTAAAAGAAAACACTCCCTTTAATTGATACATTCTCCACACGAAATCAAATATCAAGTTTAAGAGACTGACAATGGAAATGGTTAAATGCTGTGGCGATCTTGAGCATCAGGTGTTTGGTCTTCGGAGATATTCTCGCTCTACAAATCTGAGAAGAAAGGCATTCCCTTCGAGATAACGTAACAGATTTTTGTAATACAATATGTCGGGTGGATAAAAAAGACTTTCCAAAATGTGGACTAAAACAACTCAAAAGCTATCGATTATGCATGTAACTCAAAGAAATTACATCCAATGGCACTACACGCCATTGTTTCGCTGGTTTGTCTGAACTGTTACTGTTACATTCTTGTGATGGTCAACACAAAAAAGTCAGTCCAAAAACCCAATGCCAGATTGAGAGTAAAACACGTGATCTTTTTTGAAATCTCCTTTGCACGCTTGCATACGGTTCTCATTTTTTTCTTTAAAAAAAATGCCTTGGTCACTACCAGGCGTACGGTATTTACTCGATCTTTGCAATGGGACATGTGTGAATTTTACAGATACTGTATTTTAAGTCATAATTTCTTAAATTTAGAACATTCCAATTGAGTGGTGGCAACAAAATAACAAATTGGGAGGTCCCAACGTTGTATCTTTGGCTAACAGACAGGATATTATAAAAAAAGCAAGAATCTTTATTACTTGAGACATTACATTTGTTCTCGTACAAGTAGTATTTTTTATAACCTTAATGGCATGAAATTCGTTTCAGCCTGGTTTTGAAATAAAATTATCTGTTGGAAAGCGGATCTTGTACTGCAAAATAAACCATCACCCAGGAAACTGTAGTGCGCAAAACTTACTTCCAGTTATTCCCCTTCAGGCAACCTTTTTTTAATGAATGTCATGTTCCAGCTATGTCAAAACGTCTGTATTCTAGAAGTAGTAAGAGATAAAGTTCAGGGCGTTTTTATATACTCAAAATTACTTTGGTTCATTTACACTAAATGTAAAGCGTCTATGTGTCGTCATTCTTATTCGTTATGGTCCCAAAGTATTTGATTTAATTCCTGCATGGCATTGTCGTAGACAAAAGCTTCCGGAAAAGCAACATGACGGAACCGTGAAATGGGGTGATGCATAAGTCGTATCAAACAATATACGACACGGCACTCAAAATACAGCCTATAGCCTAGGGGAAATGTCTACAGAGAAACAGCTAGTCAAGATCTTCACAATTTGTGAACAAACGGTAAACGGCTCTGGAACCTTGGTGTCTCCCTTATCTGACTTGGCAAACAGTGGTACATATTTTTTATTGCACATCAGATTCCTAAGCAGAGACTCTGAACATGTTTTACACGGAAAGTTAACCTTGTCTGACTTTCTGTTTAATTTCCTGATAACCATCTACCGCTTTGTTGTGGTGTTAAGTAATTAGCATTCCCAGCACAATTGTACTTACGGAACCCTGGCTATGTGGATGTCATGTCTCGTATAATCCATTTACCTTGGGACTAGGTAAACCAATGTATTGGTTCCAATGCTAAATTCCATTTACTTCTTTATCTTTGGTAACTAAATTTCGAATCAAGTGGTTTGTAAGGCATTGTTCATGTTTGTTTTAATCGGGAGTTACACAGATTTCTAATTGTACCGATAAAACAAAATTTTCAAATATCTTTCTTCGGTTATTCAGTTCTGGGCAATTGCTATTAAGGTAATTACGCCATTTCAGCTTTTAACACGTCGCCGGACAAATGGATTAATTACAACAGAATTTTAATGTATTTGTTACAATGGGCCTTTGGGGCGGAAATTCCGCAGAAATTCAGAAATTCAAATTTTCAAAAAGAGCAAAAACTCGTGTCTGATAAAACCCCCAGTTGATTTATGGTATCTGTTCCAAAATTCAAATCAATGACCATGGAATGGTGCCTCGGACGTCTTAAGCTTCCTGTCCAATCAAGTGGCCATCTTCTAATTAATTCTTCTGTGTACTTTACACAACATACACCATTAATCATGCTATCAACTAGACGCAAGTAAACACGTGCCATATGCTCTTTTCCTTTAGATTGAATTATTTTACAACCCTTTATACCATGACATCTGGAAACTATACCATTTAAAGGACAATGGTCAGTGATTCAGCCAGGCCCATCAATGCATACTTCGATCTGGCACTTACAAAACAACATTTTAATTCAAGTGCCAATTGTTTACAGTCGAAAATGCGATTTTTGCACGATACAGAAAAAAGTAATTGCACCTAAGAGCGACTATCCGCACTATTTCATGGACGAGACGTTATGAATGATTACCCGCACTGTTTTTATGGTTAGAGATTTTTATGAATGCCGTTAAAAGAAATTACAAAAGGCCCGCTAGCGCGATGTGTGATAAAAACAAAACAGAATCAGAATCTTGCTATAAAAAGAGCATATCGACAGTCGATATCGCGACCATGATATGTTGAAGGTACCCAGAATAAAACGTAAATGACCCAGGAATATGAGCATCTCTCTATCAAACCAGGAGCTAATGCTTTCATAATCCCTCATCGCCTTTGCACCGTTCCCCGATAAGATATCACACTGATTTACGTCTAATTCTTCAATCGACGGAATTGGATATACACCAGATCATTATTTTCCTTATTCCTCTGAGTGAAGGAAGACGTGGAATTTTGTTTCCTTAAGTGCAGTTTGAGGAGTCTGATCAAAAATGTTCAGGAAATAAAGATCATGTCGTTTTTTTTGCCTGAGAGTCATAGACAAGACATCTAACAACAGTACTAGTGAAAGTTCCTCTGTGTGTGTGTGTGTGTGTGTGAGAGAGAGAGAGAGAGAGAGAGAGAGAGAGGAAAAAGGGAGATTATCAATGCCGTAAAACACACGTAAAACAAGCAATTCTAAATGGCCATAAATTACTACAGACCTCATCGTGTTCCAAATGTTTGAAGGACACTTCACTGAAGGTTAATCGGGTTAATCAATCTCTTCTCGTTTATATGTGGTCACAGGTTCTCTGGCTTTATCAATGGGGCGCCCAACAAGTGTTTTTTCCTCAATCATGGTGATAAAAGTGCGATAACCCTTTGATCTATTCGAATGCTTCAGTCCTTTCGACCAAATAATTTTGTCTATATGTATTTTGGGGGAGGAGGGTGGAATTAGCGCCATTTAAGCGTTAATGACAAATGCAAAAAAAAAAAAAAAAAAAAAAAAAAAAAAAACACGGTATATTGGTCCTAATCTGACATGTCAAATATGTTCCAACATTAAGTCATAGGAGGCAATTTTGTGAACGACCATGCTGCTATACGTGATCATGTGTACGAACTAACTATCATCAATGATGCAAGAGACCCTTGTTTTAAAGGAACAGTAGATTTTCTGCCCAAAAATTTAAAATGAAGAGGCTATTTTTTGCCTATACATCTGAAATAATAATGCGATGACAAACTGAAATAAAAGTACATAGTTGAATGAGCTAAAAGGGCTTGTTTAACCTTTAATTACTTATTTGCCCGTGGGTATTTTTCGCCCACACTCCTAACCACCTTTTATTCGATCCTGTTGATATTTTGTCACAGCATACCATCACACAACCCGGAAAAGAAGATTAATTTGTAGGGAAAAATTGGTTTAACATCACAAATCATGCATTCATATCTCAATGCCCTTCTGAATCCATTACATCTAGAGCATCTAGCAGGCCTGGACTTCCTCTCCCTATCGTAAATCAATACCCCTGAGAGGTGCTGCATCAATGTGGGTCCCGTCCCCAATGTCCAGTCCCCTCATGTCCGCAGGAATTCTGAATGTCAAGATGCACAGGACAGAAAGAGTGCAATTTTGCTGACAATAATTAAATGTACAATAGGCAAGTCCGTATCCATTCCACTGAACCTTGAATTCTTGGATTGATCCACAATATTTGGTATGGTTAATAATTTGACAGAAACATCGAAATTCCCTATATTGATATATCAGTTGTCTAATTATGTCGTGGATTTCAAAGCAAGTTTATGGCATAACTTGCAACAACATTAGCAGATCAAGGTTTGTAAAGTTAAAGAATGGAGCACCAATGTTTAAGTCTTATATGAAGAAATACATCGAACAATGAATCCCTTTTTAATTCGCGAATGTTTCAACTTATGTATACTGTATAAAAATTCTGCAAGTTATTCAAAATTTTGGTGCATTCACTAGACTTTGGCCAAGACAGAAAGCACCAAAATCTCGACTGATTTTCAGAATTCGTGAATAGTGTAATCCCGCATGTTACTAGAATGAAACACGCATTTGAAGTTGGACGAGAATCGTGTGCTTAGCACAAATGAATCACAATCATATGTATTATTACGTAAGTTTACCACGCTGACCTTGATTTGCCGATGATAAACAACCATCATAATATATCTGGGTTAGTCACGAAGATGCCACTCTTAAATTACATGTAAGACACAAAATTATGTTACGTGAAATGATAATAGGACCTAGTAAGGCAACCTGAAAACAAATGCATTTTGAGTCAAAGGAGTTGAATTTACTGGTTATTGTCGTTAACTTAACACTGTCACCAACACTTAAGAGGACCTCCGTTTACCTTGATTGAGATGATTCAATAATTGATTATTACCGTTAAATAATTTGTTTCACGTCGTTATTATCCACTTAAAACATAACAGCTATTGAATTATACAGCAGGACCATCATATACACTGTACATATATGTTTTAACTGGCTTGCATGATATGCTACCAGCGGTATAGAGGTACACATGTAAGTATATTGGTTAAAAATAGCTTCAACGTCAATTTAGTTCAAAGTATTTTTTACCCAACTTCTCACTTCCAAAAGAAAATGCACAGAAAAATATTGCAATTTACTATTCACAAACAACTTAATATATCACAACAGGTTAAGAAAAGACAAAATGTCATATCACAAAACGGTCGGTCTAGAGTTGTTGTGGGAGATTATCTACAGATACGAAACACATTCTTAAG
>NW_019775378.1:439704-460614 GCF_001039355.2 Lingula anatina
AAAAAAAAAAAAAAAAAAAAACGGTATATTGGTCCTAATCTGACATGTCAAATATGTTCCAACATTAAGTCATGGGAGGCAATTTTGTGAACGACCATGCTGCTATACGTGATCATGTGTACGAACTAACTATCATCAATGATGCAAGAGACCCTTGTTTTAAAGGAACAGTAGATTTTCTGCCCAAAAATTTAAAATGAAGAGGCTATCTTTTGCCTACACATCTGAAATAATAATGCGATGACAAACTGAAATAAAAGTACATAGTTGAATGAGCTAAAAGGGCTTGTTTAACCTTTAATTACTTATTTGCCCGTGGGTATTTTTCGCCCACACTCCCAACCACCTTTTATTCGATCCTGTTGATATTTTGTCACAGCATACCATCACACAACCCGGAAAAGAAGATTAATTTGTAGGGAAAAATTGGTTTAACATCACAAATCATGCATTCATATCTCAATGCCCTTCTGAATCCATTACATCTAGAGCATCTAGCAGGCCTGGACTTCCTCTCCCTATCGTAAATCAATACCCCTGAGAGGTGCTGCATCAATGTGGGTCCCGTCCCCAATGTCCAGTCCCCTCATGTCCGCAGGAATTCTGAATGTCAAGATGCACAGGACAGAAAGAGTGCAATTTTGCTGACAATAATTAAATGTACAATAGGCAAGTCCGTATCCATTCCACTGAACCTTGAATTCTTGGATTGATCCACAATATTTGGTATGGTTAATAATTTGACAGAAACATCGAAATTCCCTATATTGATATATCAGTTGTCTAATTATGTCGTGGATTTCAAAGCAAGTTTATGGCATAACTTGCAACAACATTAGCAGATCAAGGTTTGTAAAGTTAAAGAATGGAGCACCAATGTTTAAGTCTTATATGAAGAAATACATCGAACAATGAATCCCTTTTTAATTCGCGAATGTTTCAACTTATGTATACTGTATAAAAATTCTGCAAGTTATTCAAAATTTTGGTGCATTCACTAGACTTTGGCCATGACAGAAAGCACCAAAATCTCGACTGATTTTCAGAATTCGTGAATAGTGTAATCCCGCATGTTACTAGAATGAAACACGCATTTGAAGTTGGACGAGAATCGTGTGCTTAGCACAAATGAATCACAATCATATGTATTATTACGTAAGTTTAGCACGCTGACCTTGATTTGCCGATGATAAACAACCATCATAATATATCTGGGTTAGTCACGAAGATGCCACTCTTAAATTACATGTAAGACACAAAATTATGTTACGTGAAATGATAATAGGGCCTAGTTAGGCAACCTGAAAACAAATGCATCTTGAGTCAAAGGAGTTGAATTTACTGGTTGTTGTCGTTAACTTAACACTGTCACCAACACTTAAGAGGACCTCCGTTTACCTTGATTGAGATGATTCAATAATTGATTATTACCGTTAAATAATTTGTTTCACGTCCTTATTATCCACTTAAAACATAACAGCTATTGAATTATACAGCAGGACCATCATATACATTGTACATATATGTTTTAACTGGCTTGCATGATATGCTACCAGCGATATAGAGGTACACATGTAAGTATATTGGTTAAAAATAGCTTCAACGTCAATTTAGTTCAAAGTATTTTTTACTCAACTTCTCACTTCCAAAAGAAAATGCACAGAAAAATATTGCAATTTACTATTCACAAACAACTTAATATATCACAACAGGTTAAGAAAAGACAAAATGTCATATCACAAAACGGTCGGTCTAGAGTTGTTGTGGGAGATTATCTACAGATACGAAACACATTCTTAAGGAAAAAAAAATGAGACACCATACCTACAGTTTCTTGTTTCTCTGGTATAAACCTCAGCGCGATAAGTTCCTTGGAAAAAATACACCAGAGCGACTTGGTGCAGTCACATTTATACAGCTCGTGTGTTTGTGCTAAGAAGAGTAAAAAACTATTCTGCAACTTGACATATTTAACGTCAAATCTCGCTTGATTCGTAAGCCTCACGAGATGTCAAGCTGTCTCTTTTATTTAGTAGAATGACACCACTTGCTCAATGTCTTTTGCATCATGTAGGTTTTACTTAACAGGCGCGAAGTACTCATCCGTTTAATAAGGTGACAAGAAAATTCGGATTACCGTTTTCTGGAAAGCAGACTCATTTGTTTGTGTGCATGCAAGAGAAATACTAGTGAAGGCAGTTCTCTAGTTCTTTTGAATACCGCGTGAAATGCTGCAACTTGATTCCAAATGTGGTGTAAGTTTTTTCCCTCAAAAGGTGAATTATTTTGAAACTAAGATGGCCTCCCAACTACTTTAAACCATGTTTCGGTCAACCATGTTTCTTTATTTACTTATAGTAATTTAAACAATGTCATTGCAACAGTAAATGTCTAACTTTAGATAGTAAACACAGTTTAAACCCAAGTTTTAGAAGCTTTAGTTTTGCCGAGAAAACAGGAAAGAATAAGAACATCTAAAAAAGGGGGGGATGGGGATATTCTGATCTCTACGTTTTGTAATTTCAAACCTAAGGAGGAACCAGCTGAGGTAAATACTAGCATCTCATTCTAGACATGGGCCTGTTCTAATGCATTGTTCACTTCCGGCATAAACACTCATTGATTACATTTGCTCATCAAATTAGACATCTTTAAGTCTAGAGACTCAATTTGCTTGATTGTAAGATGCATGCATTGCATTAGAAAGTTGGACTAATGATATGCGTTTCACCTTCGAAGTTAAGTTGTTCACAAGAAAAGGAGGCTTCAGCACAAACTGCACTCAGATGGCTAGTGATATCATCAAACATTAAACATCATCATTGGACTATCATAATTTTTCAAGATATTAGCTGACCTACCTTGACTTTTGCGTATAGCGCTATTTTCAGGTTTTGGTCGTATTTGATAATAATCCTTATCCGCTACGGATTTTTCTATTGCACTTTGCTCAGTCATCTTCATCTTGTCGTGGTTAATACATGTAATTTGGATGGTATAATTCGGTTTGCTGGCCCTTAGTATGGAGGTATATTTTATCAGTCGTACCTTCTGTACGAAAGGCCAACTTAATTTACTTTCATGTCGCTCCAACCGCCTTGTCTAGTGCCGCGTATCATGCCAACGTGCTATAATGGAAATGAATATGCAGCACGTAAAGCATAGATGGTACACGCCAGATAGTAATTGCGAGAAATAACATCAAAAGACTCCTCCTTTCAGTTGAGGAAGTTCTCGGCGAGATTTTGAACGGCAGAATCAATCTACTAATCTATCCAAAACCAACAATGACGCAACGGTTACGTAACAGACATAAGGAGTCTATGATCTGTGTCTATCAGCTAAATGCAATTTGGAGACGTAAAGTAGAAAAATAAGAGACTAGGGTCATTGTGTCTACAAAATCCATTTCCGGAGACGTTTTTTTCTCATCTCAAAATTGAGAGAATGGATAGAAGCTGTTTAGATGTGAGCAAGTACTGTTTGCTGTGTACTAGACCAGGCGGTAACCTGACGTGTGAGACACACCTTTGTCAATTTCGCGCAACAAATTAATGTTGAAATATATATGACTATGTTGTTTTTTGTCATATCACGCGGCAAACCCATTATCATTACTGTCAGGGCATACATTTTGTTTTATTTGGTTACATACATTTTAAGGTGTGCTTAATTTCATACATAAAATGCAAAATAGTTTCTATTCTAAGTCTGTAATGGTGACTGGTATTTTTAAAAAATTAGAAAATAACTTGGGATGCAGTAAGCAAAGTGACATGGGTCTGAAAGCACAGTACAGGTGCACGCTAAAGTTTCGTGTGGTCTACCATATAACATTATAATCAAGCAGGTGTTATTCCTAGTTGAACAGCTTCGATATGTCAAAGGCAATAGAAGCAGTAGTAAGCAGACTTTCGGAAGTGATTTATTTTGGCGCTTATTCAAGCGTTGCAGTTAAAGGAATTATTGTTGCAGCAAGATACAGTGAAGCTTTTGGGTCTACCTTCTCAATAGATAGGATTGCGTCTAGATTAATGCAAATACATGGGTAGATTTCATTAAGTCACTTCAACCAGGCAGACGACGGTCTAATTGAAATTTGATTCTGTAAATCCATTAAAATTTCGGAAATAGAGGCCCTGGCTTACTGGAGCTAAATACACGCACCAGTTAGCAAATGCTTTAGAATAGAAAAACTATCAAAACTGTTGACAAAGCCCAGCAGTAGATCGTTTAGTAAAAGACAAGCGTAAAGAACATATCCGTGTTCCTGGTGTAACTCGATACCAAGTTACAGAGGCCGTTAATTACGTGTACATGCAGCTCCCTACAACACGACTTTGTCCGTTTATAAACCACAAAACAAAAAGTCGCATCTCTTGACGACACCTCAGCCAGCGCGCCTTTTGCAAATGTTTAATCACTACTTCTAAACTTCATTGCTCCGTCTGTGATTTCGCTGACTGATTTATAGCGTTCAGGTCGGCGAGTTAATAGACATCTTGTCGACTGGAAACGATTCGTTTACTGTCGTCCTGCATGACCATAACCATAAGTAACGTTAAGAGGTCGAGGCTATGGCCTTAATCACGATATATCAAATCAATAAGTATAACATGAAGATTCGTTTCTGGTAATGCGGGATGAAATGAACGAATTGAAAAAAGTTTTGTCGCCAAATTTGAATATACTATCCCCCCAAAAGGCACACGACACGCATGTGTAAAGCTAGGGATCTGTTCTCCAAAACAAATTAGTTTAATTAACTGTTAAAATATTTTAGTTAGTATCATGGCTTTTCTTTTTCTGTTTCGCCCTACAGATATTGAAGACTCAACAGACAGTAAACTTCACAAACTGTGACAAGGAAAACAATGTTGGTGTACATTAGTATATTCTTTGCTCATTAAGTTTCAAGCAAATAGTCTGATTTCACGAAAAACATTTTTTTTTATTTTTATGCAGCAATTGAACTTTCTGGTGCTGTCACATTTCTTGATATTTTTAACAATAAGACCAAAAACGATTTATGCTGATTAGTTAATTGATTAATTAGTTAATTTGTCGTATATTTAATTTGTTTTAGGGAACTACCACATATTTATCCCGGATCGTATTAGACTGAAATTGCCTATGTTAAAGTAAGAGCCAATATTCGAATTTATGAAAATGGGCAGGTAATACTTGAACATGCATTGCAGATGAGTGTTTGACTAATAAATATTGACATAGCCATGTTAAAAGCAACAGTTTTCAGGACTGTCGCTGAAGTAGAACTGAATCGTAAATTTCGCTATAAATGAAATCCTTATGGGCTGTCTAAAACATGCGCACTGAACTCATAATGTGGCAGGCCAAATTTATTTTTCAATCAATACAAAATTCAAACCAGTCTAAATAAGTTTAACCAAGTTTTAGAAACAATCCGTCTCAAATAGGGATGAAAAAACAAATCTTATTTTTGTGTCTTTGACCATATTTTGAAGGTACTTTCAGTCGTAGCTTTTATGTTAGAAAATACCCCTGTATTACAAAAAGTCGTCTACATCACACACACATTTCTGGGTTAGAAGATTTAAAATACGTAACTTGGTGGAACAAGTTGAACAATGCAGGAGTCTCTCATTGATCCGTCTGAAAGTACATGTAGCTGGAGTTTTTAATCTGTTGAAATGGCTCTTACCAAGTATGTCAGCCTAATCAAACAAACCGGAATATAATTAATACATTTCCTGTGGGTATTTTTGTCAATATGTAACAAATTGTTTGGCAGACAACCCCAGCTGACCACAGGCTATGATTTATACTTGCAATTCAGTTCAGATTGAAACAAAGCGCCCTCTATCCCAAATTAGTACAGCACGAGATATTGAGGGCTTAGGGGTAAGACAAAAAATTTTGTCACGGGCTTTGTATTAATATGCAGGTGCATCAGACACGCGATGAAAGCAGTGTTCTTTTGTTATTTATTATTTGCGAAAAAAATCAACTGTAGATAAACGTCTGCGAAGAGAGAGTGCATGTGCAAGACATGTAATGTCTGTACATAGAAAGGTGATCAAGCATTTGCAATTACTACTGCATTGTTCTCATTAATGTGCGCCTACCCCTCCCCTCTCTCTTTCTCTCTCTCATTTCTGCGGCACACTTTCGCAAAACAATTTGACTACCAAAAATCTTCGAAATTACGGTGTTACATTTCCCTGTTCAGCCCTGTTTATAAATAACATCAACTAAGACCGTTGGAGAGAAATCAGGCAAACAGGCAATAAATGTATCGCTTCCTTGTCCTTGGTTTATCATTAAAATGATGTAAGGCTGAATTTAGTTCCGCGTCTAAATGTCATCGTTGTCTCAGAAAATTACATAGGGAATTCGAAGTGATGAGGCCTCTTCTTTCATCTTTCCACCGGCAAAGCAAGTCGAAATTACATAGAAATCCAATGTCTGGCAATGCTACTCCATCTAAAAATTTTAAGGTGACCATCTAGCTCTGTAATAATAACAGACGAGTATTTAGTTTATTATTTCTTAATTCCAAATGAAAATATTATCTTATTAACGTGCACATTTTATAGTGTATGACCATGAGCCCAGTAAAAGTTATGATTACAGCTAAGTATCCTATACGGATCGAATATCAAAGATGGTGACCTGACCCAAAAGTTCAGCATAAATAGTCACTCCGACACTAAAAGACGGGGAGACAAGAGATTAAACTTAAGGACGAAAGTTTTACTGCAGCGTGTGCTCTCTCTAGGTTATTGCATTGTGTACGTGTATGTCTAATATATATATATATAAACTATCGTATTAACCTATATCTTACAATGTTTTATTCATTCACATCAGTCCACCATGCATGTATGCTCATTTTTTATTTATTTATTTATTTATCATTGACAATCAGTTTGTAAAACGTGCATAACGACCAGAACACAAACTTCGTCTTAATAAACCTTGACCATAAAGGCGACATTGAACAAGTAACCTTAGATCTGGGCTAGCTCCACGCCTTTAAGTCTCGAGTCTTTAATTGCGACATAAAAACGAACTCGAAAAGATAAGTGCGGATCGGTGACTGTTTTATGCATCAGGCTGCTTTTACTGGGCATGCTACCCTCATCTATCGTGGAAGAAAGACAGCTTTATTACAAATTATTGGTCGCACCGGGTTTTCCCTGAGATTATATACAGGCTACTGTATCCACAACAATTGTAAGGTTTTTACGCCATAATGCCTGTTGGGATATTAACCTCGTACATAGTTACCATCAGCTAGTATACAGTAGGCCCTATATTATTTCTAAATGCATAGATATTGACTGTATTCCTATTGCCTATAGTTCAAAAACTGTATCCCATGAAAACCAAGGGAAACGATCATTATTTTAGGAAAATATATTAGAAAATTGTTTTAGGAAAAATGAGCTGGCGACATTCTATGTGGGTCGGGTTTGAGAACTTGTTTCCTGCACACCAACTTATACTCTTTATTTATTTATTTATTTATTTTGATGAGAACACTGTAGATTATGATGCTCTATATTCGTTAACAGGTACGAAAATAGCGGATCTACTTCACATAACAGCTATGTCAGAACGTGTTGAATGTACAGGTAAGACATGAGGAGGTCGCGCTCATTTGCTAATGGTGTTCCTAGTGGGGGCTGTTGATTAAGCAAAGCATGATATTATGTCTCTCTTGTCAAAGGCACTAGTCCTCTCAGGTTTTCCTTGCACGTTCAGTTTTATAGCATTACTACGAATTAACCCCCCATAATAGCCAGAAAACTCAAACCCACCCCTTTCAACACTAATACCGACTTGACAATAAAAAACAATTAAAAGGCAATGAAAGAAACTATGATAGCCTTCTAATTATAACCTGAATATTTCTACTGCGGCCGTATGTAAGTAGGTCTCTTAGAAAGAGGAGACCTTATTTTAAGAGAGAAAACTGCACCTGCTGTAATTAAGTTAAAATCAGACAGATTCTTTTTTATGTAACGGAGAAGGTGTTAGTAAATGATGCCATTCGTATGTGCCCACGGTGTTCAAGTTTAGCGATGTGGCCCGAGAACAAATGCGTGCGCTACAACATTCAATTAAAAAACGGCCGCCTACCAATTCATTGCGTTCCACATCTAAGATAGCCAGGTTGCTTTTGAGTTTAATAATCGGTGATTTATGAAATCGTGGAGAATTTTGATGGTCAGCGATCAATTTTGAACTGTCAGAGATCCATTCCTGGTGCAAATATGTTAACATACACCCACAGAGAAAACTGTTTACAGGGCGAAGCGGGCGAAATGCGGCACGGCGTGTAAACAGATAGTCAGGCAAGCTCTGTTCTACACCGTCTACATGATAACTGTCAGACTTTTTATACACATAAATCTCTTTAAACTGACCAGAGCCAGTCCAGGCCGTCTTGTTATGAAACTTATTCCTGTCTCAACTATACCCATGGCTTTCGTCTAAAGACTGTGAAGACCACGTTAAACGAAATGAAATAAGATTGGTACCGATGTTCACCCAGTAGCTAATACTAAATGTTCTCATGTCCTTATCTAGCACAGCCGATCACTCGTTTCTGTACATTTAATTCAATCTGCCATTTACTTCGTAGATTCAGCCCAGGTGAAGCGCTTTACCCCTCTTGGTGCAAAAAAAAAAAAATACCACTAATTGCTGAATGCACATTAAAATATATGTCGCAATCACGGAAGGGATGTCTGGAGAAGAAAAGACCGTCGTGTGAATATATTGGTCGTCTTTACGAAATTTCTGACCGTGGTCCAAACAACTACAGCAAAAGTATATACAGTACAGAGTAGATTAAAAAGTTAACGCACACCAGTTTGTTCAGCATGGCGAATTCGGTAAAAGCGGGACGCAATTGCACACCAAACGGTTTTATGTTAAATCCCGTATCCCCTTGTACTCTGGAGGCTTATAGGGACAGCTGCATTCATCTTCGTTGCTTAAACTGCTCTGACTTTGAATATTATCGGCTTCTGGCATTATATAGTAACATTCGCGTAACTGCACATAAGTTATAATGTTCCTAATCTATGTATCCGCAGGAAGGCAGGCAAAACCCCATGATGTCTGGCGAAAATACCGTTTTTTATGATGAGTGATAATTGGAGAACGTGTATCAACCTCGATACGTTTACTCTAAAACATACCAGCCATCAGGAAGTGTATGCTGAACGTTACAATTCATCATCTTGCAGATTATAAACAATTACCATCTCACACGTATAAGCCATCCACCGTTTACATGGCTCCCTGTAGAAAGATATGGAAGATAGACCAGCCATTCTACAACATTTATGCATCCTTATAACACTATAAATCTCAAGCTGGATTTTTCATTGGCAGCAATTAGCACCTAATATCGTCATGAGAAAATCATTAGCAGCACAAGAATTTTTCTACTCGATATAATACTGTTGAACAATTTCTACTCACCGTCTCTGTCCTTGTCAGTCGATTCAGTGTAATAAAGTATTTCCGTTGAAATGTTGATCGTCGATTGTTTTTTAGCTTACTTTGCCAAGTTTTATTGATGTTTTCTGAATCCTGCCTGCAACATCGATGGATAATTTGAGATTATCCCTTCGCTGTAAATTGCCTACAAATATGTCGTTTCGGCATACTTATATGTTCTTAGATTTTCGAAAAATTTCCACCTGCTCTTTTCTCTGCTCAAGAGAAAAAGGGTCCCGACTTGATAAGTCAATGCCTTTTTACTTCACGCTGTCCGAAGTTTGTAAACAACGGATAATGGCGCATTTAATGAGGCCGCTCATCTTGTTATTTAACGTTTCTTGATTCAACCGCAGTAGCTAAGTTTTCCTAATGTGTAGCCACGACCCGTATGCAAACACTGGCTCACCCGATTATGTTCCCCGCAAATCTTCATTCCAAGGTGTCACGTGACCGAACCATCACAATTTTTATGAACACGCGGTTTTTTATTGCTGCATCAAAACTGCACGGAGATAGACGATCCTGCAATAAAATATTCAGAAGAAATCGGTTTTCCTATCGGAAATGGCTCATCTAACAAGGAATTGGGTGGAACCAAAATCTGCGTTAATGTTACAGAAAGTGACTCAACACATGAGGCACTGCGATAGTGAACGATAAAGACGGGCATCTGACATTTCTTTAGTTATATATAAGACAGAAATCAAGATTAACTTGACGTTATCGTCTTAATTATGATGTTTATTTTTTTAAAAAAATGCCATCAAGCTTGTCCCTCAAAAATGTTGTAACCAGCCCTCTGACCCCAGAAATGCAAGGTGACGAGAGGAATCATAACACGAGTATTACCCACTAAATTGAATCGCCAGCATATGTAAGGTCGTTTATCATAGAGCTGTATTTAATTCAGATATCAAGTGTAGACGCAAAGTCGGTGCAAATATGAACGCATGACACATGCACATGCATAATTTCAGTAAGTAGCAGGAAGACTAGTTCATTTGTCGGGGTGCATGTCCGGTGTGCGCGTTAAGTTACAACGTGATACCGGGTTTTCGCACAAAACAACATGTAAATGACCCCCTTCCACCAGGTGGGGAGCGCTTCCCATCGCCGATGTTTCTTTCATGTTGGCATTAAAAAGTATACAGGTGTGTAATGCGATCAGAAATGGCCGTCAATCTGTCTTTATAATCACGCGGGCTGAATATGGAATCACGTCGCGTTATCAATCATATAATACTTAACTGCTCATTGGAATTTCCGCCCTGAACTAAATGAAACAGCACTACCCTGTTCCATGAGTAGTCTATCGATTCTTTCACAGATGCTGCAGAATTCACCAGTTCTATGTACATGTAGGCAAGGACTGCATGGACCTAGACTAATCTGACTAATGAAGAGGCCATTGGTGTAACAGGAATGCAAGTCCGCTGGGAACCGTAGTCCGCTTCCCATTACTTTGTACAGGTGACATTCGTCCCATGTTCTAACTCCAATACTCCAACTAACCCTAATACACTAATCACACGGGAGCCTGGACTTCCATTCCTAGGACTTGCATTCCTTTTAACACCGGGATAGATGAAATGTCCGATTTCGTTTTGATTTCAGTCACAATGGATGCTTGAACGAACGGATACATGGTTCGGTAATCCTTGTGTCCTTGCAAACGTTTTTATTAGGCTGAAATGTTTTGATTCATTTAATACTCCTTTAATATATTGTGTGCGTGCGTGCGAGCGTGAGTGCGTGTGTGTTGTAAAGTTGGCCTTGGTTATCGAGGATACTAAACCCAATATTTGGCTTTAGCTTTTCATGGATGGTTTCTTGAATATATTCAAGCTTCTCCGAATCTGGAAACGAATGGAGACTCTGGCGAAACGTAAAAATGTCTTTGCATAATACATGATGATACATGTGTAGCACTTCGTTAAGCAATCTTAAATTTTATATGATTTATCTCCTTATCTGATAATCACTCACTCATCAAAAATCGTCTTTTTTATTTATTTTTTATTTTTACTGAAAATGTATAAAAAATTCGGCATTGAGTTCAGAGAAATTCAATTCATTGCAAAGTCACTCGATACACTAAAATAATGCATTCCGTTGAAAGGACTTAACATCAAATTGTTCCTTTGTATATTTGTGATATGGTCAAGTAGTAGACTCAAGTGAAACACTTCGTTTTGATGCATTATGGTGGAAAGATGCAAGTATTTTTCTCAAATATCCATAAATTTCAATGTCGTTTGTCTTTGTTTCGAATCCATTGCCTTCAAACTGTGTTCTGTGAAATACGGAGGTCCATCTATGTGTTTGCTTGTATATGTGAAAATTCAGTGAGGGTTTCGTGCCCCATTGGAAATATATCGGAAAGCATATTTTTCTTAAATCATTTTACAATAAATCTTATCTGTAATGAACTATGAAAATGTATCAGCTGTTTAACCGTGATAACAATTTGGTCCGCTGCACTTTCGATTTTTCTATATGTGGTTGACACATTTTAGAGGTCAGGCCATTCAGAGCAAAACCACAATTTTCAATTACAAATAAAAGGATAAGATTGATAGTGCTGCTGGCCGGCTCGACGAAAAAGGGGCAATTTGAGGACACCTCTTAATCGAAAGTTAGGGGCCACTAGGTGCTTTCATTTTATTAATCGTATACTTAAAGACTATGTACAGGCCGTAGAATAACATGTAGTTCATGGATGTAGAACGTCATTTTTACATGTATTTTATTCCGCAACCCCAGTAAATATCAAATAGTATTACTTTCTAGACCTCCTTTGCAGTTTACATCTTCGCCGAATCTATGTCCAAATTGTAATGAGAAACGCAGCTTTGCTTCGATATAAAAAAATAGATAGCTTACATGGCTCGTTCAACGGAGACCGATCTTAATAAACCGTGAGTGGCATGACTCGAGCATTCCGTGACTTGACCGTACTGCAAAAGAGCAGAATGAGACTGCTGACTACTTGCTTCATCAAGCGTCCAAGCCATCGTACACCGCACGCTCAACTGATAAATGCCGGTTAAGCTATTTCTACTAAATATTGTACTAATAATCTTTATATCAATTTTTTGGATGAAGTAGAAACCAAAATGTTTAATGTTCAGTAAGTTGAATTACTCTTTTTTCAAATGACGAGATATGAAAATGTTGTCTTAGAGTTGGGGTTTGATTTTAGAGAAAAAAAAAAAGAGAATAGCTCAGTAATGAAAACATGAAAAAGACTACGGTCTGCAACGTTCTTTCATGACCATCTGACAAGACGGTCTGAGAGGCCCCAGGCAAAAAACATTTTTTAAAACCCACGTAAACAACGTAAACGGACTTTCATAGGGACTCGCTCTGTGGGACGCTTTCCGAGGAAATCACTCTGGGGAACTCCGAAATAATAGATATTAGCACTTCTTTACCACTTTTTACACATTTTCTTACGAGCCGTACATGTATCTTAGGGACTATGTGAGCATAAGAGCCCCTTGGTCACATGTTGGTATTTTTTTCCCTATGATGCGTAATACATTGACAGATCAAGGATTTTACTTACATGTAGCGTGCATGAAGGGAACGCCAGGGTAAATAGATTTCTACCAGCGAAGTGAGGCAAATATTAAACTGTAGACTATTTTCTGTTATATGTAGGGCACAGAAGAGGAAAAAAGAGTTAGGTTTTGCCTCATTTTGCTGATCATACTTTTATTTATTTATTTATTTTTTTTTGTTTGTTTGTTTGTTTGTTTGTTTGTTTGTTTGTTTGGGGGGGGGGGAGAGGTCCTAAGTAAAGGGAGTACTAGTTGTCACCGGGTAACGTGACGCGGTCTTTCCCATCTGTCATGACCGAATAAAGCTCTGGATTTCCGTCACCATTCACACACATTTTCAAATCTGATGTTGAGTATATATTTATGTGGAACTCTAACCCAAAATAACTGCCCGTGCTTCTTAAAGCCTTTTGAATCGAACAACAGGTGAAGACGATTGCTGCGCGATCTTTTAGCAATGGTTGTAACTAAACCTAAAGCCCCATGTACCGGTATATAGGGTCTTAGAACCCATTCCCAGAGATTAGATCGATCCAAACTAGATCGATCTTACTCCCTGGGGGTTCAAGCTAAATAGCTGTCAGCCGAGCGGGCACGAAAGTTAATTACCCCCTTACAGCTTGTAGTAGGCGGGACGGACATTTAAGCCGGATTATCTGACAGTAAGCTAGTGAGACTCCCCACGTTGATAGATCGATCTAAATGTCTGGGAATACTCCCTTAAACGCTAAAATTAACCAGCCTACTGTACCAGTTTTCCTTAGGCCTACTCTAAAAATGTCGAATTTCATCAAATCTTTCGATAAAAAGTATACAAAAATGAAATGTGTATTTTTTTAACCACCACCACCACACACGCACACACACATAGGATAATAACCAAACAAGGGGAAATGATAAAGATCAAGAGAACTTGAGAGCGAAGCTGGCAAATAAGATATACAAACACCAACAACCAAAAAATTTTGCAATAATTTCTAGACTAAAAAAGAAAAAAATTAAAAATATTCTGATCTTGCTGACTTTCGAAAGGAACCTGCTTTTTTCCTAAACAAAAGTTTTAAACCATTGTACAAATTTGAAGTTATATTAAAATATTGTAATGAATATACCTGTATATCAATATAGCTTGTAAGAAATATTCCAAACATGCTGGTTTTCAAGAGGAACCTGACTGTATTAAAATACAAAGCCACTCAAAGTAAAACAAATAGGGCCTAATTACTTAATTGTAGCCTATATGTTGACGGCGACAGACAGACACCTCAAAAGAGTATATCCAGACTAATACAGTGTGTATCAAATCAATATAACTCTCCAAAACTAATCTCTGAAATCAAAGAGGGTTGCAAAATTGAAGAAGAGGCCGATACAATAATTTTGTGACAGACTACTAGCGACCCCAGTGTTCAGAAAGAAGAGAATGCCCTTAATTTTACAGAGCATGCGCATTACCAGCTTTCTTACTTCCGATACCAAACATGGCGCATAGAAACAAACACTCGCATCTTATTTGAGTAGGTAAATGGCGTTATGGATCAAACAGAGCGCATAGATGAAGTTTGTGGTCGCTTAGAAAGGATAGAAAAGTTACTAGAAGATATTCAAAGTAACACCAAATCTACACCTCAGGAAGAAGTATTCCATTTTTCGCGAGAAGATGTTGGTGGTGAAAAGGTACGTACCGTTACGTGTACATGCACTGTAGGCCTTCAATCCATGCTTAGTGCCATAGTATTCGTATTTAGTAGCCAGCCCGGGAGCCACCGGCTCATATGACGGTTATTTTGGAGAATATTAGATTGGGCCTCGTTTTCAAAACTTGAAGCGGCGGCCATATCCAATTTGGCGGGAGGAGCAGGCATAGAGACAGGTAAGATGAACAGACGTTTACACGCTGATATGTTGATAATTTTACTAATGCACTTGACAGAACGATAAAGTATGTTCTCAAGCTATATTTTTTATACCAAAGTAGTGTTCAAGTATCGGTTTCACTGAATCTTTTATCAAGTTACTGTCGTGTTCCAAAATGGCGGCACACAGAACCGAAATGTAAACACGTTCTTTTGAATTGTGCCAAATGCAGATGAAGGTGATTTTTCTTTGTCTGTTCAGTTTTTTTTATAGTGTGACATTTGTTTTTGAATATGTTAAAATTTTAGGAAGGAACCTAACCTGCAACTTATCGATTTTCTACATGTACGACAGGCAGTATATTTTGCAATGTTCCAAGTAACTACAGCAGCAGTCTCGTGTTACATCTTGAATGAATGTCGAAGTTTAATAATGAATTCTTGTCTTTTTATGCATTTCTTGTTGTTTTGAAGNTGTGAGAAGTATTAAGGATTATTAGTTTTTGTCAGTGATCTAAAATTTCTTTTCTTAATAAAAAAGCATTAAATATATAAGCAGCTAAACTAGATATTAAATTTGTGTTTTTTGTGTTCATTAATCTTAAAAAACTTTTTTTAGAAGGGTTTTTCACTGGCAAATATTTTTCTCTTAATTCTGTATATGCTACACATGTCATTAAAAAATGATATTCGTCTTCAACATCATAAATATTATGTTTTTTACAGATTAAACAGAGTCTATTGCATCTTTCTATACCTTTCCATCTACCGCTCTCAATATTTAGTAGGTGATTTGCGCATCTGAATCTTGCTAGGGAGGTTCTATGTTTTACATTTTTAATGCTTAATAAGTAACACTCCAGTGTTAACGTACTCTTAAATAATGAATAAGTATCCAGTTTGCTGCTCTTACATATGTTACTGTGCCATATTTGGCCAGCATTATCTACTAATCTTTCTCTGAAAACTTTAATAAATAAAACAGAATTTCCCACACCCTGAGCCTCCCAGACATATCCAAATCCATATCTATATAACAACATTTTAACATCTGTGGCCCAAGTGTGCCTTCCACTTGAATCTAATTTAAATAGCATATCATATACATGAGCAGGATAGCGATCTTCATTCATATGTACAAGCTTTAACCAATATTTAATGCTATTTACCATATAGTTGGTATACAATGGATATCTTCCGCATTCGCCTAGTACAGCTTCCGTCACAGTATTTGAACTAACACCTAGTAAATATCTACAAAATTTTGCTTGGAAGACTTCAATACTTTCTACTGGTTTATGACCCCATATCTCAGCACCATAGAAAAGAATGGGTGTTATCATTCTATCAAAAAGAAAGAAAGCTTCCTTAAAGGAAATACATGCTTGTTTTTTCAAATATAACTTAATAACAAATAATGCTTTATTGGCTTGGTTGATTTGATGTTGGATAGTTTTACCCCAACCAAGGAAAGCACCAAAAAATGTTCCTAAGTATTTATATGCAGGTACTGCTTCTAATTTTTTGCCCTTGAAAAACCACCTTTCATTTTTCTTTATTTTACCACCTCTCCTAAATACTACTATTTTTGTCTTTTGGACATTTACTAGCATACCATACTGGCTGCAATATTTTTCTAATTTATGGATTTGTTTCTGTAACCCCCCAACAGTGTCTGAAATACATACAATGTCAACAGCATAAAGCAAAGACATGAGATTTGGAAGCACCTCATTTATGTAAATACCCTGACATCCAGCCTTGTTCAAACTATGATAAAATTCATTTATGAATAATGTAAATAGAAAAGGACTTAACATGCATCCTTGTCGAGTGCCCATGTTACATTTAAAATACTCAGTAAGGCCTAAATTTGTTAGAACACATGATTGCAGTTGGGAATAAATAGAGCGTAAAACTGTGACGACATGTCCATTTACACAGTTTTTTGCAAGTACATACCATAATAATTTATGTTGAACACTATCGAAAGCGGCTGAGAAATCTATAAAAATACAGTAGCATCTGCCTTTTCTTCGACTTAAGTATTTTTGTACGCAACCCTGCAATGTAAAAATGTGATCAACAGTGGAGTAACCAATTTTATAGGCAGCCTGAGCTTCGATCGTTGTATTATTTTCCACTGCCCAATTATTAAATCTGTTACTCAAAATTTTCATAAATATTTTTCCCATGACATTCAAAAGCGCAATTCCTCTATAATTTGTTGCCACATTTACATTTCCTTTTTTGAACAATGGATACAGAATGGCATTGCACCAGCTAGAGGGAAATTTTCCACTTATTAATACAGTATTATAAAGATTTAACAACAGTGGTGATAAATGGTTGAAGCCATATTTAAACATTTCAATCACTAATCCATCAGGACCTGGAGATTTTCCATTTTTCATGGTGCGTACAACATTTGATAGTTCATCCATAGTGAATGGCTCATTTAGAGTATTGCAACTATTTAAAGGCTGTATGTGCTCAAACCATTCAGTATACTGTTCGATATATGTTATGAAGCTCTTTTCGATGTCATTTACATTTTCATTTTATAACTTGTAAAAATGATTTTGCCATGCTTGTGGGCTGATATTATTCTTTTTAATAGACTGAGCACTTTTCAGAGACTTCATATAATTCCACATTTCCTTTGTGGTTTTTAAAGCGTGCAATTGCTCGACTTCCTTTGCAGTGTAAGAGTGAAAAAAGGCCATTGCTCTGAAAAGAATTTTTATTTTTCAAAATATTTGCATTCTTTTCTAACCTGAAAACAATTAAGCAATGATCTTAGCTGAGATCGAGAAACCCGTCTTACATATATTTATATTTACATAAAAATCTAGCAAGCAACTACATAACATTACTAAAATTAGTTGGCATATCGTTTAATGTACTTATACATTAAGTATTTGTGACTATTACACTGCTGCAGGGCTTAACGCTTATTTTTCAGGGCACCTGTCCGCTCAGGCTTACTGCTGACAAGTTTCAACTGTCCCCCAGCTTATTTCCACTTGAACAGTCCCTCCACCCCCACCTCAAAAAAGTGCAATTTTTTTCAATATCTAAGCTGGTTCCTTTAGGTGGATATAATGATGGGCAGTTTTAAATCCTGACTGTGCATCCATTGCGCAATTCCCGTATTGAAAACGATGTTGTCCCTCATTTAAGGACATGAAGCGCCGCTAAAGGTGCAAAATTACAAAAAAAAAAAAGTCTGTTGAATTTTAGTTAAAAGCACCCATCTAAAAAACAGACGAATATTTCTCCTTTTCACTTATCGATTACTCAACATGCGGTCCAACTGAACTGAGAAGCCATACTTGTTTACCCAACTCGTGTAGTTAGGTGTTCTCAGAGGTCCGTGCGCGGCCGGTTTTCAGTGTTTTGAGCATAACGTGTTTTTCATTTAAATTTTTGTGAAACGGGTCACATGTCAGCCCTCGCAACATCGCTATGCGCACTTCGAGCGACATCATTATCTCGGGAGGTCTTTGTTATGAAAAAAAAGTATCTGCTATTTGTACACGCCAAAATGGCGCAAGTTAGAATTTTACTTGCGCCTTTGAGAAAAGGCTCGCGCATTTGGCGCAATCGCGCGGCCCAGGATTATCCCTGATCTTATGAACAGTTTTTATCCCTGTAAGTTCTTCTCTCCTAACTGTTGTATATGAGACCATTCCCAAACCCTACTGTACTAACTTTGGATTGAACTTTCTACAAGGGGATTCTCACTTAATTGCAATTAAGCCACTTAGATGTCTGTCACGCCTACTGAAGCTGATAGGGGGTAATTAACTATCGAACCCAGTCTATGATGACAAAACAATATATATATTGAACAAGACTATATTACATTCCCACATGTCTGAAAGACATGAACACAACAGAAATTTAGTAAAGGTGCTAGACATATTTGCTAGCTTTCTTATAGAATACAAAATCTCTTTTTAGTGTGTGTTCTGATTTACTGTCAGTGGTTTAAGACAGGAGTACAAAGCAATATTAGAACAGGTGTATCTGTTCCATTCACTGTCCGGAATGTTCGACGCAATCCTTTAGTAACTGAATATTTTTATAAGTTCTTAGTAGGCCTAACACTCACCTCTCTCGTATCGTGGTGTCCCGATCAACGAGTAAAGAAAAAACTTTCAAAAAGACCCGCGCAGAAAACTTTGAGTCCTAAACTCTTTCTCAGCTTCTTCTTCCACAGTTCATAGTGCATTTTTAACAAATTCGGTGGCAAAGTATACAGACTTTCTGTCTGTTGCCGATGGTTTTCTCAGAGCTCACGCCCCCTCTTTCATCGCTCTGTTCATTTTGTCGATGCGTTGGTCATTTTCTCGTAATGTTTGTCTCAAATTATGATTCTTCAGCTCTAGCCCGTCAACTTTGTCTTGTAGAACTCCTATTTTCCTTTTATTTTCCTCATTTTCTATTTTACTACTTTCTCTGATTTCATCAATTTTTATTTCCAGGTCCTGTAACTTCGCATTCATTTCTTTGACTGTTTCGCTCACAACTGTTTTGATAATTTCACTAAGGTCCTCCTTCTTAACGGTTTGCTTTATTTCATATTCAATCTCCTCCAGTTTCGTCATGAGGGATACCGATTCATCACCGCTGACAAAAGAGAGTTCACCGCTGGTGTTTGAGATTTCACAATGTGGCCTTTTGGGTGCCTGCATAATTTCAGGGGAGTCATTGCGTTCTATTGTTTCTTCCTTGCTATTTTTATTGGACGTTTTTGCCCCCTTTGTTTGCTTAGACTCTTTAGTATTTGCACTGAAATATTTTGACTTTGTCCCCCGGGTACTCATAGTCACTGTTCTCTGCTATATACGGGGATGAAAAGAATAGGAGAGGTGCTTATTGCCTTTATTATTGGCCTAATTTGACCATGCATGGATTCGCAGTCTAATTCGCTGCCAAGGTAGCTTCGACGGCAATGATAAAAGCCAACCATAACGAACAATACAGCCGAAAAAACAATGTAAAAATATATGGCATCCCGGAGTCTGAATCGGGCGATCAGACAACTTCTGCCCTAGTAACTAAAACATTAAAAGATAAGATACAGGAAGAGGTGAAAGGCGATGATATTGTGGCGGTGCACAGGATTCCCGGCAAACCAGGGGAACCCAGGCCGATCATCTTAAAGTTAAAAAACACAGAGATAAAATCCCGTATCATGCGCAAAAGGGGTGAGCTAAAAAGGTCCGACAGAGCCCTGAGGCTAGCAGACGATGTTACAAAAGAAAATAAGGAACTACTTAAATTGCTGAATGACCATCCAGAATGCGAAAGTGCGTGGTATTTCAATGGCAGCATATATGCCAAGATTAACGGCAAAGAAGGCAAGAAAAAATTCGACATCGGGGACGATATTGGGACAAAAATTCGCCACTAAAACCTTAACTCTATAATGTTGGTGCAAGTAAAATTGATTGAAACGATAAATTCCATTTCTTGATTTGTACAGAATAGTAAAAAGTAATAATTATTTAGGATCTCTGTAGATTTAATACATAGAAATCATACATGTAAAAAGTTGTAATTACGCCTATAGGATGTAAATAAGGAACTCTGTTTTGTTTTTAATTATATTTAGTATTATCCTTATTGCTATTATAATGTTTTCTACATCCACGACAAACGCAGAGAAAAGGTGCGCTTTATGTCTAATCACATAGACTGAATGTTTGCCGAAGTGGTATTATTATGCTTGGCACAAGAGCACACAATTATGGAATTCTATTCATGTATATTATTCCTCCGCGCATCAGTTGTTCTCAGCGCATCAGTGTGGAAATCTTTTGTCAGTGAATCCGTGGATGATGTGTGTGAATACCTGAGGAAAGACCAGCTACTTAAATAGGAAGTGTGAATGAGAGCGTGATGATCGATGTTGTCTGTGTGGGAGGAGAACATGTATCAGGGATGCTAGTGGGGTCTGGAAAGAAAACCTGAACTTTTTT